>VZRH01006182.1:248737-329932 GCA_013397555.1 Urocynchramus pylzowi | reverse complement strand
AAGAATAAAGTGCCCCAGTTCTAGATCATCTTCCTTTATATAGCCCTTCCTAATGAGAAATAAGAGACAGTTATTTTGGAAAACAATCTCTTTCTTTTTAAATGAAAGGATGCAACGTAGAAAAAAATCCCCTACAGATATGTAAAGTATCAGCCTAATATTTCAGAAACTAGAGCAGGCAAGATTTTTAAAACCTCTTTTGCTTCAGAACTTTCAAGGAAGGTTTCAGAATATTGAAAAGAGCTGGTGAGATGATTGACAGACAGTCAGAATCCTTCTTGCATTCCTCAGAGAGGAGGGACTGCATAACACAGAGCTCCCAATAATGAAGTCAATTTTATTGGTCTGGTCAGATGCCTCAGTGCTTCAGGGTACAACAGACTTGTGAGAGGAGTGAGTAAAGAAAGAAAGGTACATGGTAGGACCATGCATACCCTTTATTAGAAAACTAGAATACTTGTCATATACAGTACTGCAAAAAATTCAAATCATCAGGAAATAGCAGCACTGACTTCATTTTTTATTAAGTACTCTCAAAAGGTTTAATCCAAATATTTTTTTAAATGTCAAATGTAAGGTCACTGTCAATATTGATAATTCTATTATTTTATCCTCTATATTTTTCATTTTTTCCCTTTTAGCACCAAACTACCAACCACAATCACTATTTCACACCTGAGTTTCAGGGGATGCTGGTGCCCACTTTTTTTCTGAGAAGTGTACACCATTCTAAATTTTTACCTATTTTGAGCCTATTTTTTATGACAAGCATTTTGCTTTCAACTTCCTTGACTACCTGACACTGGCCAGGAAGGCAGATTTTTTTTTAGATCTGCTTTTTTAATTTGCTTTGTAGGTTTCATTGGCTGGCCCCTCATTATTTCCTTATCCATTTAACTGTAATTTTAGGTTCTGGTTTTGCCCTTTTTAAATGCAGACTCCTAACAATTGATGTAAAATTATATAAACATTTACTTGGATTACGGATATTACTTGAAGCCTTAGAGTACCCTTAATGGATTTGGAATGAGAACTGCATAATTTAGTGCTATGTGTCTCACAAACACAGGCTATGAGTGGGTGTCTGCCTTTCAGAAACACCTGCAGTACAATTGATGATATATGCACAGATGCTCAACACTAACCCTTTTTTCCATAACAGTATTTTCCTTTCCCTTCTTTTCAGCCATCAATTACAAGCCTAGCTAGACTTCTGTAGATTGCTACACTGAATCCTGATTTAAATGCCTATATCCTTAAAAACATGCTTACACAATTAATCTTGTAAAATAGTTTAGTTTAAAGATAAGACAGGCTCAGTTCACTGAATGTGCTTCAAGAACAGTGAAAGTGATTTAAAATTATGTTTAAAAACACACCAAGTTTTTTTCAAGAGATTAAATTCCTAGTTTATGGTAGTATTCACACAGAGATGATTAAAGAAATCAAAACACAGCAAGAAAAAACAAACAAACAAACAAAAATAAATTCTAAACAAACCAACAAAAAAAACCAAACCCAAACCCTAATAATCCCCCTCTCTCCAAAAAACCAACCAACCAACCAACCACAAATCAACAAGGTATGTAATTTGCTTTGCTTTAACATGTAATATCCTGGAAGGGAAACATCACTTTGTGACAGAAAAGAATTTTCCTTTACTCNAAAAAAACCAAACCCAAACCCTAATAATCCCCCTCTCTACCTGAAACCAACCAACCAACCAACCAATCAACCACAAATCAACAAGGTATGTAATTTGCTTTGCTTTAACATGTAATATCCTGGAAGGGAAACATCACTTTGTGACAGAAAAGAATTTTCCTTTACTCATATTTTTCTGTATTAATGGTTCTTTCCTTATGCTTTTTTATACTGAGTAATATTTGACTGGACTTTACATCACTGCAAAGAATTCTTCTCTTTTTGTCCTCCCACTAAGTGCTTTCTTTGGCTTCTTATTTTATTTTTATAATCACTTCTTATTTTGAGTCTTGGCTGCCCTCCCTTTTAATGTTTTCTGCAGACTCAGTGTTGTCAAATTCTGATAAATTGGTGTTTCTATTTGGAACATATTCCATATCTTCTCAATCCCTAATCCATCTGCTTACAACAGTGATTTTTGACAGCTCTATCGCATTGATGTTTTTGTCAATATTATTTAACTATAACTGTTGACTGGACTGTTTCTCTGCTTCACAGCTTTTGTTATTTTATGACTGTTTTAAGAACTTAAAAGTAGCATCCCCAAAATGTACAATTTAAAGTGGAATGTGTAATTTGTTTTATATAACAAAAGCAAATATAGTTACTCTAAGTGATATTGATGCTTTTTATGTTTCAGTATTGGTATCCTGTAATATGGCACCAATCAACATTAAACCAGAACTGAAATTTCTAAGATGAAAAAACAGAATAAATTCACTGTCATTCCAGTAAGGTTTTAGCTACATAAACTCCTGAAATTTCTTTTCTCTAATGCAGAGTGTAATTGTTTCAGCCTTCAAGCAAGATTTTAATTTGAATTCAGTCCCTTATTTTACTGTTAGAACCATATGAGATCTATGGAACTGCATAAACAAAAATAACTGCATAAGACAAAACACAGGATTCCTGTCTACCCACTGGCAAAAAAACTGGATAACAATGCAAAACTTCTAAAGAAAAGATGTATTTCAGTTAGGGTTCCCTTGAAAAAATGTTTCAAGAGGCAGGAGGACCTCATAGGATTGACATGATGACCATTCTGCTCTGACCTGTTTCCAGATACTTAAACATCCAGATACAAAACAATACGGTGAAATTACTGCTAAGTGTTACTTGCTTAATTATTTCTAAATCCCTCTACTGTCTGGAGGATTTTTTAAGCCCTGAAAATAAAAATATATTAGTCTATTAGAAATTAGTACATTTCCTCTAGAGCTAAATGAATTCTTTCATTTATTCTTGAACAAAAACATGTCACACTTTCTTACTTCTGAATTTTAATCTTTTTCTGAATTGCATAATTGTGATTTTTCTGCTTAAGTAAAATGTAACTGTAATTTTTTATTGAGATTAATAAATTGTTTTTCCACAAACAGAACTACAGACTTTAATCTTGTCTTTCTACTTTTGATTGTCCTCCAAAGCTTTTAGCCTCCATGAAACACCTAGGGAAAGAACTTCCAATTTTATTCCCCCATGGAGTAGTTTGTCCATATTTATTACAGAGACTGATCTGAAGGATTTCTCTAATCCTGGGGCCAGGGATGTCTGGATCACTGCCAATTTCACCCTTGATGAATTCAGTTATATATTAATTTTGCTTTAAAAATCAAGTCTGTAGTTTGATCCATGAAATTATTTCCTCTGTCTAACCTTTTGTTACAAGTGAAAAAGCAGCAAGTTTCTTTTCTTCTTCTTTGTCTCTTAAAAAGCTTTGAGATGTCTTTTGGATTGTGGTAGAATTCTGTGTTGCTTTGTTTTCTTAGAGCTACCACACACTTTTCATTGAGGCTAATTTATTGTCTAGACAAAGAAGTTATAAACTACTCATACTTTTTTGTTCTTGCATTAGTGAGAAAACACAATCATCTACAGGGAAGATGGAGGACTGGCAGGGCCTGTTTATAAGACAGGTGAGAGACAGTTTTTAAAATGTTGAGAAATAATTGGAAAGCATATCCATATTTTGGAGTAGTAAGAATCACTCTGTATTAGAAATAGTCCAGATGGGATAGAACATAAATGTAACAAGAACATGAAGATATAGTAGCAGACTTCTTAAATGCAGAATGCTGCAACATTTTAATCATCCTGAAATAGCCCAACTTAAATTCAAACAAAGAAAAACAAGTGTTTCAAGAAATTTAAGGTTGAATTTAGACTTTATATGAGGTGTTAAACAAACTCACCATAATTTCATCATTATATTTATTTGATTAATCTACTGCAATATTCCTTTAAAGCTGTACTGACTGTTTGTATTATATATGAATTATCAGTACTAGCATATTATATTTTTTGAGCATCCAGAGGCTCAGCATTATTTTGGGTGCAAATACTGTGGTAATAAATAAGTTTAATGCAAAAATATGGGGAAAAAATATTCAACAGTCTGTCACTTCCAGACATTAAAGCTTGCTAAAATGGAAGTTCAGACTGATGACGTTTGTTCAATAACAAGGTTCCAGAGAACTAATGGAGTACTTCTGTCTGTACCTACTTTAACAATGAGTACCATGCCCACTAGAAATGAACTTGTGCAGTGAAACAGGGACTGAAGACCAGCATCCAAACCCTCTTTCTACATGTATTGTCTGTGTATATAAAATACACATACATCTATGCATATATAAATATGTATATACAGAAGTATACATATACACAGGCAGAGCAATTCCTCTGAAGCAGCCTTAGCTCCAATTAAAACTGAAGATTGCCTCCATATGGGACACTTTACTTGTCTTTTTAGTTTAGTTACATGTGACACAAGTTCAGTTCTAATCTGAACTAAAATGCTGGAATAGATGTATCCTTTGTAACAATATCCTTCTTTTAATAGCCTGCACAGGGCCAGTGTTTTTCCCTAGGAGAATTCTCATTTAAACACAGTTGCTCTTATTTTCAGTTTGATAGCTACAAGCACATATTCACCATTTTTCACATTTGTTGAAAACAAAAGAAAATTGTGGGAAACTACTCAACAATTAATTTGTACAAAAAATTGTCAAAACCTTACAGGGATATACAATTTTTTAAAATATGCCACTTGGGATGGACAAGATGTATTTTACATGTCCATTGAAAATCACAGCATTTTTGTCAGCAAATTTTGCTTATAGCTTGTAACTTCCTGTTATGGACAAGAATGGAGTTAACAAAGAAACATTCCTATAATGTTTGTCATCTCTGTGATGTCTGAGGTTCCAATTTTTGGTGTTCTTTAGCCCTTTTAACTAATCAATGTCAAGTTTTTCTTCATATTACAAAAACAGAGCATCACAATATGCCCTTCAGGCAGTTTATCTTATATAGTAAATTTTGATAAAATTCTCCTCATGAAGTGTATTTTGACTTTCTATGAAAGACAAAAATCTCTCAAAGGGATATAGGGACTTAGGGAAGACCAAAGTCAGCCATTTTGAGAATTTACTTCTTCTTCTTCTTCTTCTTCTTGATCTAAATCTAAGATTTACCTTTAAATAGGAGTTGCCAGTGTCTGATTTTTTTTTTTTTAAAGTGTATTTTTTCAGCATTGTTTCCCATAGTGTAACATCATATGAAATTCTTATGTNAGGGAAGACCAAAGTCAGCCATTTTGAGAATTTACTTCTTCTTCTTCTTCTTCTTCTTGATCTAAATCTAAGATTTACCTTTAAATAGGAGTTGCCAGTGTCTGATTTTTTTTTTTTTTTTAAAGTGTATTTTTTCGGCATTGTTTCCCATAGTGTAACATCTTATGAAATTCTTATGTGGCAACATATTCCTTACTTTCATAACCTTTGTAGAATCAAGTTCACAGAAATGCTTTTAATTTCAGCCCTAAAAACCTTTATTATATCATCAGTCTATTATTTAATCTTTTGTTACTAATGCCGTGTCTTACGACACGGAATTTTCTCACATCGTACAGATCTACATGACTTTCACATTATGGTGCTCTCATCTTTTGTTTGCATTTCAGGTCTCAAATTGTATTCCAAATGGACTATAATTTCTTAGCTCTTTTTTCCTCTTAGTCTTTGTTATTTAAAATATTAATATTTTTGTTCCATTAAATATGAATTTTGAAAGTATTTTTTTATTCCCCATATAGCAAAGTGTTTGTAGTATTCTTTGGATAGCTCTTTTTCTGAATAACTTCCACAAATTATTTAAATATTTTCAGTCCTTGTGAGTTTAATTTTTGTTTTGTATAGGTTTTCATTTGTAATGATAACTTAGAACAAAATTTTGAGCAGTTCTATATTAGTACATGACTTTCATATGGGATTAATCTATTTCACATATTGAACTTGGTCGATTTTATCCCTAAGTTACAGAGAAATAAAAAATTCTGTGTCAACATTGGCAATTCCTTTTTTGTCCCTGACTACTGTTTTCTTTTCCTCAATTCTTTAGTCATTCCCTTTTAATGCTTTCAGAAGCAATTAACATTGTAATTATGGAACAAACCAGTTTACCTTTTATCACCTCTTACTATTCCAGAAGTAGTGGATTTAGTCCAGTTGCTGAGCATGCAATGAAACTAAAAGTCCTAAGAGTCAACATGTTACATTTATAATGATGAGCAAGCTTAACTCAGTCAAAAAGAAAAAATATTTTTTTTTTAGGTTTGGGGTATTTTTTATTAAATGAACATCATAATCCATAGTGTTCAGTGATTACACATAAAATAAACATACAACACCTGAACTGCTGTGTTCCTTTGAGTTTTTTTTCATGCTGCTATATAATACAGATTTGTAGCAGCTGCACCACCATCACGAGGGGACAACATTACCTTCTAGTGCAGGATTTCTAGTAGCTTTCAAATCCCAACCTCAGAGATATCTGCCACTGATTTCTTGTTAGCCAAGAAGGCAAAAAATGTAGAAGGGTTTTTCTCATCTCTCCCTATCATCTTGCTCAAGTAAATTTGCCCTCTTCTAGCTGTAGAGGTGCACAAATATCCCATTTTATTTTCAGAAGATACCAGCATTTGAAGGTCTAACCTGCCCATGTTTTCAGATGGGGCATGTGAGTCAGCTGAGAAGGCAAATATATTCATAAGCATAAAATCCATGGGGTGTGGACTAGATGACAGATCAGAGAGGGGAGAATTTGGCAGAAACAAGATATAATCAGAGCTTTGTATAGAGAAATGTCAAGCTGAGAAGTCAAGGGCTGTGAATTACAGTACCACATACTACAGCAGTGTCCAGAGAGTGGAGCAAGTTCATGACATTAAGTGTAACACTTTTCATTTGGGGAAACAGCAGGACACCTGTGAGATCCTAGCCTGGGTAGAGAGATTCATGGTGGGGAGACATATGAGATTCACAGTCTCAGTGGTATCAAAAAGAAAAAATATAGCATCTGGTAGATTATAAAAAATAAATTCATTTAATTCAGTTTTGCTTTGAAGTTTAAAAATTGACTAGCCATTTAGTGACCCAGGATTCCCAGCTCTCATTACAAATAATCTGTCACACAAAAGTTGCATGACTTGCATCCCAATGAGCTATTTCACAAACATTACAGGAAAATTATAGAAACTATTGAGAGCCTTCACGATGTATTCATTTTCCCAAAATTATGTGTAGTAAAATAATGTTGCCGCATTATATTTTTCTTTGTAAATGCATTTCCTCATGTAGAGAATGACAATTCTTTATAAGGATAACTATGGAATAATGTGCAATTATGGCATAATTTACAGTAATATCCAAGACTGAAAAACACAAACATTAAAAAAAAAAGTAAAAAACTGTAAATTATATATTTTTTTGAAACCCCAATTCCTATAATCTCTTATACACATATAGTTTGTGCAATGCTTTATTACTTACTTCAGTTTCTAATATCATAACATTTGACATCTGCATATGGGTAGATTTGAGGGTGGGGAGTGCTTGGGTTCTCTTTTCATTTGTAAGCAACCTGTACAGAGTTTTCTACATCTGTTCAAAATTTTAACTCTTCCAGAAATTTTTCAAACGCAGCTTAGTCCATAAATCTCACTAATATTTTACAGAAAATTATGTCTTTCTGTCTTAAATTTTCTTTTGTAATCATCTGATATGGAAAAAAATGTTCATACATGTTAATAGATTAAAAATTAGTTTTCTTCTGACTTTCCTAACAGTGTATTTTGTACTGAAGTGTAGTAAAAGAAACCTTACCCTGGGAAGTAATTTGACCATAGAAAGTGAATGAAAAGGGACATATTTACAGCAAAAATTCAAATTTAAGAAAAATATTAATCTAATGGCTTCAGATTTTATTTAATATTCTATCTATCTTGTTTAGATAAAATGCTGTTCTAAAAGTATCTAGAAAACTTTAAAAAACCAAAAGTCAGTTGATATTGCATTTAAAGAAATTATTTTGGCTATGCTAGAAAATATAAAATTATTTGTTTTCCGAACAGTTTGGAAGAAAAAGTAATTCAGCTTAAAGCTAAGTAGAATGAAATAAATTGGCTTCTCGATTACTCCAGGTCAATACAGAAACAATTGTTATGGAAATAAAATTGTATGTATTTGGCTGTGTGCTTTTAAACTCAGCTTTAATAATCTACTACACCCTATTTGTGTGTATGTATATATGTATATGTGAATGTCTGTACACCTTAATGAATCTGTGAACTCTTACTTTCATAAAACAACACCCAAACCATTGTCTGATAATTGTACCTGACTTAATTTCTGACATTGAACAAACTGACTGATCCTAATGAAACTGGAGGTTCAGTCTGCTATTACAACTTACAGTTTTGTTGTGCTATAGAAATGTTTGCTTTCCATGCAATTATTAATTAGATAGCAGATCTCCTCAGTCAGAATGCTTAGATGTTTAGAACTTGCTGCATATTATGTCAGTAATGATGGAGATATTCAATTTAATAGATCATTGGTTTTTTATGACAACTAGATCTTCATTTGGGATCTTAGCTGTTATGTAACTCGTCATTGAATAGACAAACCTTGGGAATAAAACACTTTCAAGTCAATTTAATTTGGCATGAAATGTAATTCTACAGAAACCTGTGCTCATGAAGAATTTGACTGTGTTTGAACTGAAACTCTGCTATTTTTTTAAGGTTCACAGATAACAAAGTCGTTGTCAGAGGGAAAGTATATAGACTGCTCCAAATCTTTTACGTTTGCATGAAACTTGCATGAGTAAGCAAAAATTATTGAAGGCTTCAACATCATGCAGATTCTATGTTGTTTAGGCAATGCCTATCTTTGTGAATGTCCTGCTCCAGCAGTTTGCAAAGGCAGTGATTTATTTAAATTAAATGACATTTCTGTGTATGTGACACCAAAGTTTCAGAGACAAAACTTCTGTGCCATGTTCAGTTACTTCATTTTAGCTTAATTTGTGTTATTTTTGTGATAAAATATGAGCTGAAAGCTTTCAGCTTGTCACTGAAAAGCTTAAATACCAATCACTTGAGAAATCTTTGAGATACTAATCAGCTCAATAAAAACACGTCAACGTAATGTGTTAAATCACTCACAAAACAGATTTGATGTTCAGTCAATTTGAGAGATTGTGTTTCAAACTGAAAATGCTTTAATGAGTATTGTGTTTCTTAGCTGTATTTGAGGATGTAGCTATGTTAGCATATATGGTTCATAATTAATTCCTAATTTTTGGTGTAAGCAGACACTGACAAGTAAGATTAGTAGCTGAATTGAGACACCAGCTGTTAGCATACCACACATCCAGAAAGTGGCATCTAGTCTGCAATATAATCTGGAGCAATTGAAGGAAACTTACAATGGTTTATAAAAAATTTCCTTGGGTTTAGAGAGAAACGACAGAAAATCATAAAGATGTATAGATGTGAGACACTGTGAAGACTGGCATGAGCCTTTGGTGCAAATGAGCCTTGGTATACAGTGCTGGCTAGTCTTGGGTGTGAGCTAGTTGACCTACTGTTCCATCAAAGTCATTTGGAGTCCTTTCTTGTGCACTAGATTTTTTAAAAATGGGCCTTCTAACAAAAAATCTAGTTCATTTAAATACAGTAAAAAGGAAATAGAAGTTTGTACTAGATGTATTTCTTCAAATATTTCATTAAAATTGCTACATTTATAAAGAATCTGGCCTTTTAAGACAGACACAGATTTTGCTTGAGACACAAAAAATCATGTCTAATTTAGTCTATTTATTTACTCTTAAGAACAAATATCTTTTAAAAATAATTTCTGTGTCTCTTACTCTAGATCATGTTTCATCCTTCCATTTTTGTCAAAGGCAAAAGCAGAAGAGTGAGTGAAAAATATTTCTCTTTGTATATAGTGGTGAAAAGATCATTCAAACTGTACAAAATGAAATATTTTATCTCCACCTCTTATAATTCCTCATATTTTTACACGATAACAATTGAATATATTTTTATGCAGTGACAGCTACAGGCATTTATTAAGCAAAAGTCAATGTCACCAAAAATATTATAATACATTTTTGAAAACATAGAGGTAACGAGAATCAGAACAAAGAAAATCACAAAGGAGTTATTAGCTCATATTAGATATTTAAATATAGCAGTCACATTGCTACAGCGCCTGAATAGAAACTTGCAAATAATAACACATGAAAAAAATGTTACTGTTAAATATGTTAGGGGGGAATAAAAAAAAAAAAAAAAAAAGGAAACATTCTATTTTTAAAGGAAGCATTTTTTTATTACTTTATAAAATAAAGTTGTGGTAGTTTTGGCTGGGGTAGAGTTAGTTTTCTTAACCATAGCTGGTATGGGGCTGTGTTTCGCACTTGTGCTGAAAACTGTCACGAACGTAGGAACGTTTCTGCTACCTAGGCCTTTTCACAGAATCTAGGCCTTTTCTTCTTCTTGTACCACTGGTGAGAAGGCTGGGGGTGCCCAAAAGGCTGGGAGGGAACACAGCTGGGACAGCTGATCCCAGATGATCCAAGGCATATACTTACGGTATCATCCTCAATACATGGAAGTAGAGAAAGAAGGAAAGGGGACACATGCAGCTGATGGTGTTTGTCTTCCCAAGTCACCACTATGTGCAACAGAGCGCTGCTTTTTTGGGGATGGCTGAACACCTGCCTGCCCAAAGAAAATGGTGAATTAATTCTTTGTTTTCACTTGCTAGTGTGGGTGTAATGAATGAATGAAGCCAGATTTCAGAGAAAAATGAAAAAGGCTCTCACTTACTTAAAAACAAGCCACAAGGAATGGAGGGTCCAGGATAAGCTTGAACCGTCTCACAACAGCTCAAAAATATCAGTGTGTTACGTACACGCTGGGTTCCTTCTCCCGCGNGCACTTGTGCTGAAAACTGTCACGAACGTAGGAACGTTTCTGCTACCTAGGCCTTTTCACAGAATCTAGGCCTTTTCTTCTTCTTGTACCACTGGTGAGAAGGCTGGGGGTGCCCAAAAGGCTGGGAGGGAACACAGCTGGGACAGCTGATCCCAGATGATCCAAGGCATATACTTACGGTATCATCCTCAATACATGGAAGTAGAGAAAGAAGGAAAGGGGACACATGCAGCTGATGGTGTTTGTCTTCCCAAGTCACCACTATGTGCAACAGAGCGCTGCTTTTTTGGGGATGGCTGAACACCTGCCTGCCCAAGGAAAATGGTGAATTAATTCTTTGTTTTCACTTGCTAGTGTGGGTGTAATGAATGAATGAAGCCAGATTTCAGAGAAAAATGAAAAAGGCTCTCACTTACTTAAAAACAAGCCACAAGGAATGGAGGGTCCAGGATAAGCTTGAACCGTCTCACAACAGCTCAAAAATATCAGTGTGTTACGTACACGCTGGGTTCCTTCTCCCGCGATTTAGTCCCACGCCTCACGGAACAGAAACAACCCCCCGCGACTGGAAGCTCCCCTTTTAATAACTCCCCTTAGGTCCAGGATTGGTGGGATTTGGATCTGCTCACTGATTGGTGGAATCCCGGTGCTCCGATTGGCCCAAAGTGACGTTCACTCTGGGCCAATCATTTCTTCAGGGTGCCGAATGATTGGTCGGTGTCTTGGTCCAATCGCCCTTCGTCTCATCTGTCCGTTGCACCCACCAAATCCTGGACCCTATCCCCTCACAGCACATAACTCCCTCTTTTCCCAAAGATTCCCCAAATTGTTAACCAGTTAAACCAAATTCATAACATGGGGCTTTTGCTTTGTCTAGAAAACTGTCTTTATCTCAATCCATGAGGTTTCTCACTTTTACCCTTCGGATTCTCTCCCTGACCCCACTGAGTGGGGAGTGAGCAAGTGGCTGTGTTGTACTTAGACACCATCTGGGGTTAAACTATGAAAAAAGAAGATTGGTTTACCATACATTTAAGTAACTGCAAATTTATTTTTTGTTGTTGTTGTTTTTTTGGGGTTTTTTAGTTGGTTTTTTTTTGGTTTTTTGTTTTTTTTTTTTTTCCTAATAATGCTCTTCCCTAGCAACCTGAGGAAATAATAGCAGTATCTCTGTATCATATTCTTCCAAAATTACTGTGTATATTGATTACTTACAACATCCTACTTTATGTTTTTAATACCACTCACAGCAAAAGACTGTTTTCCTGAAAGGCCTCTGTTTTATTAATGCACGTCTCAGAATTTTTAACAATGCTTCTATATTAAGATATTTTGATTCATTCATGAATTAACTGTAATTCCAGGGTAGTTACTCATAAGATATTGCTTTTACAAACTACAAAAAATGCATTATTCTCATTACTATTTCACAGTAATTGACTATTAATGCAGACACCCTTCTATGAGAATCTGATTACATGTTGGGAATTTCCAGAACTCTTTCTGGCTCACCAATTTGCTGTTAGCAAATGTTCAGTCTACAGAGGTGAGAGGGGTTAGAAGGGATAGCACTGGTACTGCCTCACCTTGAATACTGTGCACAGTTTTGGGCACCACAATATAAGGAAAATATTAAACTATTAAGAGAGTTTACAAAAGAGGGCAGCAAAGATGGTGAAGGACTGTGAGGGGAAGCCGTATGAGGAGTGGCTGAGGTCACTCGGTATCTCCAGGAGGCTGAGAGGAAACTTCACTGCAGCCTAAGACTTCCTTGTAATAGGAAACAAAGGCAGGTACTGATCTCTTCTCTCTGGTGACAAGTGACTGAACTTGTGGAAATTGCATGAAGATGTGTCAGGGAGATTTAGTTTACATATTCGAGAAAGGTTCTTCACCCAGCGTTTGGTTGGGCATAGGAACAGGCTTCCCAAGGAAGTGCCACAGTACCAGCCTGACAGAGTTCAAGAATGCTCTCAGGGATATTGTGTGACTCTTGGGGCTGTCTTGTGTAAAGACAGGAGCTGGATTCAATGATCTTTATGATACCCTTCCAACACAGAATGTTCTGTGTTTCTGTGATTTATTTCTTATGTCTTAGTGTGAGATGAAAGAAGATTTGGCTCACCAGTGAGACAGAATAATGGTCTTCAAGAACTTGCAGGATTTTTCACAACAGTGTGACTCTGCATGAAGGAGGCTCTGCACTATTTTAAAATCATAGTCTGAGCTGTTTTTCTGCCTGTGCTCAAAGCCAGCCTTGTTGTGTTTCTTCTGGGAGAGGTGAGAAGGTTCATCTGAGGCTTCCTCCCATCTCAGACCCTTACCCTCAGGCCCTGACCACTGCTTTTTCAGGGTGAAAACTTCATTTCAGGGTGCCTGTGCCTGGCCATATACCTCCCTGATCCTAAATTTAGACCTTGACACCCTGGCTTGACCTCAGATCTTTGTCAACTTTGAAGTCATTTGGCTACTTTGACTCTTGTCTGAGTTGGTTTAATTCCATTGTAATGTCTTTGTTTGTGTGAAGTTTTGGGCATGAAGCTCTCTTTTAGGAGCTGTGGGAGCTACTGGTGCACCCAAGGGTTTGACACTGAGTTGTACAGTAGACTCTTGGGATAGTTTGAACTAATATTTTTAGGAAGCCAGGGAGTCTTAAAGATTATCAGTTTAGAGAAGAAACATGTATCTCAGATGAAGATTAGGAATTTCTTAATTATTTTTCTTTCTTCACTGTGCTTATGAAGCCTGATTCCTACATACAATAGGTTAACCCACCAAGTTGGTCTGGGAAAACCAGTTGATGTAATCTTTTTGGAATTCAGCAGAGCTTTGATACTGTCTCTCACAGTATCCTTCCGGACAAAATGTCAGACCTTATGTGATGGGTGAGCAACTGGCTCATGGGTCAGGCACAAAGGCTTAGAGTAAATGGGATAACATCAGGCTGGCTGGTCACTTGTGGGGTTCCACAGGGCTCCATCCTCAGACCAGGTCCCTTCAGCATCTTCATTAACAACCTGGATGCAGGACTCAAAAGAATACTAAGTTTGTTGATGGCACCAAAACCAGAGGAGCTGTTGACTCTCTTAAGGGTCGAGAGGCCTTGCAGAGAGACCTGGACAAATCAGAGGCCTGGGCAATCACCAACCACATGAATTTTAACAAGGGAAAGTGCCAGATTCTGCACCTGGATTAGGGCAATCCCGGTTGTGTCTACAAATTGGGGAATGAGATGCTGGAAGGCAGCGCTGTGGAAAGTAATCTGGGTGTCCTGGTCAATGGAAAGCTGAATGTGAGCCAGCAGTGCCCTGGCAGCCAGGAGGGCCAAGGGTGTTATTGGGGGGCATCAGGGACAGCATCACCAGCTGGGCAAGGGAGGGGATTGTCCTGCTCTGCTCTGCACTGGGGCAGCCTCACCTCGAGTGCTGGGGACAGTTTTGGGTGCTACAGTATAAGAAAGAGCAACACTACTCCAGCATCAGAGCTGAAGTGACTCTTTAAATATGACTTTTAACAAAGCACAGTGTTAATCCAAATAAGCTCTCTAATATTTGGTGATGTACAAGTATACTACTCTTTTTTTTTTCTGTTGTGGAGTATTAAAAAAGACCTATATTAGAAATCACTGATACTGGATGTAAGATATATAAACCAGATTATTAAGTGAGAGCCCTTTAACAGTTATTTAATTATCTTTAATTGTGTCACAGAAAATATATGCATTATTTGCATTTGTCCCTACATTCTAAAAATATAGTTTCTATATGGCTGGATGCTATGAATGACTGTGAAATGATACTTATGCTCTTCAATATTGACATATTTCCCTGTCTATAAAGATTGATCACTCTTAAACTGTTCATCAATCTAGTTAAAAGATGTGTTCTTCTAAGTGACAAGAGCACTAGCTTGGAACACATGATCTAAAAAAATCCTTATGTGTTTTTTTGTTTTTTTTTTTTTTTAATCTGTGTTTTAGTCTCATTCAAATATCTGGGAAGTAAAGCACTTTTCCTTTTGGTTCTATCCATTGTCTGTGATTGTTATAAATTGCAACTGAAACACTGAATATTCACAATAAACTTATAAAATGATCAGAAGTGACAGATAAATGAACTGTCATATTTCATTTGCAAGGTTATTTGCAATATGCATCTTGTCTCATTCACCCGAATTCAGCCACTTGTCAAGACAAAAGAACTCTTTGAGCTATTCTCCTCTGATATAAGGTCCTTCTCTGGATGCTGTACATGAGTGGGGCTATTTTCTTTCATGGATACATTTCAACATCTTTTGTATTGATGCTTTGACTTAGAGTTTGTCTTAGGGTTTGCCTGTTGCCCTAAAAGTGGGCTTGCTTTGATTCATTCCTGTCCTTTAAGCTACAGCCTTCTGCCTCCTGGGGAGGTGATATAGGATACTCTTTATCTTGGCCTTTTTTTCTGGTGGTTGTTCCTGTTTCTGTCACAAGGGAGGCAGAAAATGGTTTCACCAATCAATCTTTTTCTTAGACTCCCTGCTGCTCCTTAACATTTCTACTTCTCCCGTAACTCTGTCACCAGGCTGATCAGATTGTCCACTCCATCACAACTCACATAGCTGTTCTCACTCCTGCCATCCATTACTAGTTAAAGGCTATGTCCCACAGAGACCTGCTGCATATTTGCAGAGAGACCTGCTGCTGGATGGCTGCAGACTTTGGTGTGAGCTCTGTCTGGGTTGCCATCTATTCTGCTGACTGCAGAAGAAATAACTTTCTGCTGAGTTGATATCATAGCTAAGCTCCCAAGAGCATGATGATCACCTGGTCTCATGGCCAGGCATGGCAGGAATGCAGGGAGATGGAGACTGCCCCTGCTGTGGCATTTCTGAGACAGGACTTAGGGGTCCCATGGTGCTGAAATTGGGTCCTGGGCAGAGTGGCAAGGACAGCTCAGAGAGGCAATAAGTTTCATTGGTTCAGGGACCCTGTAACTCCTCTTTATTTCTACCTATGGATCTCTTTTGAATACCTTTTGCTGTCTGAACATTGTGTTTGCTAAAAGATATTGCACTTAATGATTGTTCACTGTAATGCACCATCCCACTTGACAGGTTTAGGGAAAGGTAGCTGGATATACTCTGAGAGGTGCACAAGAGAAACAAAGCAGGTTCAATAACAAACAACTTCTGCTTGCAAGCTTTAGACTACCCAGATATAATAATACACTTGGCATGGCTTTGACTCAACTTTTTAGTGAGGATTACAATATATTTCAAGAAGAAGAATGCAGAAGAAGAGAAGAAGAAAGAAAAAGAGTGAGTAGATCACTACCACCCTAGGAACCTGTATGGTCTCAGCAGCTTTCAAATCCAGGGTAGTAGAGTGCATCACGCTGCACACATTTTGCTGACCTTTTATCAGTTCCAGGCCCCCCGGGATGGCCTATGCTAGCTGCAGTGCCAAAGTCTTGTGCCTGTCCTTCACACAATGCCAGAACATTCCTGGCACCGTGTTGGAGCTTCCGGTGGTCCTACGCAGTTGGTTGCCCCCAGCAGAGTGTGGGCCTGTGTCACATTTCACTGTACAACAGAGTGTGAGAAGCTGCTCCATCCCACCTGTTCCCTCACCCAGTCAAAACCTGACTGTCTTGAGCCTGTCAACCATTCCTCTGGTCTCCTACATGCAGACAGCAGGGGTAGTGACTATAAATCAACATCAGAATTTTAAACCATATATTTTCTTCTTTGCATTCCTTTGGATGTCACTGTTAAAAAAAAAAGATATAACATGCTGAGCAACCTGTTTATTTTGGCAGACTTTCAATAATAAAATATCTCTGTCAAGTCAAGTAAAAGCTTTTGTGAGAGTTTTTGTTTCATTATGAAATGAAAAAAATAATAACTCTTAGTTTTACTGAACTCTTACTAGTTCTCGATATTTAATGATTTTGATATCAAATGCATGTACATACTTTTCCAAATATTTTTCAGAGCAAAACCACAGTATACTGTACTGTACCTGCTAAAAAATCTGTTCTTCACTGTGATTCCATATTTTCTACGTCATGAAACAAAGGAGTAGCAGTATTACAGCCAGCCAATGCCCTGAGTTAATGCAGCATAAAGTGCTCACTTGACAATCCAATTTATCACTTAGCTCACTATAATTTTGAATCATATAATACTTGCTACATGTAAAACATTTTAAATAATAATTTACTTTTTAAAATAATGTGATGTTTCCACTTTACAAGAATAAATAAATATTACTTTACACTCAGAGATTGCATGTCAGGAGATGTACTCTTTTTTTCTGTTGTTCAATTACAACAAAGACATATTTGGCAACCTTTTGGTGAGATTTTTTGATGCTGTTTTCATGTTGCATCACAGTAACTGAGGGTGGTTTTGGGTTTTGATCTTTCATTTTCCCTTCACCTTGTTTTAATATTGTTGTGATATGTTTCTGTCCTTTCAAAAAATGGTTTCTAAAATTTTTTAACTTTAAGTCTATTATGGTTTAAGTTTGGCAAGTTGATTGATTTTCTGATATGGAGAAAAACTTTCCTGATGTATTTACAATCTTAAAATAAACAACATATTAATTATTCAGCCCATCAGAAACTTTTCATGGCCACAAAAACTCAGTGTATTTAATTAGAACTTTTATTTTCAATTGAAAGTGCTAAGCAAATTTTATAATCCAAAGTTAAAACTACCAAGATATCATCAGAAAAGAACTGAGTAGAAGTAAAATTTACATATTTTACATTTTTATTTCTTTTTTTTCTTCTTTTTGTCCCAGGTGGTAGTTGGTGATTCTGACAAGCTGTGATTCTGTATGTTTAACTAAACTCCAAGCTTTCAAGATGTTATACAATAATGGCTTTCTGATAAGAGACAAAGTTCACATTTTTATGCTATATTGGGACTTTGACATGTTGCATATCTGTAGATAAATGACAGATTGAAAATTTTGAGCCATCTTGTTTAAAAGTAGTAAATTTTGAAGAGTTAATTGACAGAAGGAAGAAAATAAGATTCCAGTGAATTACTGACTGGATAAGTGCCTTTTATTTTTACACTACATATATATACCAATAGAATATATGTCTACCAAACTAAGCATTATACTGACTAGTGTTATAACAGATGTAGATGAGAGTGAAAAGGAAGCACCTATTCAGTTAATTGGTTTTCATATCAGTAATACACAGTCATTTCAATTTGAGCTTAAAAAAAAAGTAATTTTAAGTAATTTTACCTCACAATTACTAATTTTACTTTATTGTACATTCAATACTATTCTTCCTAGGCTATTTTGAAATATTTCAAATGATGGAATTTCTATCATGTCACCAGGGAATGTAGATCTCGTTGATATTTTTTTTGTTAATGTCTTTTTTTCTTAAATCATTAAAATTACTGCCAGAATATCCCTTCTACATTCTTGAATACTTTATTAAATAATTTATAGTTTCTTTAATTTTGTGAGGTATGAATTGCATTAGTTTGATACTTTGTGCTTGGTCCTACTTACATAAGAAATCTGTGGTCATATGTCTAATCTCTCTGGAACTGTTAATTTATCTTTCTTGTAAGTGTTCTGCCTTTTATTATACCATCACCTATGAATCATGTTCATGCAGTGTCCTGTAAATCTTCCAGAACATAAATGAGCATATTAAATAAGTCCGTGCCTAAGATAAGTTCTCCTTGTTCCTCATCACCCCCATCCTTGCAAAACAAAAGCAATAACTTACTATTTTTCACAACAGTTCCTTTTATTAAAAATTCCTTATCAAGAAATTAAAATGTGATATTAATTTCTGAGATCTTTCTTCTAAATTAAACTTCATTGTATGACTGAAATCTGTGTATACTGCATGTAAATTCTTGCTTTATTAATTAATAGGCAAGTTTAAAAAAAATTCAAAAGCTCTTCAGTCAAAGGTGTATTATCTTCTCTAAGAGTCTTAATTCCTTTAATCTATCTTTTTTGTTCTTTGTTTTTTTGGTTTATTTTTTTGTTTTGTTTTCGGTTTTTGGTTGGGTTTTTTGTTGTTGTTTCTTGGGGTTTTTTGTTTGGTTTTTTTGGGGGGTTTTCTTTTCTTTTGTTTTTTTTGGGTTTTTTTTTTTTTTGGTGGCCTATAGTGTAGATTTTGGTGTAAATAGGCATAAATGTTCTGTGTGGAGCTATAAAAAAAACCCAGCTGCCTGTCTCAAAGCACTTTGAAGGCCTCAGAAGGAGCTTGCCATCAGATAAGATACCACAGTAGCAACTCAAAATGAGCATAGATAAGAGAAATTTATGCCAAGAAGGAGCTTATTTCAGACCTGGTGGATGTGAGATCTGGTTTGTACATCCTGGTTAGTGTATCTGGACAAAAATTCCCACTGTGGGAAAGGAAATAACTGCTAATACATGTACCACCAGTCAAACAAAGATGACCCAAAGTTATGGGAACTGCATCTGGGACCACCCCATGGATATCTGGAATGGGGACTGTATGAAGGTGATAGCCCCAGCAGATGGACTTGGACCCCCAGCACTGAGAAGCTCAGAGTGAAGGAGGACCAAGGGGATGCTTCTGGGTCTACATGTGGGAGCTATCTTCTGCTTAATCTCCTCTCTCTCTCTACCTTTATCTCTCCACTCCCTCTCCCTGACTCTTTCCTATTTATTTCTATCTCTCTACCTCACATTTACTTTTAAATAAAATTCATATTATTGACTTCAACACATGACCACATTTGCACCTTGATTCAGGCAGAGGTATCTCTCAATAATTTGATCATAACAGGACTCAGCTGAGAAGAATAAGGATTTTTCTGCTAGATTATTATTCAGTATCATCTGACTAATTTTTAATTTGTACCTGTCTTTTATTTTTAAGGAACAAGTCAGAAGAGGTTTGACTCATTTTAAATTCCATTATATATTTACATAGTAAACAGATGTAACAGATATGCTTTTTTCTTATTTTAAGATTTGTTTCTGATTTAATTTGCAGTTCATACTTGACTATTGATTTGAATTGATCAAAGTAACTTTCTTTATTAGTTATTTTTATTAAAAATCCTGCTAAATTTCAATATAAAAGCTAGGCATAAAACTTCTCTTTAGAATAAGCAATCAATTAAAGCAAAATATTTCAAATTGTGGTCATTACATTAAACTCCTTTTTAACTTGAGCTTCCTCAAGCAATTTTAAGTCTTTTCCTTTGTTTTCATTTTGATTATCCTTGCAGTCATTAAAAAAAAAAACCTGTCATATTTTTAACTGTATTATAAAATAATTCATTATAACATAATTTAACTTTATATTGTAGTATTTGCATTTATGTGAATTATTGAATTTGCTGATCATCATCTTAAAAGGAAGATTTTTGGATTATTTATTCTTTTTGCAAGGGGCCTTTATTGCCATCCACCTCCATACTTGCATATTTTCTTTCCCCATGTCAACTACATTTTTGTAGTGCTCATTAAATTTAAATACTTCCAGCTACATATCAATTTCTCATGGATATTTTTGACTAAATTTCTCAGAGAGAAACTTTCTGTTCAACAGAAGTGCCCATTTAATCAAATTTATTTCCCTGTCTTTAACAGAACTGACCTGCCCTTCATGATTTCCTGATTTTTCTTTTAGATCAAAGAGGAAAAAACATTATGTACAGAAGTTACAGTTTCTGAGTGCTCAGAAGATGGGTTTCTTCTCTGATCTTTTTCTCTTTTTCTTCTGTAACCTTTTACAAGTCATTTAAAGTTACATTTGTCAGGTTTTTTACGAAAGAAAAGATTTTTTTTTCATTTGTAGAGATGACAATTTTTGTTTTGAAACACTTTATTTTTAAGGAACTATCTTATTTCGAATATATTTCAAACAGAATCACAGCATCATCAAGATTAGGATATTTTTCTGTGAATCAAATGATTGAAATAAGAACCTGTATCGAGTCATTAGACTTGCTTCTCATTTTATGATTTCATTGTTGATAGTATAAGTTAGATGGTACGTTTTACTTAAGATATAAAATTATATATATCTATATTTTCTAGAAAATTTTCTCTCCAAAATAAAAGGCAAGGCCAACACTTGACCCATTAGGATCCCTGAGAGAAGTCACAAGTTGAGAAGTTTTGCATCATGTCCCATTGTGAAGTCATAAACTATTCAAAACCTGAAAGGCTTTTCTCAGAGAAGAGCCCAAGCAGATCAGTAAATTTTTTCAAGGTATTAAAGTCTCAGCATTGCTGCCCTTGACCAATATTTAACTTGGTAAAAAAAATGCTGCATGTTTTATACAGGAATATCAGGGTTTTAATTTTGATATTTCTTGTCTGACTAAAACTAATTATTTGAGAAATAATGTATTGTCAGAAGGTATGGATTTTTTATTTCCCTGTTACAACCAAGTCCAGGTCAAAAAATGTTTCATTTTACACAAAATACAGCCGCATTTTCGTGCTGTTTTGCATGGGTCAAGAACCTCTTTCTAATATCCAGCCTATACCTCCTCTGACACAACTTCAGGCCATTCCCAGGGTCCTGACTGGTCACCAGACAGAGAAGAGTACCCCTCAATTTTCTCCCTTCAGTCTTCTCCAGGCTGAACAGACCAAGTGACCTCAGCTGCTCCTCATAGAGCTTCCCCTAAAGGCCCTTCACCATCTTTGCTGCTCTCCTTTAGATGCTCTCTTATACCTTAATACTTTGCTCATATTGTGGCACCCAAAACTGTCCCCAGCACTCGAGGTGAGGCTGCCCCAGAGCAGAACAGAGCAGAGCAGAGCAGGACAATCCCCTCCCTTGCCCAGCTGGTGATGCTGTCCCTGATGCCCCCCAATAACACCCTTGGCCCTCTTGGCTGCCAGGGCACTGCTGGCTCACATTCAGCTTTCCATTGACCAGGACACCCAGATTACTTTCCACAGCGCTGCTTTCCAGCATCTCATTCCCCAATTTGTAGACACAGCCGGGATTGCCCTAATCCAGGTGCAGAATCTGGCACTTTCCCTTGTTAAAATTCATGTGGTTGGTGATTGCCCAGGCCTCTGATTTGTCCAGGTCTCTCTGCAAGGCCTCTCGACCCTTAAGAGAGTCAACAGCTCCTCTGGTTTTGGTGCCATCAACAAACTTAGTATTCTTTTGAGTCCTGCATCCAGGTTGTTAATGAAGATGTTGAAGGGACCTGGTCTGAGGATGGAGCCCTGTGGAACCCCACAAGTGACCAGCCAGCCTGATGTTATCCCATTTACTCTAAGCCTTTGTGCTGACCCATGAGCCAGTTGCTCACCCATGGCATGATACATTTATCCAGCTATGTGCTGGACATTTTGTCTGGAAGGACACTATGAGAAACAGTATCAAAAGCTTTACTGAAATCCAAAATTACTGCATCAACTGTCTTCCCTTGATCAATTTAGGGGTTACCTTGTCATAAAAGGAAATCAGGTTTGATAAACAGGATTTCTTTCTCGTGAAGCTGTGCTGACCATTGGCTGCATTGTAATTTAGGTATTTTTCAATACCTCACAAAATTATCTTCTCCATAAATTTGCCAGGTACTGAAATGAGACTAACAGGCTTCTAGGTTTTGTGGTCCTCCTTCTTGTCCTTCTTGAAAATTGGGACATCATTTGCCAGCTTCCAGTCAGCTGGGGCCTATCTGGATTCTCAACTTCCTTTTTTTCTTATCTTAGCAGAGTGACTTCTCCTATAAGGATAAGTGTTATTTCCTAAAATTCAAAAGTTCACAAAGTTCATGCTTAAACCTGAACAAAATTGAACCTAATAATTAATGATCATTGATAACAAGAGAATCTAAAATTCTCTTCTGGTTCTTTCTTACTTCAGTGAAATATCTATTTGAATCTCTTTCTCCAAATGCTTTTTATACTGGCATGAAATTCATCATTACAGATTAGAGATATTAATTTATCCAGAAATCCTGTCATTGAGTGTCAGTTTCAGAGTGAATTAAGTTTGTAAAATGAAAATATGCATACAGATCTAAGAAGTAATTAAATGGTAACTGGAAAATTTTCATGTTTCAGAGCCCATTTAACACATTCATCTTTTACAAGAAGTATGTGATGCAACAAGAATATGAATCATAGTATAACAGTGTTGTAGTGAAATGCTTTTTTAATAAAGAAACTTTTATTAGAAAAAAAAAAAAAAACAAACAAAGGTGCAGAAGGAAATGTAGGTTAGCAAGCTCCAGTGCAAATAATATGCTAGTGCTGTGAAGTAGGCATTTCTGTGAAATAGGGACTGTACCTCACTGTTGAAAGTCATTCAGAGAATGGTGCTTTGTTTAACTCTAGACAAGCCCCATATGTACCACAACAAAGTAGAGCTGAAGAATCTGTAATCTGAATAACATCTGAAAATTTCAGTAATCCTGCATTGATTTCTGGTGTGCATTTTAAAATAAAGAGTTAATTTAAAAATGCAATTTAATTGCTGAATTAAAATTTAAATCTTCACTATTAAATAACAATAATTTAGCTATTTGTAAATAATACTTCCTATATTTTTATAGAAAACAATATACTGTACTTTTGCATGTATAACTATACTTTTACTGTCTCTGTTTAAAATGACATTGTTGTCTAAACATTACCTAATTATTAAATCGTTAACTAACTCCAACTTCTACAAGAAAAATTTTTGTGGTACTTTAATTGATTGTTTTCCTTGTTATTAAAACTCCATATAGTTTAATATATTGATTTTAAAACTATAAATTATCTAAATTTGATGTAAATTATTAATTCCTTGTTCCTGTACAATGTTAGATTTTAATGCGTTTCTAATCAGAGTTCCTCTGGTAGCAAAATAGAGGATATAATATGCTGTAGTTGAGAAAAATGTTGCTGCATAAGGAATAGAACAAATCAAAATGATGATTCAAACACTTTAGAAGTCTAAGAAAGTATAAATTCCTTTTTTGTTTAAGTCTCATGGTCTGGGCACATTTTTACTCTGTAACCTCCACATGCATTACTCTACTTCAGAAGCTAATGCCATAAAATTGGGTATGTACCTCTTGTAGCATTTTGAAACAGAAAAGAAAAATAATAGGGAGAGATGAGAAGGAAACTATTCTGCAAGGTTTTGCGAACTATTTTATAGGAACTCTTGCAAAATAGTATATTTTAGTATATAAATATATAATAAGTATATATATATATAGTATATATCCTAATATGCAACAATATGTTGTTCCATGAAATCATATTCATAAGGAAAATTCCATTTTGTTGCCTAATAATTTAAGTTGCTCATTCATAATAGGAATCACTGTGATAATTAAATTTTTATGGGATTTTTTCCTCTTTGAATGCAGAATTTGTATTAAGCAATATCACAATATTTTTTCTTTGTGTGCAATGTTGATAGCTGTTAGTATCTTATCCCACTGAGAACCTGGAGGAAAGTCAGTCTCTGCTCTTGTCTGTGAAAGATATGAGCATTTCAAATTTTCAAAGCTTAATGCAGCCAACTAAAAAGTTGTGGGTTAACCCTGGCAGGCCGTTAAGCTTCACAGAGCAGTTTTTACTCGCTCCCGTATCAGTGAGTTGGAGGAGACGGTTGGAAGAGCAGAAGTGAGAAAACCTGTGGTTTGAGGTAAAAATAGTTCAGTAAATTACAAAAAAGTTCTGTGTACAAGGAAAGCAAAATAGAATTCCTTCACAACTTCCTATCAGTAAGCACATTTGAAGCCATCTCCACAAAATCAGGGCTCTGTGATACATAACAGTTACTTCAGAGGACAAATGTCATAACTGTGAATTTTCCCTCTCTACCCTTCTTTAACTTTTACCAATACATAGCAAATACATTATTCTTCCAAGCCTTGCATCTTCTCCAATTGTTCTGGAGAGGAACTGTATTATTATGCTTGATGACAGTGCCTTAGGCAGAGTTGCCTAAGAATGGAAAACAAGAAATAAAAAAAAATTCATTTTGACATACTTTTCTATAAGTGTGTGTGAAGTTGTAAACTTCTGGTACTGAATCCAAGATACTTTAAATATATTAATATTGAGCTTTTCAAGTTTTTGCTAGTTTATGCATCTTGTTTCTCATCTGCCCTACATCTGGAAGTTTTAGTGTTTACAGAATTTTCTTTCTGTGTTTGCAACATTTGTAATTTTAGAGAAAATCTCAGTGCTGGTGTTTCTCCCTGGTACACTAAGGCAGTGTGCATAGAATCCACAGCTAAAAAAATTCACTAGTAGCTGACATGTTCACTGTCCTGTACAATGGGGTTATTTCATTTCAGGTAAGATTCTTATTTTAGTTTCCTGGTTTGAACTCCTTATGATGAGGTGAACAAGATAGCACTAGTCCATATGTGGTATCTGAGAGATACCAGAGTACTTGATGCTCTGCTGGATTTACCTGGCAGGGGTTTGGTGGTAGAGGAGCTACAGAGGTGATTTCTGTAACAAGATGACAGAAGCTGCTCCCATGTTGGACAAAGCTTATTTCACTTGACTCCAAGACAGACCCATTGCTGTCCAAAGCTGAAGAAATCAATGGTGTTGGTAGTGCCTCCATGATAACATATTTAAGAAAGGTTAAAAAAATACTGCAACATCTGTGAGAGAGGAGTAAGAATGTCTGACACAGCACACAGCCCTGCAGGCACAAATGTCAGTGAAGAAGGTGGGGGGTAGGGAGTAAGGTGCTCCAGATGCCAGAGCAGAGATTGCCCTACAGCACATGGAAAACTGAGGAGGAGAAATACCCACCCTGAAGACCATGAAGGACCCTACACAACAGCAGGCATATATTCCCTGTGACCCCATGGAGAGCCCACCCTGGAGAAGGCACTGGTAGTAACTGTTGCCCATGGAAAGCAGACCATAAACAGCAGATTTTTGTCAGGAAACCTCTCCCATAGGGGACCCATGCTGGAGCAGTCTGTTCCTGAAGAATTGTACCTTGTGAGAAGGACCCACACTGGAGCAGTTCCTGAGGATCTGTAGGCCATAGGAACAACCTATTTTGGAGGTTTGTGAGTATCTGCATTCAATGGGAAATATCTTTCACTGGGATGGGGGAAGAATGTGAAAAGAAAGGAGCAGTAGAGACAAAGTGTCTCCATTCTCCATCTCCATGCACTGCCCAGGTGGGAGGTTGAGGAAGTTGAGGAGGTGGAAGACTTGAGAGGGAAGTTGAGAGGAAGGGAGAGTTTATGGGAAAATCTTTTAGCATTTTTTTTTTTTATTTCTCACTTTCTTACAAGTAAATGTCAATAAATTAAATTAATTTTCCCAAGCTGAGATTGTGTTGCCCGTGGTAGTACTTGGAAATAATCTCTTTGTCCTTGTTTCTACCCACAAGCCTTTTGTCATGTTTTTTCCCTCTGTCCTTTTGGTGGAGGGGGGACTGAATGCAGCTTAGTGAGCAACTAGCAGCCAGCCAAGGTCAGCCCACCACAAGCACATATGAAGGCCAAAAATGAAGCATCCAACATAAAATTTTAAAGTAGTTCTTGAATTAGTCAGATATACTGAGTTCAGCAAAACAGGGCTGCCAAAGAGAGACCAAGCCCTTGACAGCTTGTGAGAAAGGAAACAGAGTGGTGGTGGTACCTGAGGCTTGAGGGGACTGATGGAGAGGGCATGACTACAGCAGTCCTGTGTCACAATGGACAGTCCCTGGCCTGGCTGCAGGAACTGCCCTGGTCTCAGGCTATGGGCTGTGCCTAGTGCTTCTCCCAGTGAGGATGTGTCACACCATACAGAAGGATGGACATCTTATAGCTGCACTGAACAAGTGGAGGATTCACTTTCCTAAAATGGGTGTCATAAAGTGTTGTGAGTTCTGGCAGAAAGAAAGATATTTCTGTCTTCACTTCTTTATTTCAAATTTTAAAACAGGTATAGGGCTATGATGTTTTATAGGGAAGAAGTTTCAGAGAAGACATTTGGACCAGCTCAGCTTGATCCATGTACTGGCACAAATGAAAGTAGCAAAAGATAGTAGCAGGAGACATTGTTCTGCAGGGACTGGCATTTGTCTCCCAAACAGATTTTCTGTATTGTGAAGTTTATGGCTTGTCAGGAGCTCAATCTGGGGCAATGAAGAGAAATTGCTGAGGTTAATCTGAATTCTGTCTTATGTCTTATTGCTCATCTACACTGACATCAGGGATACTGTCAAGGGAGTTTATAGGCTGTAAATCATGCAACATGGCAACTTAAGGAACATCTCAATTCCATCAAAGGGAAGGGCTTACAAATGAGCTGATGGATCCAGTGAGTCAGGGCCTCATTGGTTACATGATATTTCAAACCATGCTTTGGCTTTTCTGACTATAGCTCTCTCTCTGAAGAATTGGGGTTACTGGGGAGAGATAGGATACACCTGATGGGCAGAGAAATATTGCATTTGCTAATAGGCTTCTTAACCTATTGAGAAGGACTTCAAAGTAGGGTCACTAGAGTCTTGTGATGGATACACCTGATCCATAGCCATCCTTTGGACTGAATTGAATCATGAGCAAAAGGACTCATGTCCTGGAATAAATCTGTGAGCTGGAGAGAGCCTGGCTCAGATACAAGGAAGCGAAGATACCTCAGAAAAATATTTTGAAAGTTAGTTTCAAAGCCTAAAACCGTAAGACAACTGAAGCACAGAATAAGATACAAAACCTAAAATAAGGACATCTATCTGTCTGTACAGATAGATGTTGTCTAACAGCCAGCTCCTTCATTCTATAAATATTACCATCAGGATGAAGCCTTCCTGATGGTAAAGTTTATTCATTTGAGCTCTTCCTGAATTGTATCTGTACTGCATACCAGGTAAATTTGTCCTAAAGCAGGGATGTCTCTCACAATTAAAGATCCCTTACTTGAGGCTATGAGATTCTTCCTAGCCCAAGGCAGAGAGATCCCTTGGTTGTGACAGATCCTTTGTGAGTGACTGATACCATGCTGAATTAATGAAACATTGCTAGTCCATGCAGCTACTCAATATTATTATAAACCTTGTATAGATAATTCCATTCATCATAAACAATCCTCCAAGTTTGAGACTGAGTGGACCTTGCTGCATCTGTGCTCTGTAAGTTTAGAAGGCAGGGGGATCCACTCTTGAACTTGTGTCTCAATAGAAGGGTCTGCTTGCAAATCTTTCTAGCTCAAAACTAACTTGATTTTCCTTTGCATCATTCTTTGATGCAGTAATTAATAAGGTGAACCTTGCTACCAAACTTATGGAATCTTGGTAACTGCTGTTAAGCTGTCTTAAATTTCATAAAATTTATTGAACGATATTATTTTCCCTCAATAAAAAAAGTTGTTGCTTCTTTCTTCTGAGTGAGGTGCATTTCTCATTACTACTGGACAAAACCAAAGACTGATGGGAAGAGCCAGCATAGATTTACCAAGGGCAAATTATACTTGAAGGATCTGACTTTTCTGTAGTAACTGATTCTGTGAACAACAGTGGAAGCTGTTTATCCTGACTAGTCAGGTGTTTCACATACATTCCTTGTAGCCAAATTGGAAAAGTGGCAGGAGGGCTGGCCTGACTGGGCTGTGGTCAGGTGTGTAAAATCTACCTGGATACTATTAACAGTGGTGCTCCTCAGAGATTAAGACCAGGGCCAGTACTATTCAATATCTTCATTAATGGTCTGTATGGTGTGTAAGGATCCACCTTTAGAAAGTGTTGACAACAAAGCCTGTGAGAACAGGACTGATACCAAGTACTTGGGCAGGATTCACAAATGGGCTGAAAGATGTATGAAGTCCAACAAAGGTAAATATATGAGTAATCTCATGCACCTGGGGACTGAATGGCTGAGAACTGTCTCTTCAGAAAAGGACCTGGACTTCCTGTGGACAACAGGATGAATATGAGTTGTCAAGGAAAGGTTTCACCTTGGAATTCCATTGCATAATAGACTGTATTAACAGTAGTAGAGACAGCAGGTATCCTGCCTTTGACAATTCTAAAAGTAAATTCAGACTCCTGCATCAAGTTTTTATTTCCCAGTAGAAAACACACATGAAAGAAAAACAACAAAACAAGCTTAGTAGAGGCCTGCAAAGATGATTAGAGGCTTGAAATATGTGATATACAGAAAGATTATGAAAAAATTGTTTCCACAGTTTTTGGAAGGAAAAACTGAGCAAGGATTTAACTGTGGTTTTCAGCAACAGGAGGAGAATAGAAGAAAAGAAATGAAATGTAAGTGGGATAAGGTGCAGCAAAAGAGATTTTGGTTAGATATTAGGAAAATGTACTTACGAGTGTGTTTAAACACTAGAACAGGTTACTCAGAGAGCCTGTGAAATCCCTATTCTTGCAGATATTCAAAATGGGAGTGAATATAACCCAGTTTTAACTTGGGAATGGGATCTACCTTTACAATGATCCTTCTTTTGCGGGGCTTGAATTAATCCATTCCAACACATGAGTTTGGGGCATTTTGGGGTTTTTTTTGGTTGTTTTGTTTGGTTGGTTTGTTGGTTTGTTTTGCTTTGTTTGGTTTGGTTTTTTGGGGTTTATTTAGGTTTTTTTTTTTTTTTTAATTCTGTGATTTGAAGTGGCTCCTATATCTCAACAACTTTGCTTCTCCAGCATTTCACTACATTTGAGCTAACTGGTATGTCTCATGGCAGCAAAACTTTATTTAATGAAGTCTGTAAGTAGAACTATTGCTGAAAATGCCTTAAGGATTTTTGTAATGCATAGTAAACAATTTTCCCTCAAATGTTTATTTGGTATAAAAAACATTGGGGCTTATGTGACGTCACTAGCCATTGATAGTAGACAAGCTTTTGTTCCAGTGCATAAATACCATAAAGTGTAGCATTTTTTAAAACACAAGTTTGTTTACATTAAAAGCCTTCATGTTTCTTGAAATTGTGCTGTGTAGATAGTAATAATGAATAGGAATGAATCAGTATATGAACAGTCAGACATATCCAGAGCAGATAATTTTTAAATTCTATATTGGAGTATGACTTCAGAAAAAACTCTTTCATATTTTCTTTTCCCGTGCTGCCCATGCTGCTAAGAATAAGAGAATATATTAAGAAAATTTCTACAAAGGCAGAAAAATCAATTGTGTTTTTATCTGAGAACCTTTATAACAGATTCACAAGGAGAATGTTTTACCAGTATAAGTTTCATAACGTCTGTGTTCAAAGCTAAAACAACACAATCAACATCTACACAAATATTTTAAAATGCTGGTACTTAATTATAATCCTAAATCAAATCCTAATTCAGTCTGTATGTCATTATAGGTATTACTAGTATGCCCACCAAATGCTGGTTTTTAATTTAAAGAGTGAGTCTTCAAGAAGCTGCTTAAGAGACTAAGGAGCTGTTTTTCTTTGCTTCATGATATTTCCAATAGGCAAATCTCTGTCTAAAGATGGCAAGGTTTTTTTTCATCCTTGGAGGTCAAATACTCATTATTAAATGCATGGTTCATGGGGTACCAGGCTTACCATGTAACTCTAATGATCTGAATAAAATACTTTTTTTTTGGCCTTGAGCTGCAGATGAACAATTGAAACAAATAGAGGTTTTCCTAATTTACATTCTTGGGGGTTATTTCTTCTATTATTCTCTGAACTTTTTAAAGATCCTCCAGAAATTCACATTCTGTTTACCCAAAAATTTTCACATTAACATAAAATAAAATGTCTTATATATATACACCCATATACACTGTATAAAAGATTAGAAAATGATAGGTAAAATAAAATTACCTCAGTACATTCTCATGTATGTATCAGTTTTTCTATTTTCAATTTTTTTTCTACATTTAAAATTTGTCTACAAAATACATATGTGCTTTTTAAGCAATTTGGAAATAATCTGAAAATACTGATTATACAGTGTATTTACCATTCTTTAGAGTTTCTTCTTCATATTAAAATCAGGAAGACATTTAATAATTTTGCAGAAATGGTTTGTAATCATATGTTCCAGTCTGAATATCATCAAGAATTTGTTTTGTCTTGTGTCAAGCACATCTTAAAAGAATCAGACCCACTAGGTTATGTGAAAGCAGCTAACCATGTAATAAGAAGTCCATTTACAAGGTGAGGCAGAGGACCATGAGAGAAATATAGACCAGATGAACATCAACTCTACTTACTGTACTGATAGCACACAAGTGAGTGTCAGTACATAGTAAGTATTTAATAGAAAAAGAAAATGTCTTGATTAATTTTTCAGTGGTGGGAATAGTTTTCAGGTCCCAAGTGAAACAGATCTCATGTGTGTGTAAGTCATTCTTTGGTTTAAGAACACCAAGAATTTCCTTATGCAAAAATCTTCTGCTAAATGGGTCATTTTTAAGTCTAATCTAAAATTGTCATCTTCATAATGTCGCCTACAGGTAAAAATCTGTGTCCCTTCTCTGTCCTGCAGGATTAGATTTGGTTCTGTGGGTGCCACTGAACCTTTAAATATATTCTGCAGCTGACATATATCACTTAAAAATATGATATGCTCTGACATATTCCTCTCCAAAATCCTTTTAACATGCCGGTCATACAGCAGCAGTGATACATTTCCTTGTGCTCAGACATTTCATTGCTTCAGGATGAATAAATAGATATTTTTTTTTCTCTAAGAATATCTGGTTTTTGAAGAATAGGCATATTTCCAAACCCTTTGAAAGAATGAGATTAAGTACGCTGGACAGTTCCTAAAGTAATTGTGATCTAGAAGCTTTCTTCTTCTGAGAAAGCACTAAGTTTATTATTAGAGGATTACTTCAGGTTGCAGGCTAAGTTTAAGTAAAAAAATTCTTCTCTGTAGAGTCTCATCTATTAGCTCTTGTCAATAAGTGGAAGAGATTTTTCAATACTACACACATAAGTACCCCTTCCATTTCTTTGGGGCATTTCTCATAAAGATATTTATTACTTTGTGCACAGAACTGTGAGGAAATGTCTAAAATAAAATATTTGGAAAAGAGTAGCTAAATCAATTGAGAGATACAATTTATTTATATTGATGCAATAGTGATGCATATCTGAATGTTCTGAGACTCAATCTGATGTCTGGACAGGGTTGGAATACAGCCCTATCCTAACAAAGTGCACATTGGCTATGAGCTCAGTCCTTTGGGAGCCTGGGAACTCAGAGCACAAGTTATATTAAATGGAATTGCTGTGACAGAAAATCCCTTAAAACTTACAGAGGACTGAGAAAGAGAGTTTCTTACTGATGAATGTGTAATCATGTCTCTTGCTGGTTTCTTTAGAAGGCTCTGCAGGCCAGAGACCATGAAATATATTAGGATTGCCTAATGTTTCACGCAATACTTAATGTGAATCTGTTAATGAACAAAAAGGCAGAGACACAATCAGCCCACTGCCTGAATAGAAAAGAAAATAATTGGCCTTTAATTTCCCAAGACATCAGACTCTGGACAGGCTGATTAGAAAATTTTCCATATATACCTTGGATCCTGAAAAAAGGGTAGTTTGGGAGGTGTGTCATGGCTTCTAAGTGTACAGATGCAGTTTTCACTCTATCTCTCTCCTCAGCTGGACAGAGCAATAAAAACATATCAAAAGTCTTGTGGAATGAGATAAGGACAGGGAGAGATCACTCAGCAATTAGAAACATGGCCAAAACAGACTTGATTTGGGAAAATTAAATGAATTTATTACCAATCAAATCAGAGTAGGATGACAAGTAAAAGAAAATCTTTGAACCAAATTCCGCCCCACCCTCCTTTATATCTCAAGCTTAATTGTACTCACAATTCCTGCCCCCCCTCCCCCACTCCCCCCCAGTCAGCAGTGGAGGGGGATGGGGAATGGGAGCTATTGTCACTTCATTACACATCATCTCTGGTGCCCCTTCCTCATCAAAGAGAGGACTCTGCTCTCTGTGATGACGAAGGACTCACACTTCTCTGCTCCAGCATGGGGTCCCTTGCATGGGAGACAGTTCTTCATGAACTTTTACAACTTTCTTCCCACAGGCTGCATTTCTTCACAAACTGTGTCAGCATGGACCCCCTTCCATGGGGTCTTTTAGAAACAGGCTGCTTCAGTGTGGGTCCCCCACAGGGTCACAGGTCCTGCCAGCAAACCAGCTCCAGCATGGGCTCTTCTCCCCGTGAGTTCATAGGACCTGCCATGAGCCTGTTCCAGTGCAGGCTGTCCATGGGGTCACAACCTCCTTTGGGCATCCACCTTTGTGTGGGGTGCTCCAAGGGCTGCAGATGAATCTCTTTTCCACCATGGACCTCCATGGGCTGCAAAGGCACAGCTGCCTCAGCATGGTCTTCAAAGCAGACTGCAGAGAAATCTCTGCTCTGGCACTTGGGACACCTTCTCCCCCTCCTTCCTCACTTGGTTTCTGCAGAGCTATTTCTCTCAGACATTCTCACTCTTCTCTTCTCTGCTGTAATTGCTTGTGTGCAATAACATTTTTTCCCTGGTCTAAGTTATCATGTGCATGGATGCCAGCTGGCATTGCCTCAGTCAGACACAGAAGAAGTTTCCAGCACTTTCTCAGAGAAAACACCCCTATTACACCCCCACTACCAAAACTGTGCCATGCACACCCAATGCAGCCAGATAGCTTTAAGTATAGGGCACAAATCTGAGGTCCTCTACAATAGCTAGATAAACTCTCAGACTCTAAAGTAGTCAGAAAGTTATCTACTTCATAAATATGGGCAATGACTGTTTTGCTTGGATTCAGTTCTGTATTCACCACTGTAATTGATGCAGGAACAGATTTTAGGAATGCTGGCTCTTGGCTTAGACTAATATCTTAAAAGTTTCAAACTTCTCTTTCAAACATGAAACAAATATTCAACTCCAGCTATTAACCTAACAGTGCCAAGTCCTCCAATAACCATGTCTCTAGGTGCCACATCTACACATCTTTGAAATACTTCAGGGATAGTGGCACAACCAGTTCTTTGGGTACCCTGTTCCAATGCCTGACAACCCTTACTGTGAAGAAATTCTTCCTTATATCTAATCTAAACCTCCCCTGGCAAAACTTGAGGCCATTTCCTTTGGTCCTATTGTTTGTTAACTGGGAGAAGGGATCACCACCCACCTGGCTACAATAGGGTAGCCTACACACCCACCTTCTCCTTTTAGGAAGCTATGTAGACTGATATCACTGAATCATAGAATGGCCTGGGTTGGAAGGGACATTAAGCATCATCTAGTTCTAACTCCCTGCCATGGACAGGGACACCTTTCACTAAACCAGGTTGTTCAGAATTATATCCAGCCTCACCTTGAACACCTTCAGGGTTGGGGTATCCTGTGGGGTTTCCTCTGGACCTCCTTTACTCCAGGCTAAACACCCCCAGTTTAGCCTGGAGTTTAACTTCAAACCCCCTCCTAAGACTTGTGCTCCAGACCCTTCCGCACCTTTTTTGCCCTTCTTTGGACACACTCCAGCACTTCTATGTCCTTCTCATAGAGAGGGACTCAAAGCTGAGCACAGGATTTAAGGTCCAGCCTCACCTCACCAGTGCCCAGTAAAGAGGGACAATCATTTCCCTCGTCCTGCTGGCCACACTATTTCTGATACAGGCCAGAATGCCACAGGAGTTCTTGGCCACCTGGGCACACTGATGGCTCATGTTCAGCTGCTGTTGACCAACATCCTCAGGTCCTTTCCCACCAGGCAGCTTTCCAGGCACTCATTCCCTAGCCTGTAGTACTGCACAGAATTGTTGCAACCCAAGTGCAGGACCTGGCACTTTGCCTTGTTGAGACCCATAAAATTGGCCTTGGCCCATAGATTCAGCCTCCAGATTCTTCTGCAGAGCCTTCCTACTGTTGGACAGATGAACACTGCTGCCCAACTCGGTGTTATTCAAACGTAAAAACTCTGAGTGGATAGCTAAAAATTCCATAAGTTGATGAATATTTATATGTATTCATAAGGCTTGACATCTGCTATGCTGTGCATATTTATGATCTGGTTCTATGTTAGAGATCTTGAGGGAGGTCAGGCAGAATAAGCCCTTATTACTTTGCAGTGCAGCTTTTAATGTTCCTGAATTTGGAATGCATTGGCTTGGCAGGTTAAATGAATTGCCACTGCAGGCCTACTATGAACAATCTAAATTTCATGAAAAATAATAGAAGTGCATAAAATACAAAATAACAGCAATTTCAAAACTTTCCTATGAATTTTCATAAAATCACAGAATCTTTGAAGCTAGGAGGCATCTCTGGAAATCCAAGTTTCCTGCTCAAGCAGGATGAATTCAGGTTTTTGTCCAGTCAGGTTTTTAATAAGAATAAAAAAGATGGGGAATCCACAACTTCATTGGGCAGGGTGTTTTAGGATTTGACCATCCACACAGTACAAATTTGGGCCATACCTCTAAATAAAATTTCTTCTGTTTCAATCAGTTTCAATTGCTTCTTGTCTTGTCACTGGGCACTGCTTAGAAGATTCTAGTTCATTCTTCTTTATTCCCTCTCATCAGCTATTTATACATCCTGATAAAATCCCCCTGAGTCTTTTCCAGGCTAAGCAGTCCCAGCTCAGCCTTTCCTTGAATGTAAGTTACTCCAATTCCTTTGTCATCTTTCTGTCCCTTCACTGGACTTGCTTGAGCATGTCTTGCTTATACTGGGGAGCTCAGCACTGGACAGAGCATTCCAGATATGTCTCACTCATGCTGAGTAGAGAGGAGGAGTCATCTGCCTTGGCCTACTAGCAACACTTCTACTGTGGCCCAGGAGGCTGCTGACTTTTGTGTTAAAAGGCACATTGCTGGTCTGGGTTCATGTTCAAGCCTTTTCCTGCATGTTGGCACTTACTCTACTGTGTAGGTGCAGGTTGTAAGACTAAACTGTGATATTATTCTAGCTGTCATGTCACTATTACTTAATATGTTTTAAAATTTGGGACTGAGAATTTGATGTTGAATCAAACGGGACCAGTATGTGTTCAGGATCAAATCAAGACATTGGCAAGTTACCCATCAGTAGATGAGTGAAAAATAAATTAACAGAACCTGATAGAAAATAGAAACATGCAGCACACAAAAAGTTTCTCTAGATTATATGAAAGAATAACAATAAAAATGTTTTTTCTTTATCAAGTTTTTGAATTAAAAATCTTTGTTGTGAGCCTAGTCAGAAGTACTTGGACATTCTCCCAGTTCCAGGACTTTCTTCTCAGTCATCTTCTTTATGCCAGGAATTAATTTGTTTTGGTGTAATCCTGTACTTCTAACTCAGAATCATCTTTTTTGTTTCATACAGTTATCCCATCTGTTGTAAGAATTGTACTTTTTAAAACTTCTGTAAGAGTTCGTAGCAGGTATAATGGTTTTATAAATAGATATTTCACATTTTGTATTTAGTGAACATTTGGCATAAATATTGTTTTAGAATTCTTTAGAAAGAGTAAGAACAATTGAAAATTAAACTAACTTGTTCTTGACTATTTGATTAGGAAAATAATGCAATAGAAATTGGCTCCAGTCACAGACTTAGTAAAGGAATCACCCTTTTTTGTCTTCAAAAATGAGTATTTTTTTGTGCTATGTTTAGAAGAAGGATCTGGGACTCTTTTCTTCCTTGTGCAAGAATGGTTATTAGTGTTGCCATGAATACAGAGTATAGCTGTTCCCTCAGCAATATAGCCACTGGTGCTGCTATCATGCACAGCTGATTTCGACAAAACAGAAGCCACTGATTCCTTTCATGGACTTGGGGCACCTGATAGCCTTTAAACCTGATTCTAGGTGCTGCTCTATAACACATTTTTTCATCTGATCTAGGATCAGCTTCTGAGCCTTTTTTACTTGAACTGTCCACATCTAGATGTGCTCTTGAATATTTGCATTCTGTCTCTGCTGCTTCCCTTCATACTTTGCTTGGTGTTCAGCTATATCCTTGTTTTATGGTTTAACTCCATCTGGAAACTCTGTCCCAATCAACCACTTGCTTACTTCCACACCAGTGGGATAGGGAAAAGACTCAGAAGAGTAAAAGGAAACTAGTGGGTTGAGGCAAAGACAGTTTAACAGGGAAAACAAAGTGAAACAAGGAACTAATTCACAGTTTCCCATAAGAAGGCAGTTGTTCAGCCATCCCCAGGAGAGCAGGGATCCATTATGAGTAACCGTGACTTGGAAAGACAAATGTCATCACTCCAGTTGTGTCCCCCTTCCTTCTTCCTTCAGCTTTGCATGCTGAACATGGTGACACGTGGTAGGGAATATCTCTTGAGGCAGTTGGAGTCAGTTGGTCCAACTGTGTCCCTTTCCAACTATTTGTGCAGCCCCAACCTCCTCACTGGTGTGATGACATGAGAAGCACAAAACACCTTGATGCTTGTCTAGCAAGTGTTGCTTAGCAATATTATATGATCTGTATTATCAACACTGTTTGCAGCATAAATTCAGAATACAGCTACATACAAGCTACTGTGAAGAAAACTAACTCTAGCCCAGTCAAAATCAACACAGCTTGTCCTGTTGTTTCTCTCTAACAGCCCTGGTTTTTGTCTTGTCCCAGCTTCTTTCTCTGATAGTAATTCAGTGAACTATATAAACATGTGTAAATCTCTTACCACCTTGCATAATAGATTTTCCAAGTGCTCCATCATTCCTGGAGCTTGAATGCAATCTGACACAAAACATTTTAAATACTTAAGCAGTCATGATGGCAGTCTTTCAATAAGAACTAATGGTTATAAAGATAGTAAGAAAGGTGAAATGGCTTCCATGAATTGAGTCACTGAGTAACCTAGACCTATGCAATTTGAAGAAGAAATACTTGGAGGGGAACAAACTATGACAAAATCATGAACTGCTGACCAGAGAACGCTCTGTGAATGTATTCTAGTTTATTGGGACCATGGACAGGTGATGGTGCTACTGTGCTTATATACAAATATTTCGTGCAGCAACAGGAAATGCTTCTGTGCACTTGTTTTTAAGCAGGTCAAAACTAGCGCCATTATCTTTTACAGTTTCTGGGTATTAGAGGATGACATTTCTATCAATTGTTAAAACAAGCATGTCCTCAAGAGGGTGTTAAATTAAATTTTGTTGTTCTAATATTTAAAGTGTTGTAAACATTTTTGCTAGATATCTGTCTCCTCTTGTGGGCCTTCCTTACTGTTCAGCAGTTTTATCAGAGAGGCTTCTGAGTGTATATGTGATTTTTAATACTCTGAAGGAGCTATATTCCCTTTGAGTCGCACAGGCTCAACACTGTGAAAATATAGGAAAGGTGACATCTTATCACATAATCTGTATAAACATACAAATATTTTGATGAAGATTTGCATTGAAACAAAGCATTAAAATTAACTTTCTGTGTGGTGATCTACCACTCTCACATGTTTTTTCTTGGAGTAATTTTCTTTTGTTAAAAGGACCTCAGCCTTTTATTATTGTGATCATAAAAACAAAATTTATGTAGCAATTTTCAGGATTTTTGTTTCAAAGAGATCTTTTTTGCCATGAAGTTCACTGTTGCAATGGCAGATCGGTGTTGAAGACAACAACCTGTTCAAATTTGACAAGTTTTATCTGGCTTCCTCTGGTAGATATTTTACAACTCAAGAATTGTTCAGTGGGTCTCTAGTCTTGACGCTGCTGGAGTGACTTCTAATCCATTCTGCTGCAGCAAAAATGAAAAAGAGGAAGTTTTCTGATTTGAATGTGCTTTGGATTAATAGGAAAGGACATATCTGTAATGTTAAAAGGTAGATATTGGAAGGAAAGAGGACCTAGTGAAAAGAGCTACTGATTTTTTTTTTTTTTTTTCTGAAAAAAATAGTAAGGAAGTGGGGGAAAAAGTCATGGTAATTTTGGAAAATCCAAGGGGATTTATTTTATGGGATTTTCAGTATATGTCAATATGAAATTGCTATAGGTGGAAACTAATTTTTGAAGTGACTGAGATCATATCAGGAAAAAACCAAGTTATTAATTTCAGAAATTGAATAAATAAATAAATAAAACCATCCTTTGTCTCAAAGTGCAGTCTGAAGTGGGATACTGAACAATCAATGAGAAGGAAATCTGATAGCAATAAACCCAAAGTAAATTAATTATTGGAAAGGTCGAATTGAATGTAAATGATATCTCTTTAATAATTATGTGGTTTCTAATTCTAAAAGTCCTGGGGTTCCATCAATGATAATTTTAGTATACAGCAGAGTGTGGCTATTTGGCAGGATGGTGATGAAACACATTGGAATTCTAAGCCTCCTAATTTGTGAACTGCAGGTTATGAATAAAATTAAATTAATGAATTTGTTTTGTTGTTGTTTGTATTCAAATGAAACCAGCTGATACTATTCTTCACGTCTCATTCCTCCTCTTCCACCAGCCTTTGGAGAAGAGTTTGTCTTCAACACACCAGAAGATTTTATTTTCTTAAATATGCTTTTTTCCTTCTTTTATTTTAAATTTAGATGGTCATTTTGAAAGAAGAAAGGAGTATGATGAAAAAGGTAGAGCATCACAGAATCACAGAAAGTTTCCTGGGAACAGATGTCTGCAGTTCATTTAGTTAAATTCATAACTCTTTCTAGATGGACGTCATTAGAGATACATGATCCATAATTGAATTGTTCCTCACTTTTCAGTTGTTTATAATTCTACTAATAAGAAGCTAATTTAAAGAGTCAGGTTGATAGAGAATTCATTTTACCATGATTTTTTTTCTGAGGTGAAACCTGATTTGATAGTACTCCATTTGAAAGTTTTTTGTTTATTGTGAATCTCCAAGAGTTGTCATTAGGCAATTTGCTTTAAATGTCTTTCAATTCACAAGAAAAGTATATAGTAGAAGGGAAGCAACCATGGCAGTAAAACTAATATTCACTACTAAAGTTTCCTTCTATTTAGAGCAGAAAAACAAAACATGAAGACAAAATGTCACATAAAGAAAGATATATGATGTCTGGTGTTAATAATGCTTAGTGTCTATGAAGTAAGACTAATGCATTTCCTGGCTGCTTTATCTTAGCAGCTGAAAGGTTACCACAATAAGATTTACTTAACAAGATAGCCTTGGAATAACATGTAATTCAGTCTCAAATGCTGGCTGGGAAACTGTATACATTTTTAAACTCTACAATTTATTCTTTGTCTTTCTGTCAGTCAACAAGGGATTTGTATATTTCAAGCATAAAAATCAACATTGCTGAAATATACCAACAACAGAGATCAGAGTGAAGTGTAGCCAAGACAGAGACCCATGAGACATATAAATGAATTATGCAGGATTTAATTGATATTAGATTGCCTTGAAAATAAATATAAGTTTACAGAAGCACTAAACAAGTACTTTACCGAACAAATAGCAATACTGGAATACTGGTGTTGTGAGATTGCTAGCAATAAGCATTATGACTTTGTGAAGATTGCCAAAGTGAGCAATATGGGTTCCAAAGGAGTAAAGAAAAGATGGACATCTGTATCCTGTATTTAGTAGACATCCAAGTGACAAAAACTGTTCAAAATCAAAAGAAGGAAGCACAAGAAAAAGCAAATAGGCAGAACATCCTACCAAAATTCATACAAAAACTTAATAATATGGTAAAGAGTGTCAGGAGGAAAGGAGATCTCCCACTTCATTTCCAACTTTTCCAGCTCCTAGGCTTGATCATTTTAGCTTCAGTGGCTAATAACTACCAAGAATACCAGTCACCAGTTCTAAATATGTAGCATCAACTCTATAATACATCTTTATAATGTATACTCATAGTTAACTTAAGTTTTAGAGGCAAGCTGTTCTGTACACACAGTGTTAAAGATCAGTATTTTGCAAGAATTGGCCATTCAAACAAAGTGCTTTGCTAACAAAAGATTTGTGTAAAGCTCAGTTTTAAAAAGACTTGGTTTGTCAGTATTCTAAACACTCCCATTACGGTTATCTCTAATTTCATAACTGCTGTTAAGTATATACATATATTCAGTTACAACAGAGGAGTGAAGAGATGAAAGGATAAACTGTTGGAAGAACCTCACTGAAACTGAAGAGAGGCTTTTTATTAGTTTTTTAGCTGAGATGAAGGTGAAAGGGCTTAATCTTAACTTTTAGCAATTCATGGAGAATAAGACATGAAATCATGTGTTCTCACAGTCTTGCTATAATTCCTGCACCCACCATGAAAATTAAGTCAGAGTGTCTGCTAAGTTTAAAAGGGCAAAATGACACTTTCCAGCATGCTCAGATGTACCATAATAAGTACTCCATTATTTCATGCTTTAATCACCAGAGTATTTATTAGTGTTGAATTTTTGCAAAATGGCATGCTGATAAAATGCCACTGAGGTGATGTAAGGAGGTGCGGACAATCAAATTTCTAAGATTCAGAAGAAATCTGTTCCTATATTAGTCTTCTCTAATTTAAAGGATTTCTGCTTCTAATCTGCTAATTATTTATGAGCTTTAAACATTTTGGATGCAAATAAGTATGTATAATAAGGCAGAATATATATTATTCAGAAAATACAGAATAATATATATGTATAATTAAATATATATATATATAATGAATGGATGGAAGAGTAGTACATGAGAAATAATATTTAAAGAATCATAAATCATTAAGGTTGTAAATGACCTCCTTGATCATTGAGTCCAACTGCTAGCCCAGCTCTGCTGTGTTACCACTAAGACAGTGCCTCATCCCCACACCTGTCAAACACTTCCAGAGATGAGGATTCCATCACTTCCCTGGGCAGGCTACTGCAATGCCTGGAACATCTTAGCTCTTCACTGAAGTATTTTTTTCTTTTATAATTTAGAAAGAAACATAGAAAAAAATTACATGTACAGTATTGTGAGGGTGTATTGTGGGTGAACTTCTGTCAGCAGCTTAGTCTGGCACAGCCACTTGTTTACAAAAACTATAATAAGACAAACACCATAATTTTGACAGTCCTTCCCTTCTTCCTTCTCTCCCCCAGCTTTTATTGCCAAGTACAGTGCGTAAGGTATGGAATATTCCTTTGGTCAGTTGGGATCAGCTGTACCAGCTGTGTTCTCTCCCAACTTCTTTTTCACTTTTAGTCTTCTTGCTCATGGGACATCAAGAGTAGCAGAGCAGGCCTTGATGCTGTGTAAGCACTGTCCAGCAACAGCAAAAACATTGGTGGGTGTCTGTGACTGTTTTGCTCACCAATCCAAAACACAATGCTGTATGTGCTGCAGTGAAGAAAATTCCTTCTTGATGAACTAGTCCAAGGTGGTGAGTAGATGAGTGCAGAACTTCTATTCATTAAATCCTGCAATACAAGAACAAAAAAAGGCATTTGTTTATGCTAATTTGGGGTCAGTTAAAGAATGAAAGATAGAAATTATTTGTAAGCTAATGAAAACTTCTGTAATTTGTTAGTGCAGAAGGACTAACAAATCTCTGTGGACATCTCTGTGGACAGAGATGGTATCAGTAGGTTTTGAAGACTGGTTAAACTAAGGGAGACAGGTCCATAATTAGATGTCAAAAAGATCAAAGATCAATATATCATCTAACATCTCCACAGAAGAGAATAAGTGAACTGAGTGTGTAATGTAGCCAGAATAGGGTTATTTCCTACATGTCTACATTTTAAAAATATTGACCACATATCAAAAAATGTAATATTTTAGGCTTCCCAAACTTATTGTGTAGTGCTTATTTTATTTTTATTGATCAATGAATCATGTTTCTTACTAGGCAATATAAAATAGTATCATAGTTTTTATATTTTCATTATAACATTTGTGTCATGAAAAGTGAGAAGAATCAGCTATGTTGTTTTTTTACCCTTTTTGCATGTGTGTGTTTTCTTATGCATACAGCTGATGTGCTACCTGGCATTATTTTTTTTTCTTATTTTTAATTACTAGGCTAAGATAGCTAATAAGAAACAAAAATATAGCAACTCAGTCATCAAAATGTTTGTTTCTCAAATTTTATATCATTGTGAACATTATCAATAGTTGATTTGAGAGCAAACATTCTAGCAAGCAGACTTTTTCATTTATTATGCAAAACTTTGAAAAACAGAAGATTTTTGTTTGAAATGATCCTATGAAACAGACAAAAAAATATATTTCAGATGCCTTAGGTAATCATATCTTCAACAAAGACAAAGTCTCTTAAGCAAACTCACACACACAAAAACCCAATCAACTAAAACAAAAATCCCCAAACAACACAAGAACGTTTTCATAAACCAGACAGTGGTATGTATTCAGATACCAAAGCTATATTTTATTCCCTCATTTATCGTAGGAAATTAATATGCTTCCCTTGATCTTCATATTATCTTTTAACAATTCATGTAACTAATCACATAAGATATTGGCAGGACTGTCTTTGGCTGGAAAATAAATTACTTCCTCCAGTTTTTGACACATGAAAGGAATGTATTTCTATCTGAAGCATGAATAAAGGATGGAAGTCACCTGTTTGCAATCGTTCCCTTATATACAGATATGGTGGTTCAAAAATTATTGCCTATGAAGGAAAAAAAAATTGTTGATATTTGTAATTAAACCTGTTACTTTATTCTGTCTGCTCAGTGCTTGTTACATACACTCTGAGGTCCTGGATTCCCCAGAGAGACAAATAGACAAATTCTTGACTGTCCTTGTTTGTCCTATTTTCTCCTTCTCCTTGGAAATTAAGTAAGCTTTTTCCCCATTTCCTTTTGCCAAATACTTGAGTCAGTGAAAAACAAGGATCTTTTTTAAGCATACAGTGAAAATAGTTCTCTCTTAACAGATTCTATAACTAACCTGTAGATTAGACCAGAAACAAATTGAAATAACTCTTCATTTTTGCTTCTTTCTTAAGAAAACTCTTACAAATAATGAAAGCTTTGGATCTCACACTTTATAGTTTTTTTTTTGACTACAAAATATGTGAGGAATTCAGGTTTGTCAGTTAAATTGCCGCCTTCTCAGGAGAGTAATACTTTTGAAACGAATTGTTTTCTCTCCTTATCCAGAATATGAGATCTTTGTTTAAGAGAGGTTATTTTCCTTCTCTGTAGAGATACCCATATTTCCAGTTACACAGTGACAAAATACATTGAACATCATTGAAGCAGCAGGGAAATCTTAAGGGGAAAAAAAGTTAGAGTATGAATCTCAATTCAGTTTGTGGGATTTAAGGGGAGTATCACAGAGGGCTTTAGAACCACTTGACCCTTTTTTTTTAGCACCTATATATATAGTGTACATACTCTTGTCTCACAAGCCACGGGCAAGGATTGTATCTCCCCCATTCCCTGCACAATTTAGTTCAAAAACTGTGACTGTCCATTGCCAAGGTTTGCTTAAAAATTTGTAATGCTTCAGACATTCAGAAAACGTCTGAAATTCAGAAAAATATATTTCATAAAGATTTTTATGTGAAATATTATTGCTAGCCACAGCATGTTTTAGAATGAAACTCTGAAAATTACTGTATCTGCTATTTAGAGTAGAAAAGTGTTTTCATTTACTACGTAGAAGTGCTGGAAATTAAATATAAAATCTGTTCCCTCCAGTATTTACTCAAGAACAATCATTAACAGTTTACATAATGTAGCTGGATGTATATGTTTTCTTAACCTAAATGAGTGTCAGAACTTTCTCAGGGGCATAGTAGCTGATTGATGCCTGTTATTATTTGTAGAAGAAAATGTTTTTAAATTAAGGGAGAAGATTAGACTTGATGATCAGTACACCACAGAAAAAAAGAATCTATGGAAAAATTTTCCTTTGTTCCTATTTGTCCAGACTATAAAACCAACTGGAAGATGTTTGTCATAAATTGCATTATATTTTAACAATATTATAAAATTTTAATGTTGTAAGTGATGTTTTATAGATGTTGGACTTTAGTAAACAATTTCTAAATAGAAATACAATATATTTCATAGACAAAGACAAGAAAATGTAAGCATTTCTCCTATTTGTTTTTTCAAACGTCAGAAATGTAAACCTTTCAAAATTTCATAAATTAAACTTTCCTTCTCATATGGTCATATATGTATATATAGCTATATTAATTGGCATTATGTATCATATAACTTGAACCTCATGCATCTTCATATTTTAAGAACAGAAGTATGTCTTTTAGAATTTCAACAACAGGAAAAGCAACAACAACACATACAAAAACCCCACTATCACAAAACCCCCTTCAGATTCTTCCTCAGGTATTTTTTTACTCAGATGTTGTGAAGTGGAAATCTTTTGAAGTTTATCTTTCTTCTTTCTTACTTATAGATTTCTCTTTCTCCTCACTTGTTTCAAAGAGAAAGTGAAATAAACAAAGAAGAATATAGAGACTTTGGGAGTTGTCTGAAAATACAGACACTTGAGTTCAAAGACTCAAAAAGGAATCTCACTTTTATAAATTGGTGTTTCTTTATAATTCTGTCAATGTTTATTTTCTGTTTTCCAATGTAAGGAAAAATCCAATTGCTGCAGTTACTTCCCTTTTTTTTTTTATTCATTTGGTAAGTAAAGAAAGTGGTTAATGAGAATGTAAAAGAACGAGCAATTCTTTCCCTTCTTTTCTACTATGAAGTTTCAGAGATTTCTGCAATTCCTGAGAGTAGTAAGTATTGCATCTGATTTTGAAAGACATCTGAAAAGAAGGTTTATGTTACAGCATTGCAAATTTAAGTCATGCTTAAGAATCTGTGCCTACATTAAAAAAATGTTTGGATGTTGATTAAAGGAGGAACTTTAGTTAATATTATGGAAAAGTGGAAAAAAAATCAGTCTTAGATTTATCCTTCAAACACAAAAATAAGTTTCATGGCCCATAATGAAGACATGAACAAATGGAAGAGAGTCCAACAAGGATACTTAGGGGATTGGAGCATCTCTCAAATAAGGAGGGCTGAGATAGCTGGGACTGTTCAGCTTCAAGTGCAGAAGGCTCAGGGGAGTACTTAGCAATGATTATAAAAATCTGAAGAGAGTGTGCAAAGAAGACATACCCAGGCTCTTAATACTGGTTTTGGTGACAGAAAACAAGACAATGGGCACAAACTGAAACATAGGAGATTCTCTCAATATCAGGAAACACTTTTCTACTGTGAGAGTGAAAAACACATTGGCACAGATTGCTTAGAGGGGTTGTGAGGTTCCCTCCTTGGGGAAGGAAAAACCAAAAGCAGTCTGTCATGGTCCTGTGTGACTGGCTCTTGATGGCCCCACTTTAGAAAGGGGTTGGACAGGATCAGTTCATAAGTCATTTCCAATGTCAGCTATCGTGTGAGCCTGTGATTTCATGTTTAGGCAATTCAGACAATATCCTGGTTTAATCCCAGCCATCAACTCAGATCCACACAGCCACTCCTTCACTCCCATTGATGGGATGGGAAAGAGAATTGGGAGAGAAAAAGTGAGAAAATGTATGGATTGAGCTAGTTTAATAAGTAAGGCAAAATCTGTGCACACAAGTAAATAAAATGAGGAATTCATAAGTACGACACTGTATGGTGTGGAATATCACTGATATTGGTTGTCCTAGCTGTGCATCCCCAGCTGTGCATTCCTCACTGGGGCAGGATGAGAGGCAGAAAAAGTCATGATAATTTGTAAACACTGCTCAGAAATGGCAAAAAAAAATTTGATGCTATGAAGTCTGTTTCCATCACAAATTCAAAACACAGTCCAATGAAGAAAACAGTACTGTGAAGAAAACTGACTCTATCCAAACCAAAACAAGCATAGATAATTAGGCTTCTCTTCTCTTAGAAAATTCTTCATTGTTAATATTAAAGATGCTACCCATGACACAAATTTCAGTTATGCACAGCGCACAGTGTATTTATTGTATTCTACTATAGGATTAGGTATGTTTTAGGGGATTTTCACATATGTTTTATTGCCTCAATGTGAAAAGGACAAAAATAAAAGTAATGATGAAAATATTTAACGTTCTCTATAAATGTAATTTTTTTTCCTCATGCCGAACAGTATTTTACGTCAGAAGTTCTAGTGAAATCAAAAGCCAGAGAGGAACAGTGAAGCAATTATGTCTAAAGGAGTCATTAATGAGCAGAGGCTTCACCCATTCCAATATTAATGATAAAACTTAAAACAAACCCTATATATTTTTAAGGCTAATGATTTTTAACTATTTTTTTTTTTTTATTTACCTGCTCTGGGATAAAAGAAACTGCTGTCTAGGCACAGGAGTGCTTAGGAAAAAAGAAACAAAAAACAAGTAAGAGCCACCTGTATTAAAGTAAAACTCATGCAAAAACTGGAGCAAAACATACTTTTTTCCCAGTAGATTTGCTTGGATTTAAAAGCTTGTCAAGGTCTTACAAAATTATGCAGGAGAATACTTCCTACTAGAAATAACAAGACAAATATATGACTCCTCTAACTTGGAGAAAGCATCTGATGAATTTATCAGATTGTGTCTTTGTTTCATAAAGCCACACAGTTTCATCAAATAACATATAGCTTAAAATGTCTTTTTCTTTGAAGTGAACAAAGCTGGGATATAACAAAGGGAAACAGCAAGTGATAGAAGAGACAATTTTTTCTATAGAATGAGTTAAAGTACCAAGTGGGGAAAGGCCCCATTTTAAGCTCCTCAACTGCTCTGTCCAAACAAACAGGAGAGGTAAAATGAGGTAATTGTGCTAATTAGTGTTGTCTGGAAATGAAGAATATAGTTTCAGAAAACTTTTTCAGATTTTGATACCTCTAAGTATTCACATGGCAAGATATCAACATAAGAGGAAGAAAGACCTGTATTTTGCTCAAATATATGAGAAACTGTTATGATTAAAAATTGGTCTGGTTTTGCCTCCAGCTCCTCCTCTGACCAGAAACTCCATCTTGGACTTGGAAAAAAGTCTGTGATAAAAATTCAATTAACTGGTGACAAAACAAATCTTTTCAACAGTGAAGTTTGTTGTTGAAAAGTTCCCTTTAGATTCTTGGTTTCTCATCGAAAGCAATAGCAATTTGGTCTCAGGATTGTAAATTATAACCCGAAATTTTGTTGAGCTGACCTTAAGTAAGCCACCTAAAGTAATCTAAGAAATATACCATGTAGTCAAGGATTAAGCCAATGTCTCCTGCCTCAGAGGTTTTTTAGTTTGTACAGGATAAACTGCACTGAACTGCACCTCATAGTGTCACTGAAAAAATGACAGAAGTGGTTAAACCATTTCCTACAATAGTCACAGAGATTGCAACAGTGCAGATTTAATCTAAATTGTTTTATATAAGTGCAGATACATCCTTTGTCCCTTGCAACATCTAGAGTCACCAACTTAGTGGTGACTACAAAAAACTGAATTTTGTTTGATTTTAAAGAATTTTGATTGAGTGTTCTAAAAATAATCCACGTTGACATGCTCACATGAATAATTAGGAAAATATTTCTTTTTAACTGTGCAATAACAATGTAATGGAATTCTGACTGTTTACTGAAAACATATTTCTGCAAAATATGGTGTCAACATGGAAAGAGGAGAGGAGGTAGAAAACAATAAACAATAGAATATCCACCTAAATACTTGCTTCACCCTGTATAGAAACTAAAAAAATCATCCTGGAAATAAAAAGAGGATTATCTGGGTAATGGACAGAATTAGAATTCCTAGAAAATATACAAATTTGTTTTTTCATTCCTCAGCATGAATTTTCATGAATTAGGCTCCATGCAGTGACTAAAGGGAAAAAGTGACATAGGGTTACTAATTGCTGAGCTGAAAAATACACATACAGAAAAAAAAAATTGTCTCTAATTAAATATTTTGATGAATATTAATGTTATTTCAAAGAAGAATTCAGAGGGAAAACAAAAACAAACAAAAAAAGGAAGGAAACATTCAGCTGGCTACCTGAAGCATTTAGATTTTGATAAATGATAAAAAAAAAGGAAATAAATCTCATATCCAAGTCAATTGTTTCAATATTCCCAATTAATTTTTGACTACAGCAAGAAAACATTAGACATTCTGGAGTTTGAAAGCAAGAGGCATTCCACATCTTTATCAATCATATCTCTGATATTAGTAGGGATTTTCTATCTTAAACTGAGTCAGAAAAATTTAGCCTGATCACTTGGTATTTATCGTACACAATATTTTGAAATTGAATAATCTAACACTAAACTAAAGATGACTTGCAAAAAAATCCCCTACTTTGACAACTAACCTAAGAAGTGGAATTTTGGTCCCACTGTCAACTGATTGAGCTCAGTGACCTCAGGTCTGGCTCATTATCTAATCCTTGGGGATGCTTGTGGTGGCAGTACCCAGGTTATACACAGGCAGCTGCCTGGAAAACTTCCTTGCCTGTGTGTCAGAGAGCTTCCTTCTGGAAGAAACCTGGTCTTACATGGTATCTCTTGTCCACTGCACTGGAGGTAAGGATACCACTGGATAATACCAGAAGAAAACTCATACAGATTCATCTTGTCTTCCCTCAAAGCTCATATGAAGACTGTAGGTCAGCACAGGCTTGTGGCCAAACTCTGCAGAAAACATACAGGAAACCACAACTGAAAAGCAATACTTGCTTGAATTTTCTTATCATTTACCTTTTATATTTTTAAAATCCTACTTCCTTTACCGGTGAGTTGTTTGTATAGTTATTTCCAATTCTTCTCTGTGCTAATTCTCTTGTTTCTGTGCATTGTTTCTTGCAAGCTACATTTAGTCCTTTCCCACAAAAACTGCCATGAAGTAGCGCCTTACTGCCATCCCATCCCCTATATCATCTTCTGATAATCAATCTTTGTTTCTCTTTTAATTTCTTTGAGTTTGTTTGTTTGTTGCTGTTGTTGTTGTTGTTGTTGTTGTTTTTAGCTTGTTTATTTGTTTCTGTGGGGGTTTTTTTTGCTGTATTTCATATATATAGATATAATGAATGTATATATGTATATGCATTACATGTATATGTGTGTGTGTGTGTATGTATGTATGTATATAAAATGATGTCTTCTTTAGTTTCCTCCATTTTTCCCAGCCATTGTGTAAAAAATCTGTACACTTTTTCCAGCCACTTCGAAAATATAAGTAAGGCAAATTGTTAGGAGCTAAAGTACTTTATTTCAGAGAGTGTTTCACTTGTCTGTATGAATACCCATAATTACAAAGCAAGGCTTCAGAATAAAAGGGAGGAGGGAATGTGAACACAGTAGGTGCTTTATCCAGTTTTTGCAAGGTTTTGGAATTTAGAGAATATCTGAGAATTTTTGTTGCTAAGGAAACTGCATCTTTTAGCTCTATTTTCAGACCTGTTTCTTCTGATTTTGTTGCTGTTACGTATTTCTTGAGAAAAAAAAAATCTGTCTTCTAAATACTGTACAGTTAACATTCCCACCTGGGTAAAAATATTGGGAAAATATATTTGGAGAAACATGTAAGAGTATTACAGAATTTGACAGATACTGAAGAAAATGTATTCTGGCCTAAAAATATTCAAATTGCCATAGTTTTTCAACCTGGTCCAGTCCCTCAATGTTGCCAATATTAAATGTTTAGAGACAGATGAATGTTCAGAAGGCACACTGAAAGGCCTCACTACAAGATTTTTAGTTCATTTTTTTTTCCTAATCCTAATCCTGGGAAGCCAGTGTCCTTTCTGATAATAAATTATTTGGTTAGTCTCTTCTCATTGTTAATATTCTGTTGCAGTACATTCTGTTACTTATTATGGCATACCCTGAATAGGTATTCTCAGAAATTAAAACATGTATCCATTTTCTGTTCATTCTGTGTGTTCCTCTATGCACATGTTATGGAAGAAAAATTAGGAACACCCGTTTTACATTTCAAATCCATTTAGGTAAAATGTGAAAGAACTGAATCCTGATCAGATTCACTGCTTGGATATAAAGCATTATCTACTTCTATTACATCTTCTCTGGGACAACATGAAAAGGACTGAACTTTGCATTCCAAGAAGTCTAACTTACCTACTTGCCTTTACTTACCTTTACAATTCTTAGCAGTTTTAAAAACTAATTTATTACCATAAGTATGGAATTATTTTCACTGCCAATTAGCTTTATGTTTATTAAATAAACAGTAACTTATTCAGAAATTTTATAAATATTTGCAATAACTAGGATAATTAAAGACCATTTTGTAATTTTACTCAAAGAATTTGTATGTAACTTGGTTTTTTGGAGTAATTTTTTCAGGTATATCTCTCGACTTGAAAAAAGACTATGCATACAGAAGAACTCTTTGTGCAAAGTTGAGGGTAGCTTATTTTGAGTTATAATTTTTTTGGGGAAACATTTTGGCATGGAAAGCAATGCTTTGTATAATATCTGACTTTGGAAATGTGTACTCAGATACATTTTCTGTAAATATTCCAAATGTGCTTTGACTTTGACCTTGTAGAACTACTAGGGTGATGTGTTTTCCATTTTCCCAGCTCTGCACCAAGATTGCCAGTAACAGTTTGATTTATTGTCTGCTCCAGTTTTTGAATTGAGTGATTGCTTCTTGAAAATTTTCAGCTGATAGGGAAGGTGTTAAATATCAGAACGGTTATTTTTCATCATTATGAAGATAAGGAGAATGATTATGAATAGTCTTCTGTTGTTCCTGTATTGGAAATAACACTCCCAACTTCAGGGGATTTGAAGGAATGCTAAACTGCCTGAGTCTCCTGTTTGTTATGAAAGCTGAAGGGGTTACACCAGTTCCTCAGTCTGTTGTATTATTTGGCTTGAGACACCAACTGCTTGTAAAGCAAATGTAATAGTGAGGTGTCCTTTTCACTACTAATCTCAACTTTCAAATTCTGAAAATGCACTTCTTAATTTTTGCCATTCTTCACCTATTTCCTTTCCCTATCATATGTTCTTGGACTAAATATTTTTTTTTAAATAAAATAATCTCTTTCCCTTTGCTTAATATTTTAGATCCAATATTCTACACACTTACAAAATCATTGGCTTAAAAACATAACTCAAAATTTAGGGTTCAACTTAAGATCTGGCAAGGTTCCAATGAATATTATCTTCTGGAAATTCCTAAATTCATAGGTATTGGAAAAAAAATGGGGTTTATGCATAACCAAAGAGAGCTATTTACTGTGCAACTGGTAGTCTTTGTCAATGCTAAGGAGAAATCAGATCAGTATATCTAGTGTTTATTTCACTCACAGAATTTTTGATACATTATAGATAAGAAGATCTGGGGGTCCATTGGAAGTGAACAGAATGAGACACATAGCTGAGCAAAACTCACATGATGAACTTTTCCTGGTACTATTTTCTTCACAGAGGATGTCAGTGCTCCCAAACTGACAACTGTACGGAGGGTCAAGATACCATGTTGTTAGGATAATGTTGATCAGAACTATCAAGGTGTTCCTGAGAAATGGCTCTGCTCTGCTAGTTTGTAACCAGTTAGAATTTTTCAGTAGCAATCACAGGTAAAAAAATAGAATTGGACTGAGCTGTGAGAAACAGAAAAGGTGGGAAGAAAAATAATCAACTTCCACTTAGTCACACTGCAGAAGATACTGTTACAGACAGGAGGTGGGAAGGAGCTGGCCTTCTTTGGTGACCATCTCCTCACAAAGAAAGATTCTTCTGACAAAATAAAGGAAGATAAATTTGGAGTGTTTCTCTTGAAGTTTGGATCCAACTGGTAACTTGACCTGTGAATTGTTGTTCAGCACATTGGAAGAGCAGAAAATCTACCATGACTTCTAGAAAAAGCTTATTTTTCTGTATTGGCTGTGAAGATGAGTCCATTAACATAAGAAGTTTAGCTGAGCACGTTGGCTCAGTTGGATGAATTAGATTTTCTTTTTGAAGATCTACATAAATGCAATACTTGCAGTTTAAAATCCATGAGATTATGAACCTGGACTATTTTACATTTTAAGTTTTAGTTTTTGTATTTCAGAATAATAAAATTATGTGGTTTAAAATACATTTTAGGATCCTTAATTCAATTTGACAGAGCTTTTATTTTTACATAGAAATTTTAAAAACTGGATATATATTGATACAAAGTAAATGTCTGCAGATATCAGCAAATGCATTAATTTTAGCCTTTCTAAAATTTGTTTCCTTCTGGAATTTTTTGTTTGTTTTAGATGATGTAGGTGCAAAAGACTAATATTTCATTACTAGACAATTATATTAGCTAATTATTTTGCACCCAAAAGTGTACTTATAAAGCAGATATTTTTTTCAGTTTACAGACATTAAAATGCATTGTAATGTACGCATGAAGTATAATATCTCAGTTACTGAAAGAGTTCTGTGTTTAGCCATAATGCTACTGTATATCATGTTCAGATTCTTGAGAAATTACTTGGTTTTAAACTGAAGTGCTGTTGCTATGTGAATAATAGTAGTAGCAGCAGGTAAAAATGTACACTGGTATATACATACAGCTCATTCTCTTCCTTTGTGTTGTAACATGAGAAATATTCAACTGCTTTACATTTCTGAGAGTAACTTCCTGGGAACAGCTTAGGAGTCAGACCATTCCAAGGTTGATTCCTGTTAGGCTGCATGCAGCCAGCCTCTGGTTCAGCCCATGCTCTGTGAGCATCAATTCAGGACATTTGGTGACTGTCAGCCTCAGCCACTCATCACATTCCTCAATAAATATAACTAATGCTAGCATGACCTTAAGAATCATAAAATACATTTTTTTTTATTCCTTATAATACTGTAATAACCCCCTTAATGTCTTCATATATGCATGCTAATAACATCTGGCTCCCTTATACAAGAGATAGAAATATATAAAATACTGAAGTGTCACCTCTAAATACTTTCTGTATATCTGGACACAAGATACTAACTTTGGAAAACTTATAATATCACAGTGGAAAAAAAAAAAAAAAGAGAGAATAGTAGAAAAATTCTGCAATTTTCCTAATTTATTAAATACTTCATCCTCAGGTGAACTGTCATATCTGTTAATGAACTGGATACTATCATTTACCAGTAGGAAGAGAGCAATGGCTAGGCAGGGATAGCCATAACTTTCAGACACTGAAGTTTTGCTTTAGGGAAACTCACCTTCAGTCTGTTTCATCTAGTGCCAAGTACCAGCATCCCTGCTGAGGCTTTCCTTTGTAAATCAGACTCAAGACAGCCTATATGATGAATTGCTGCAGCAGTTTGTTACTAAGGTTGCTGATCCAGGCTAAAGAGTCAGGCTTCAATGTTACTAAAGTGTTCTTACTTTAGTAAGTGATGCCTGTGCTGGGTTCAGTTGCTCAGTCATAATTTGAATTGTTACACCTATTGGTGTAACACAAGTGGCACCACTGTCTCCCTGAGCTATGTCTGGCTTAATGAATTAAACAGAGCCATGCTGAATTACTGGGCAGAGCAATTACTTTTTCTTTACTAATAAATGATCAAAATAGTCCTTGACATTTAGAACTTTGGAACTGTGTAAACTAGCACTTCCCCAAAAGCTTCTCAGTCACAGTTTAGGGCAGTAACATTCTTAGCTGGTTTTGAAGGCTGAGAGATCTTATAAAATTGTTCACTTCTCTGGATGCATTGGCCTTTGTGTCTGGGAAAATGCCTCCTCGTACTTCGTTTAGCAGCAAAAGTGTAACCAGAAGGACCACCATGAAGGGAGTTGGGTATCTGCTCCATCTTAAAAAAGGTCTTATCTTTATCAGTTTGAGTAGAAGATATTGAACAGTTTGTGTGAGATTCAGATTGTGTCTGAGTAATCTGGTCTTTCCTCAAGGACCATCTGTACTGTCCCTTCCAACACAGGCTATTATTCTATGATCTTATGTAACTACTGTTTTTTTGTTTTTTTTTTCTTTTGAAAATATAATTTTGTGTTTAAGTATAAAAATCAATTAAGAAAAAGCACCATGAAAGATATTTCCATATATAGATGTATATATTATTTGTTTAAGTCTTGTGAATAAATGTAGGAAATGTAGAAATGTAGAATATAGGAAATAGGAAAATAATTTTAGTATATTTATTTAGTGCATGTAATCAGTTTTACTCTCCAAATTTCCAAATTATATTTGATGTGAGCAGAATGGATTTAAGTCTTGCTTTGGGCAAAAAGAGAAGAAAACAGAGCCTGTCTAACCAGAAACTTTAGAATTGAATTGGCAGCGTATTTTAGAGAGTTGTCTTTGCTGAAACAGTATGAAGCCTCAGCCAGTGGACATTAACTTTTAACACTGAGCTTCCCTGGAGTGCATTTCAAAAGAAGCATGTAGACTAGGTTTAAGAAGAAAAACAAGAGAAAAAGGATGCAGAGACCAGAAGCTGTGGCGATTTTTAAAGCCCCCGAGTTTAAAAATATTATTTGGGTTGGTTTTAGCTCTGAGAACTTTCATTCTATAATTCCCCAAACAATTAATGATTATTTGGTTTAAGGGGAAAAACCTATTTCTTAAAAATAATCACTTATGATCAGCTGAACTTCCAATTTATTCAGACTGAATTTAAATCCCTCTACAGCACAGCCAATAAAAAGAGGTATTCTGACTCACAGTCCTGCAATTAGAGTCAAAGAAACCATAAGCTCTAATAGTTAGCTTTGAGACTAATTGAAGAAAATATCTAAAAAATAAAAATTCTGAGCTGAATTCAGTTGCATAGTCCATACAATGTAGAAATACCTTATTGAAATAGGAGACTGCACATTGGAAAATATAGTGAGAAAAGCTGGAAACCCTGCTGTCATAGGCAGAGTGATCATGAGAAAGGAGTGCCTTTCTCTAGACCTATCTGATATTTTCCAGCACCTTGGGAATGATAATCAAATAACCCTCCTACTTTCCTGTTCCCTGCAGATAAATTACACTTGCAAGATGTAGAAGTAACTATAAAAAGACATTTTTGTTTCCTTGCAACTGTTTTTACATTTAAGGAAGTCTCCAAACTCCTTCCAAAAATATCAGTATGAGTAGGGAAAATCCAAATTTTCTGTATTACAACCACAGTTTTGGCTTGGAATAGTTGCAATCACCAAATTATTAAAAGTGTTAATCAGGATGTGAATCTGAGGCATTAGTTATCTGCCTCCTCACCACGTACTTAGTTGTAATTTAGAAATTAATTTTCTGTTCTGGGATATTCTGCCAGGACTGATAAGATCTTCAGATATACAAATGAGCATTCATATATTGTTTTGCTTAATTAGAGAGTCCCACTAAACATTAAAAGGTTTTGCTTAATCAGAGAGTCCCACTAAGAGTGAAAGAGAATTTTTGGGAAATATGAACAAAAAATCATGGTAGGACTGTCATCTTCTTTTTTTTTTTCTTTTTTTCTTTCCAGGAAAAGTTAGTCAAAAAGATTCTGCTTTTAGTTGTAACATCAAACTTTCTACTTTCAAGTGACTTGGTCCTTCCTTTTTTTTAGTGGGGAAAAAAAAATCAAAGTATGAGAGAAAGACAGATATTTTGGCCTGTTCTGTTAAACTGCTAAATACAATCCAGTTAAAATATCATATCAAAGCTACACAATATGTAGCTTTTATGTCTTAACAAATTGTGAAACAATTAAGATTTTAAAATCAAGATGAAGTGTTTGTAAATGCTTGTAAATGTTGGATGAAGAGCCATTAAGTATCTTAGAACATCAGTATTGTACTGTAGTTTAACATTACATTTTAAAAAATTTATTCATATGATACACTTCCCTCTAAGAGATACAATAGTTTATCGTGAGGCAAAGTTAACAATCATCAAAATGATTCATGATTGTCTGTTACTCCTAAAACCAACTATTAATAACTTTTGTAATCTCCTTTAATATTTTTGTCTTTTACGCTTTTAATAAAGTTTAAAAAATTAAATCATTATTTGTTTGCAGAATATATTATCACAATTATTAGCAAAGACATTAAAAATAGGCAAATAGCTTCCTTTATAGTAACTCTTGATGACAGGCTTTTAATGAAAGGCATAAATCTAATTTAAATATTTGCAAAAAATCTGTTTCAAAAACTGCTTAGACACTAAATACTTCTGTTTCATGTTGGAAATTAAAATTTCATAGCCCAAATGCTGAGAAGATAGCTATCTAATGCTGCTTTTAAAAAGACACAGAAGTGTTATGGAAATACAGCTTCTATCTTATCTTTCAGAGGGTTGAATATAGAAAATGAAATTGGAAAGTTTAAAGAGTGATGTGATGTGATGTGATGTGATGTGATGTGATGTGATGTGATGTGATGTGATGTGATGAAAATAATCATTACTCAGCACTAAGAATAGGCTCATGTTCAAGAAAATTGTTACATATGATAACAATTTTAATAAGGGTTGCTATTTGACTTCATTCATTTTGCTAAGAGCATTAATCCTGAGGAGTAGACTCTTCCTATGGCCAGTAATTTAGGCAGTACAGAGTGGATAACCCCTTCTGGGATGCCTGGTCACTTCACACCACCCAGCATATCAACAAGAGTCTACTCTGGGCTTCCTCTGATTTTAAATCACACACACAGACACACACAGAGATGTACACATCCCTCTTTTTTAAGTCCAATTCATAATATCTGGATTGAAGTAAAGGCCATGCTGAATAATCAAGTATGGTAGAAGATGAAAAGCCTACTGGGTTGCTGTTGAAGCACACCTTTTACAAGGCACAAATAGGCAGACCTGCTACAGTCAATCCCATATTTCTAGGATTCCCTTTTGTGAATAACTCCCCAAACCCAAAAGTTTTAAGTTGGAGGGAACTACTTGGAAGATACATATTCTTTTAGCCTTGAAATATGAAAGCATACATAAATTTCTCCCCTGATCTTCAAAAGCTGATGTTAGCAAAGAAAACCAGGAATTGTAGTTTTGACTGCATATTCTGCAGATTCAGATTATGCAGTTAACGAATCTTTTCTAGTGAAAAGTGTCCCTGCCCATGGCTTTTGGAACTAGATGATCTTTAAGGTCCCTTTAAACCCAAATCTTTCTATGATTCTAGGAAATCTGAGAACATTTTGAAGCATATACTATTATATAAAACACTAGGTTCAATTTGAATTTGAAATACGTTTGAATTTCTGTTAATAATACTCTGTATCTCTTCCAGGAAAGCATTGATAGTCTGTATTTTAAGTTAGATTTTTATTTCATGTGTTACTTACTGCATACTTTCTTTAACCTCAAAAGACTTTCTAAACTGCACTTCTGTTACTTAAACATCTATTTGTATTTTATACCAAAGCAATACAGAAAAATAAATGTATACAAAAGCTGGAATGAATCATCTGAACTGGGTACCATGAAAAGTAACACAGTACAGAGTTGAAGAAATGAAACAGGTGAATAAATATGAAAAGAAGGATTATTCTCCTGTAATATTTTCTCTTTCTTTTCTATGCTATAAAATTTATAACTATGCTGCTGATTGAATTCAGAAGACTTTATGCACTAAATAATAACAGACCTTTTCTCTGAAGAGCAAATAATTTTTTCTCCTTAAGTAGAATTTTTTTATTTGCTGAACCCCTGACTTTTTTTTTTGTTAGAAAAAACAACAAAATTAAGGTTTTTTACTAACATATCAAAGCATCATTACTCCTGCTTCTGAATTGAATCTCAAGATGAGAGTAACTTCTTGCATGTGTTCTATTCCTTCTATGAAAATGACAGCTGAATGTGGCAGGATTCCTACATTCCTACAGTCACTGTGTCCCAGAGCCAGGATGTGAGAGTTATTTCTTTTTAGAGCAGCAATCACTACAAACCCTGATGCAAAACAGCCAGACACTTTCTGCGTAATCTTTCTCTTCAAGATCACCACATGGTAAGAGGAAAAGAAATAAACAGCCAAATATATGCTTAATAAGTCTGAAATATCCAGCAATAATTCCACAATGACAATAACAAAAAGCAAGTGTTCACTGTGATACTGACATGAAGTAAGCACCAATGCTGTGTTTCAGTAAAGTAATAATGGTATATTACATAGTTTTAATGCTTACAGTTGGTGTTTACATATGGAGCTCTTTGTTTGAAGTATATGACAACTATAGTGGGAAATAAAATTTAAGATTTGAAATAGAGATATAAATGTTGTGAATATAAAGAGAGCCAAGGATGAAAACATGATGCATTTCAGCAAGGTTCAATCAATGTTATGATATGATCAATGCTTGAAATTTAAGATCCTAAACCATAGCAATATAAATCAAGGAAAGAAGTTATTCACAGTCTTAGAATATGACAAGAGAAAAAGCAATGGCAAAATCCAAAGAAAGAAGTCCAAACTATAAAAAAAAGAAAATTAAAAAAAAATAGAAAATAAAAAGGAAAAAGGGAAAGACATTAACAGGGAAAGTAGTCAAGAAGACTCTCAGATTGCAAAGGAATTTGCGACAGTCAGGATTGCTCAGAACTATCTCACATTAAATAGTAATAAGTTTTCCAGAAGATGCTGAGGATCAAAATGTGCAATGAGAGAAATCCTTCCTGGTTCTGTCACTTATGATTCATTAGAATTTTTGTTTTCTTGTTGATTTCCTTTATAATTGGCTCAGAAACAACCCTCTAGGCATTAACTGGATTAGATTGCTCTATTAAAGTATCATTAGTTTTAAAAATATTTTCCCTCTGTCAAGTCTACTCTAGGATCTACTTTCAATGCTGTGGATGATTTTAATTTAGATTAATCTCTGGTGTTTTAATTGCGTCCAGATGTCATGGATGTCCTTATTTACTGTTGCCAGGCTTTTAGCTTCCTCCCTGGAATTGACTGCCGAAATTGTTCTGCCCTGTTTTATTTTGTCTGGTAGATGGTAGTTTCAGACAAGGCATGCTGCACCTCCACAGAGCCATCACATCTGTATGCTCCCTATTTTGTATTGATTCTTGAGTTTTTTTCTTTCTTTTTGGTCTGGAAATGTGATCCAAAGATTACAGTAGCAATGCAATATTCATGTAATTCTGAAGATCAAAAATCTAAGACCTCCATGTTCCCAATGAATGCTTATTTTGGAATGGGGAAGAGGATAAAAAGGGGGTAAAAAAGCTGGTTCAGAAGTTTCATTGCTTTGTGCAAGGTTAAGGAAGCTTAAAAAAAAAAGTAAAAAGACTTCAAACTTTGCATTTTAAGAAGACTAAGCACAGACAAGAAAAACAGAAAAAAAGACTTTATCTCTTACATTCAGAACTACAGCTCAGCTCTGTTTTCACTCCCATTCCCTAGTGCCTTCTTCCTACCCTTCCCTTATCTCAAATGCTCTTGCTTCATCATTGCTTTAATCCATGGCAACAACATCTAGAGCTCGTCTTCCACTTGCAGGATGCCTCTATCAAATAAATCATTGATAAAATACTTGATTCAAAAATTCCTTTTACTTGTTATTGCTCATGAGGTGTCACAGATTTCCATTAGTAAATCAGCATTTAAATTATATATTTTTTCTCAGTAAATATATTAATAACAAAAATTCTTGCTATCTTTCCAAGAGGAGAGAGAAGGAAATATTCCACTTTAAATATTTATATAGATACATGCATGACACCTAATCTATACCATGTATAACTGATAGTCAAATTAATATAACTCGTATTAACCTTCAGAAACATCTGTGACCTTAAATACATCTTTAAAATATGGATGTGTGGTATTTATGTATTCACTGGCATTTCTCATGTCTATAAACACATCATATGAAAGACTGGAGCGTGAGAACCCATGGTGATAAAACTTGGAATGTCCTCTTCTATTTTTTTTTTCTCTTTCTAAACATGTATCTAATAAAGCCTGACTTGTATGTCATGGTGTTTGCACCTTTTTCTTTTTGTACTAAAATTGTTTTAACATTTTTCAGCTGCCACATTTTTTAAATGAAAAAAAATTTAGTAAACCTGAAATAAATAAAACAAATTTAAGCAACTGAAAACTTTTCATTATCAGTAAGTGAAAGGACATTCAATGACACATATACATATCTTCTGCTTGCATTTGCATCAAAAGTGTTTGTATTGACCATGTGGAAGTTGTCTTTGAGGGTTTTAATGACTAATGTAAAGACTAATAGAGCTGTCTGAGATGTAGATCCAATAGGTAATTTAGATCCCATTCTTTAAAAGTACTACTCTTCCAACCAAAGGGGACATAATTTTGATGAAATTTGATGATCTAAAGTCACTACCTTGCAAAATTATATTCAGGTGTCACTTATACAGACATGTCTGAAATGCTTCTGTCTTGATTGAGACAAACTGCTGATATTTAGGCTGGATCTCAATGGGAAAATTATTTGAATTATATGGTTTTATTTTTTTTTTTTTTAATTTGGACTTCTCTTTTGGAGGCTTGTCGTGAGACCACCAACTGCAGCAATATTTGTGCTCACATCTATGCCTTAACTGCTGCTTCCCATTAGAGTCATGCAGCCTTGTCTAGACAAAAAACCATCCAGGCAGGGTCTACAGCATTTTCAATTATGCTGGCTAGAACCTGAGCATGCCACAACATCCTGGGCAGTCCATGATGCTCACAGACAAATTTGCCCACAGTGACTTTAGCCCTTGGCAGATGATCTCTAACTGTCACATAAGACTCTATTCTGTTGTACTCTTCAGAGCTCTCAGGAGAGCTTATTCATCAGGAGTGAAATCATCAAGGTGATTCTGATTCATAGCCCATCACCTCAGTCTCTTAACTTTTGTGATAGAAAAGTAGCCAAGGAAGGTATATCTCACAGTATAAAGCAGATGTAAGACAGTAAATCCTTGGTTTATGTGTTTGGCTCTTTCAGTTCTCCTCAGCTTCTACTCAGACAAAATGAACTTTAATTTACTAACACGATATAAATACCTACTTCAGATAACCCACACTTCAAGTACATCCTCCAGCTTTATGACACAAAAATATGTTTTGTTAATGGATATATAGTTTATATTCCATTAGGGTCTTTTTAGAATAAACTGATGAATTTTCTTGGGTAAAATATCCTGAAAGGCTGCTTTTTTAATACATTGTAAACAATAGACCGAAGACAACATAACTCTAACAGTAAATCAATTGTTTGAAAATTGTCAAAATTATAGTTATATCCAGAAGCTTTGTATCAACAGCTATATACTCAAGTAACAATTTAGACTATGTTATGATCACCATGCTGGTATGAAAAGTATATTAGTATGTAGTGAAAGTCCTCAGCCTGAGGGCTGGTCATTGTAACATATGAAATGATCTGCATGATCTGAGCCCATTGATTTCTCATAAGGAATATGTATTAAAATATAGGTATACTCAAATGCTAAAGTTGGATGGAAAATGTAGACATTTTCCTAAAAAGACTAAAAATTTTACTTTAAAGAAGAAAGATAAAAAGATGAGTTAGTGTGGGGGAAGACTTCTGAAGGTGTGTGAACTGAAGGAAGAATGAAAGGGAGAGGGTTTTAAAGAAAGCATGAACATAGATTTTCTTTCCGTTTCCATGGAAACAATGAAATTAAGAAAATCCATTATCCCTCTCAGGAGAAACAGCAAATTGGTGTGATCAGTGACCTACAGCCCATATTTAGGACTTGTCAATGTCCCTTTTGGCCCACCCAGTCAGCCAGGGTTCCCAGTTCCACCCTGTGAGCTCATTTAAACACTGAACTATGGCAATTCAGCCTGTGTGCCTCAAGGCAGATGATCTCTAACTGTCACAACCACCATTAGGGAAATTTGAATTCCACCTGGTCAAAGGAAAAAGTGCTGGTGATAATGCTGACCTCCCTTCTCTTTGATGTTCAGCATCTCACTTGTGCCAGCACACATTGTTATACACTAAATCATAACAAGGAATTGATCCAGCTTTAAAAAAAATGAAACAAACATAAATGTCCACAAATCACAAATCTACTGTGACTGTTTTTTAATGTTTTGTTCACATAATCTTATGACTCCCAAGTATGAGTTCTTTCTACTTTCTTAATTTTCAGATTATTACACTTTATAAAGTTTCTGTTAATTTCTGCTTGCAAGATAAGGAATTAAACTAAAATAAAAAAATGCCATAAACAAAGGCTTTAACATCTTGGAATAGCAAGACAGTAAAAAGATCTAAATAGGCATCCTAAAGCAGTTTATAATATTGCAGGTATACACCAGGCAAAATTTTTTTGGTTTTTTTTTGACATTTCTAGCTGTCTTTCAAAGACTATTCCTAAGAATAGGGACAATTTGTATGTCATTATCAGTTCAAAATAGTCATGTTACCCTTTTTCCTTTCCACAGGGTTCCTTATTATAAGTAAATAACCCTGATTACAGGTGTAAAATTCAGTGTATAAAAAAGTATAAAATACCTTATATTCTATAACTCTGAACTTCTGTCTTTCAGGTAAACACACAATTTGTGAGTTTAGATTACAGATGTGTCCTTTGCTAGGCAATGTTGTTTTTTTTTCTGCACAGGGCTTTCTTGAAGCAAAAGCTGTCTCTAAGGTGTTTGTCCTTAAAGAAATGTATCAATTACAGAATGCAGTATTTTACATGGATTTGAATTAGATTAAGTTCATAGCAGATATTTATTACATCTGCTTCTGTAGTAGCAGCTATGCAATGCAGAGATTTTTGTGGCAATAGGTGTTCTCAGGCCAGAAGTAGTTGTTCTCAGGCCAGAAGTACAAAGAAAGAATTAGATAAACTCTAATGGGTTTAGTAGAAGGACACAAGTCTGGATGGGGCTAGAGAACTTACCCTCAGAGTAATAGCTGGGGGAGCTGGGCTTGTTCAGGCTGAAGGGATGTGTTTGGGGTACCTGGTATAGCCCTGCCAGTACCTATGACGAAGTTAGTGAGAAGACAGAGCCAGGTTATTTACCAAGAAACAGGAATAGGAGAATTAATGACAGTGGTCATAAATTTAAATGGAAGCAGTCTGACTTACAAGGAAAAACTTCAACTCGATAAAGACCATGAAGCATTGAAAGAGGCTGCCTAGTGGAGCTGTGTAGCTTTTGCTGAATATTTTCAAGATTTTCCCAAGCACCCTGGTCTGCTCTTACAGCTGAGCCTGTTTGAGCAGGAGGTTGGACTACAGGCCTCTTGAGATTCGTTTCAGCCTGAATGATTCAGAAATTCTATGATATCACAGTTAATGGCTGAATAGACAAAGAGTCCAAGTTTTGAAAGGCAGTGAGGTGTTAGATATCTTTTTATTATTTGGTCTGGTATAAAGAGAATATACTTTGGAATATTTTCGGTTAAGCCCAAACAAAAAAACCCCAGAAACATTTCTTAAAAGCGCACACTTTCCTACAACAAAAATCAACTACTAAAGACAAGACTAAACACCTGCAATTTGTGTCTACTTATGTAAAAGACAGAAAAATCACTGACAATCTTTTTTTGACTTTGAAAATGATAAAATGCACATTATTTCCCCTGAAAATTCATAACTGAATGAATTATGTTATATAATGAATGAAATATGTTTCTTTCAAGCAGTATTGAATTGTTGTTTTATTATATTTTCTTATTATTTATTTACCAATTGAAAGACACATGTCATATAAATGTATTGGTCTGCCTCATTTGTACATGGAACAATAGTAAATATTGACAATTTCTTTGCTTCCTGTTTATTACTAATCTTATCTAATTCTCATCAGTTGCCATATGTCATCCAGCCAGGACACCATATATTATCAGACCTTAAGTTTTTCTTATTTCCTCTGTATTTAAAATAAATGTAACATTCCAGCTATGGTTTCTTGTAGATTTTATCTACCATTGTTGCATAATTTCACTTCAGTAGCTTCTGTGTATTTTTTCTTCTGTTTTGATTTGATTATACTCAGTTTACTTGTGTTTGTTCCTAAGTCTTGTTGATTATTCTTCTTAATCATTATAGTCATTTTCCCTCTTCTTTAGGGATTGGTTTTAAAACTCATGGTCTTATTTCTGAGTCCACATCTTTCTCATCACTTGACCTTAAAAATGTACTCACATATGATAAGAAATGGTTTTCTCAAGATCACAGAAGAAATAATAGGAAGTGACCCAGAAGACTGCTATTTCTGCTTCCATTTCCTTTGATTTAGTTATTAAACCATGAACAGAGGAGAGCTAAGGCAAAATGCACTATACCTAAATGATTAGCCTGGTTTCTTTTCATCCTGAAATTTCAAATACTCACATACTAAAGTTAATGAAGCATATATGAATGACTGCAGTAGTTACTTAGAAAGACATTGCTGATGGACCATGTTTAATCAGGGCTCTGTCAGAAATCAGGTACAGTATCTGCATATCACAGTAAAATGAATAGAGAACTTAATTAGAAAATCAAAAGGACAAATTTGGGTTTTATCTGATGGAAGGCATTGCTCTCAGACTTTCTACATGCAGATTCATAAGTAAAATGTTGGGGAGAAAAGACGAATCTTGGCAGCATCTCTTGATGGGCATTTTGCACTAAAGCATCAAGTCATATTTCCCTGAGGACCAGCCCTAAATCTCTGAAAAGAGATTATTATTAAAAAATTGAACAAATATGTCAAAGACCATGTATGACAAATCCTTGTATCATATGCACATCAATGTATATGTCATATGTCATCAATGTATGCATACACAAACACACACAAAATGTGAAAAAATAAATATGTAATTCAATGGAAGCAACACTTAAATAATAGCAAAGTTTTAGTTCTTATAGAATAATATCAAGGGAAGAATACAAAATAAAAATTGTTGAGTAATGGAAGAGATAATTGTACTAGATAAATGGACAAATATTTCTAATGCAGTACACAGGGCTACATAATTAAGATGTTACCATCTACATAATGGAGATGGCAACAAATATTTGCATCTATGGAGATTATACCAAGATTCCTGTAAGGTTTTTGGATTTTAAATTGTTCGAACTTCATTTTTTTAATTTAGTGTCAATGATTGATGTGGTATTGTTAACATAAGGTTCATTAATCCGTTGGGCTTTATCATTAGCCTTCCTGAATATCACCTTTGGATATCATTGATTCTATTTGTTACTTTCTAATGTTGTTTTTTGTTATGAAAAAGGGGTTAGTTTTAATCACATTTGATTTAGGTATAGCTGAAGATCAAATTAGTTTTGTTTGTTTATTCACTACCTTGAATAAACTTTTGAATAAACCATGAAACTTTTGCAAAAAATTCTTAGACAAACCTGAAACTTGAATTTTAAATTCAACAATTAAAAGAAAATACAATATATTGCTATTGTTTGTTAATATCAACTCTTGTCTCATGGCTTTCAGTTAATATGAACCCCTCAAAGGACAGGCTTTTGCCCATTGTACAATGTCTGCTACTTGTCTTCCTTCAAGTTCTGCATATGGAAGTTTGATTTCACAAGTTGTTCAGTGCAGTTCCTCGAATATGGACAGCCCATATTTTTTCCCCTGGACAGAACATAAGGCTGGTAACAAAGTACGAGTGCCATCAAGTTGCTCAGAGAGCTATAAGCAAACTTTTTTTTACCATGAACTTATCAATTCTTCCTCTGAGATGATAACAAAATATTCTTGAAAGTCAGCATAAAGGAAAATTAACAACCAAACCTACGATTGTGAATCTATATTACTCAATTATTTTCTTGTCACATACCTTCCACTGTACTTCATTTCTGAATTATGGATACAGCTCTGATCCTGCAAATCAATCCATACTGGAAAATCAGTTAGTGAACATACATGGGCCCACAGATCTGGATATGGCAATCAGTCTATCACACTGGTAACTCATACCATAAACCCTGGAGTTTGGGACCCTGGTTTTTATTGCAATGTCTCTTAGTCTTTAGGGAGTATTTTCTAACTAAATATATATGAAAATAACCATGAAGAATAAAGGGATATAATTAATGTCTTTGGTACATTTAAGGATATCCCAAATCCCTATTACCTTCAATGATCACTTTAAATGTCTTAAATTTACATTAATTACAATAATTCATTGAGGTCAAAGTTTAGGATTGTCACGGAACACACAAAATGGTTGAAATTTGGGCATTAACAAGAAAATGCAGCCATTTAACAAAATCTTTTTATACAATGTTGTAACCTTTTGATTCTGAAGTGTCTCTTAGAAGATTAACAGCCCCAGCTTTTTATGTTTTGAAGGTAATTCTTCATATATAATTTACCTTGAGAAGGTTAGCTTATGAATATTTCAAATAATTTTGGTAAGAAAAAATAAGATTAAGAGCAATGTGAACAAATTAAATTTCACAGAGATACTTAGACACACTTATAACTAACTTACTTGAGCTTAGTCATGAATTTGTTTCCATTCTTCCCAGAAAGAGACTTCTTGTAGCTTATTCTGATTTAGTACACACTCACACATCCAGCACAATAGATAATTATGAGTTCTATTTTTCTTTTGTGCATGATTTTCTTTGGAATCCATTCATAGTAAAAAAATTCTTATGTTATAGGGATATATTGGCTATTTGAGGTCAGCTGAATAGAGATAACAACAAAGTTGAAAACTTAAGGAAAATAGGAAATTTCTTAGGGAGGCAAAAAGAAAAGATCTTAGGGGAGGTCAAGAAAGCTGAATATATAGAGGACATCATGAAGAGTCTTGGCATAGGTAAAATTTGCCATTTAATGTTCTATGTAGGAAGTCACTTCTACTATGTAATAAAAACATGAATGAATAAGACAATACATAAATAAATAAATATTTTGTAGTCTTTTGGATTATTTTTCATTTGAAATTTCAATGTAATCTTCCATATTGTTTAAGAAGTTATTACCTTCTATATATTAGCAATTAGTACCTTTCCATTATTCTGATTACAATTTCTATTTTCAAGGCCATGTTCAGGATTTCTGAATACTTCCTTCTGTAAAGTATTTCCCAGCTGCCCAAGACACAGCATAATTCAATAGATGTCTAGGAAATACTAGCAGCTGCTTAAGGGAATATTATAAAACTACAGGAGGCAACAGACATCTACTGCTCTACACTGAAACAAAAAAAAGGTGCAAACTTGCATAAATTGTTGGAAACTGTTTTGGACATATGCAAAGAATTTATTGGTAGAATATACAGATCTTGGATCTCTAAGGCATCAGACATAGGCAGTTTCTGATGATTCAGAAAAGAAACATTTTATAAATACTATATACCTATCAAGGTATTCATAATAACAGTAACACTGAACTAATTCTAAGTTGTTGCAATTCATGTTTGTTTTATACACAATGAGTGTAAAAGAATTCAGACCATTATTCATAGAGTTCATGGAAAAGAATTTGAATTTATGTGTCTCCTTAGGAATTCAATAGCTCTTTCTGAACTCTGTTAAGTGGAAGAGTTATTTTTTAATCTATCATTGCCTTTCAAGTCATAAATTGTGCTGTTAAAACAATCAAATGGATGGAAAACTAGAAAAAAGAAAACACAATTGTCATGCAAGCAGACATGACTGAAAGCTTGTCAGAATTTTAAAGATTTATATATTTAACATATATTTTTGTTAATAATTATACAATGTGTACTTAAAAAATAGCATGCTTAAAACCAATGTCTGAAATACTTATATAGCTTGTCAAAAGCATGGGTAAATTGAAGTTCTCTAATTAGATGTTTGTTCTTTCATATTTTTATACAGCTTATTAATTTTAGATGTTTTGATTTTGTTGGGTTTTTTTGTGGGGCTTTTTTTTTCTTTTGGTTTTTTTCTTAAGTATTTTATACTAACAGCTCATTTATCAAACTTCAGCCTGATGCAATTTGAAATGTCTGAGTCATTTTAAGACCTGTACTCAGGACTTTGATTTTAGAAGAGTCATTTCAGTCTTACCTATACTGACTTGTCTGGCAAAGTGATTACAGCAAAAATAGATCATCCAAGAGGGAAAAAGTTAAACTATCTTAGTCATGCTGTGAGGAAATGGAAATTAAAAAAAAAAAAAATTAGAAGGAGAAAAAAAATTTGGAAGAATAAAAGGATTTATGAAGGCAGAAACAGAAACCTGGACATGATAGCTGTCTTTCAATCATTGATGTGCTCTGTGAAATCATACATATACACATGTACAAGACATTCAGGTAATATCTGGCATGCTGTAAGAATTCTGTATATTACCAGAACAGCCTGAATGTTACCTCATACAAGATACTGGTTTTATTGTTTTTGCTGTGGTTATAAATGAAAGCTCAAGAAAAGACCTGGGAAAAAGTAGTAATAAAGAATAGCAAAGGACAAAATACCACAGCAGTAATTTTACATTTTATTGCAAAAGCACACACAATGTAGGTACACTGCACTACCACACTCTGTTTCTAAGGTGAATCTCCTCACTAATAAATTATCCAGCTTTTTTTTTGTCAGGCTGTGAAGTTTCAAGCACTGCAATAAAACATGCACATATTTTACTCCACTTTATGGCAAGAAGCATGTCACTGAAAGTTTCAGAGACTTTTCTCTAGCCTTTTAGTGAAAGTACTGAAATTGCAAAACTATGGAATTTCATATAATTTGATTTTCTAAGAAGACTTAAACTAGGTTTCAGTTAAAATTATTTTGTCATTTTTAATGAAGTCAGTGAACTAGTCAATGTTAAAGATAGTGAAAATTAAAAGGTTTTATTAAAGGTAATTCATTACTAGTAAAAATTTGGACCAATAGTTTGAATTAGTAAATTATATACTTATGAAGAACAAATTTTATTCAGCGTCATGAAAACATCCATCAGTTATTTGATAGGGTAGAATGAATTGCATGAGAAAAATCAGATTTCATGACATATCCCCCACAGAACAGACTCCTGAAAACCTTTTAGGTAAGAAATAGGTAATAAAAAATGTGTGATTGTGGCTAAATTATCAGATCTGAGATTCATCAACTCCTTACCTCCACAATTGTTAGAAAATGAAAACAAAACCATGGAGAACAGATGAAGAAAGGAATCAGACAGCCTGTCACTCAAGACACACCATTGTATGATGGAGAAACATGGAGTGAACTGAATGATTGCTCTCATCAAATGGTGCTGAAAGATAAAAAATACTGATTTGCAAAGCAATCAATGAATGGAATGTTTTATTTATAAAATACAAGGTGTAACTCAGACATTAAGAGCCCATGCCCTTGAGAAAATTTTACAACAGGAAAGTGAAAAAATGTACCAGGAAAATATAGGAAAAAAACATGGAAAAGGAAAAATAAAGACAATAAGGAAAAAAAAAAAGAAAAGAAAGAAAGAAAGAAGAAAATAAAAGAAAAAAAAAAAAAAAAAAAAGAAAGAAAAAAAAAAAAAAAAAAAAGAAAGAAAAAAAAAAAAAAAAAAAAGAAAGAAAAAAAAAAAAAAAAAAAAGAAAGAAAAAAAAAAAAAAAAAAAAGAAAGAAAAAAAAAAAAAAAAAAAAGAAAGAAAAGAAAAACAGAACCTTTTCTCCCTTCACTGGGACCTCTAGCATTTACAGTTGGATATTGCTTTTTCAATGACCCGAGAATTAATACAGACAGTAAAAGTGATGGACAATGTACAAGCTTAGGAAATAAAATGTAGGAAAGAGCTGTAACTGCCCTGTCTATATTTCAGTAAAGCAAAATAGCAAAAAAAAATAGCAAGAAGCTTGGTACATATATATGCACAAACTTTACTATTTTCCATTTTAACCACTATATATGCTACTGACACTAGTCAATAACAAGTTCACTTGCATGAGAAAGGTTAATCCTTATTAAATCAGGGTCACTTAGAAACTAAGATGGATTTCCTCTCTTTGAGCTTTGTTTTATCTTTTTTTTTTTTTACATTTTCCTGTATAGCTCAAGACTTTGTCAAGCAACAAAGCAGTAATTCATTCATTTGCAGATATATCTAATTTCACCTATTAGTAAAATTTTATTTTTTATTGAGTCTGAATTGTCTTTTGAGTATAATGAATGAGTGAACACTGCATCCATGTTATCTAGCATCTAATTTGCACTATGACTGATAATTTAAAGTTTCAGTTAAGGACACTTATAGCCAAGAGCATTCTGTCAAGGTTTAATCATTGATGTTCTGTTGTGAAGCACAGAAGATGCATTAATTTGCAGACTGAAATTCTGCTTTCAATTTATATTACTCCATATAATCAAGAAGAAATCAGAAGAAAATGTATCATACTATGAGAGTAAAGTGCCACTAAAAGCATGCATTAAAAAAAGTAGAGTAAAAGACTTTGCAGTGAATGACAAGAGCATGTGACTGGGACAGGTGAGAGAGCAAAGTTACAGTAATTACTTAAAGAAAGGAGAAAAATCCTTCTCTGAAACACGAAACATGACCAAAAAATAGCAGTGTACCTCAGAACTTTTCATCTTCCCATTTAAATCTTTGTTTTCTAAAGGAATATTCTTATGTAATTTAAGGAAAAAATTCACCTATGAGGATGAGTAGCATTGTAGTATTTTAAGGGATTTTTTAGATGTACCTGTTACAACAATAAATTAATGCAAACATTTATATAGTCTTATCTTGCCCACATAAATATAAATTTAGAAACACAGAGTCATAGAAAGGTTGAGGTTGGAATAAATCTCTGCCATTCATTTGGTCCAACAATCCTCCCTGCTCAAGCAGGGCCACCTGGAGATGACTGCCCAGGACAAGGTTCAGATGGCTTTTGAATATCTCCAGGGAGCAACATGGCACAATGTCTCTGGACAATCAGTTCTACTGCCCCATCATGCTTACAGTTACAAATGTTTCATGTGGTTCAGAAGAAATATCCTGTGTTTCTGTTTGTGCCCACCGATTCTGGTCCTGTCACTGAGCACCACTGAAAAGGGCCTGACTCTACTTTGCACACTTCCTTCAAATCACAATGAATTTGATCTCCCAGGCCCTTTTCTGAGAAGCTCCTTTCCAGCTGTGTGGCCTCCAGTGTATATTGTGTGGGTTTGTTATCTCCCAGGTATAATTTTGCACTTCACCTTTTGAATTACATGAAGTTCTTGTTGGCCCATTTTCCATCCTGTCAGAGTCCCTCAGGATGGCAGCATGACTCTCTGGTGTACCAGCCACTCCTCCAGCAGACTGCTGAGGGTATACTCTGCCCCTCACTAATAAAGGTGTTAAACAGTAGATCAGTATTGACCCCTGGCATACACACCTCTCATCTCTAACCAGTCTTCTAACCATGCATCAGTAGCCTCTGTGCTGCTCTGAAAATCACTGAGCCAGTTCTCAGTCCACCTTACTGTGTGCTCATGTAGCTTAGAACTAACTCCCAAGAAGGGAAACAAAGCACTGTTGATATTAGAAGCATATGCTTTTCTCAGCAACATTACTAGCTGCCTTTATCTAGAAAAAAAAAAAAAAAAATTGTACCCATTTATCTGGCAGTATTGTGTGCATCAACAGCGTATTTTCACTGACAAAAGTTTACTGGTCTCCAGGAATTCTCATCTAGAATGATATTGTTAATACCCAGGTAAATGTGTTTATGAATTACACAATTATCTTGAAAATTAATTATGAATTCAATTATTTTGAAAATATGGCACACAAACCACTTTATAATCATTCTGGTTTGGGGGGTTATAATCTACAAAAATTCAAACAGGTAACACACAAGATAATTGTCAAGATTTATTCCTACATACACCAAAAGTAGCTTCTTCTGATCCCTCTCAAATCTGATAACATCAAAGTCAAAAGCTATGAAATAAGATCTTTACTGATAACTTTTTTTCAATGTTCAACAGAAGCAATTTCTTTCCAGTTTGCAATCTCTCTTTCCACTTAAGAAAGCAAAAACCATGAAAATGCTAATGTAGAGCACTATACTACTTCAGAAATTTTCATTGCTACTTATGTTAAATTTAATTCTAATACTTTTTATTAAAGCATAAACATATGGTGAATTCTATGCAACGCTGAGGGCAATGGAAATTTACCTGAGCTTTATTCATTCTAAAGGACACAAAAGTGTCATCATGGCCTCCCCAACTCTAAGTGCAGTTTATATCTTCATGCAGCTTTAATTTGTAATGGAACTTGTATTTTCACCATTTCCCTGGCACTTCATTCTAGAGAAATGGAGGCTAGTAGCATAAGGGAGGTATGCTAGTAGCATAAGGAGTCCATTAAGACTGTGGTCAATAACAATGAGTCATTGAATTATTTGAAACCAGACTTTTGCCTGTTATTTACAGGCAAAAGTAAATTTTAAATTTTACTAGAAGCTTCTCTGAGAACTCATGGAACATAATGACTTAAAATACAGCATCAAGCAATGGTTACATTTAGGAATAATGAGAAAATGGAGAAAGAACATAATAACCTAGTACTTTGTATAAGTATTTTGCCTTAGTGGAAATTTATTTTAGAAAATAAACACTGAAGAACTATAGCAAGTGAGACCCACTAACCCTATCAGCTTCTGAATCAAGCTCCACTCTGGAACCTAAATAACAACCTTGAAAGCATGCCCTAATTTGCATAACACATTTAAGTATATGTGGTGCTTTAGTATTTTTTAGGAATTCTTTAGTCATCTTTTAATATTGAAGTTCTTTTTAAGTTATTCAGCCAATGACAATAACTGTATAACTTAATAGAAAATGTACTATTCACTGACAAAAATATGATAACAGGACACATACTTTTTTTTTTTTATGGCTTTATAAGCTGAATTATGCCATAGACAAAAGGATGCAAATAATTTTTTGCTACTGTTCATAAGTAGTACTCCCAGATGTTCGTATATCAGAAAGAGAGAGTCTCATTTGTATCTATTAGTTTAATTTTATCTTGATTACTTTCTGAAGCCAAAACAGATATTATTTTCAAAGTAAATTTGAGTTCTCACTAGGAATGTAGTGCAACTCACATGGTGATTGCATTTGATAATATTATTTTCTGATAATAGTTTAAATTATTATTAATTAATATTTTTTATTCCTAATTTTTAAAATCTTGTTTACAGATGCTGTATCAGAGTAAGTAAGCCATCTGATAAATAAATATTCACATTTTTTAAAAATCATCATCTCACTATATTGTAACAAAATTTCCTAATGCATTTGTGTCAATATATATCCCACTGAAGATGTAATATGAATTCATATGGGTCTTGAAATATACCAGAGAAGAAAATATGTATTCTGCTTGCTCTTAGTTCTGAAAACCTGTACCTCCTAATAATTCAATGAATGTCTGAATAATTTTTTGAGGTGTTTTGTTTCACTATTCGTTCTAGCAGATACTCTCAATGAAATGTTTCAGCTAATGCTGCACTACATATTTATCAAAACCCCACGATTTGAGGGGTTGAGGAATACACTGTTATAATCAAGGTCATACAGACACTGTCCACATCTTAATAGTTGCATAAGAATTTAAGAACTAAATGAAAAGCAAATTAAGTCTTAGATATGGGTGTATTCAAGTTGACTGTACTCTAACCAATTAGAAATAATAATTCTTGAAAAATAGGAGCATCATACCATACCAGACTATTATCCCCTGTCCTGACAATAAGGGGTCACTTCTAGCCACATCACTTTCTTCCCCTCCAGTTCCTGATGGGAATAGGTGACCTTATTTCCAGATGGGACAAAAAACATTATGGAATTATCTAAAATGGAGGATTATCCTCAAGAATAGACATTGTCAAAGTAAAATAAAATGGCAATTGTACATCACATGCTTTGTCTGCGTAGGAGAGACAGAAATTATAGAAGACATGGGAAACTTACTTTTGTTGCTGTTGAAGGGAGCTTGTAAGATGTATAGTTATAATTCTGCTCTCTATTAAATTATTTCTTCCTATCTTAATGTGTTACATTTTTTTTATCTTCTATATTTCCCTTAATATAAAAGTTTATTTCTGAATCTGAATGGAAATATGGGATCTGAGATGTGTTTAAGTGTTGTGACTATATATAGTTCTCATTTTATGAAATAAAATTTATATGAGAATTGGTTGTCCATGGCAAGGTTTTGGTAGCAGGGATGGCTGCTTTGAGGAGAGGTCAGAGGTTACAGGATGCCAAACAAAGGCCCAGCACAGGACACAGCTGATCTCACCTGCCAAGCCATCAGCACCTCTGTGTTAACATTTTCTAGAAACATCAAATACATCAGAGAAGAGAGGGAACGCTGTAAGAAATGGCAGAGGGAACACCAAGGTCCAAGGAGCAGAGAGATGCTGCAGGCACCAAAGCTGAGAGCTCCCCCTGTGGCCCATGGAAGAGCCCATGCCAGAGGAGAGGAAAAGTGTGAAAGAGAAGAAGTGAGAGAGAATAACCACTGAGTACTGACTATAACGTCTCCATACCATCTGTGTCCCTTAGGAGAGAGTAGGGAGAGTAATGGGTATCAAAGGAGTGAAGTTGAGCTTGGGGGGAGGGTGGAGGAAAGATTTTTAATTTTATATCTTTTTTCTTAGTACATTAACCTAATAGAATAGAATAGAATAGAATAGAATAGAATAGAATAGAATAGAATAGAATAGAATAGAATCTTTTTAGTTGGAAGTGATGTAGAACTATTATCTGACCACATCATCCCTGACTTTTGTTTCAGAGTTGTCCAAAAGTTAAAGTATGCTATTAGGGGCATTGTCCAAATGCATCTTAAACACTGACAGGTTTGGGGCCTGTTCCAGTGTTTGCCCAGCTGAATCTTCCATGAATAGGCAATAAATAAATTAATTTAGCCAAAGTCAATTCTGCAAGCAACTTCACTGTATTTATCTGAATTGGCTTTCATGTTCTTGTTCTCTTTATTTGTGCCATCTGCCTCACTAAGGAGTGTGAGTGACTGAGCAGCTGAGTGGGAGTTACAGTAAAATAGATGAGAAGTTCTCAAAATGCAATATTGTAAATTACTGTAATTGCTGTGGCAGTGACAGCTTCAACTGCCAAATAGAATTCAAGACTGTTACAGTTTTTCTTCCAAAAATATTCTTTGTGCATTCTCAATCAATAAAAATATTCACTATATATTCTAGTATTCAGACTTCATAATGATTTTTAAAGGTTTAGGAGACAATTACAAACCAAAATTAACTATAGATTAGCTGAATGACACCATTCAACTTTTCCTTGCTTCAGAAGAATGAGACAAAAAAGTTTAAAATGGGACCTCCTATTTCTGTTTTTTGACACATTTTCCTGTTCAAAACAACTCTCATCCATGTATTTGTTCCCATATTACAGTGTTTTCATTATTCTGCACCACCATTTGGTTTTGTGTTCAGCAATGCAACTGTAAGGAAGTATTTTACTTACTATTGGACTTCAATGCATTTTTCATAGACCTTCTTAGACACATTAACAGTAGCAGAATTATAAGCATTTTAAATCTCCTGTTGCTTTAGCTGCATTGTAGAGCCCAACATGGAGCCTTGGGAGGAAATGGCCTCAGTCCATAAAACTCTTACTTCTTGACAGGACACAAGCTAACCTGGGTCCTTTGTCACTATATGGCAAAGATATGAAACTCTGGATCATCAGTTTCTTTGTGTAGAGTCAGTATTTTTCTAATGTGTCCATACTAGCAGATCCTTATAAAAAGAGACTATCTGGGTGGTACTTGCAACATTGTTTTTCAACTGTAAAATTAAATATAGCAACTAATAATACTAGGTATTTGTTGACAGTTTGGAGATGCCAGACCATTGTTAACCCCACGGCACCAAAAAAACTTACTGCAAGGCAGCTTGTCCTAAGTTATCTGACCAGTTAATGAAGAACAGATAAATTCCTGTGGGGGAGTGAGATGCCCTGCTAGAGACAGTTACAGTAAGCTGACTGAATTATTCAGGTGATCTTTTCCAATCCTAAACAGAATCATAAATCATACAATGGTTTGGGTTAGAAGGGACTTAAAGATCATGAAGTTCCAACACACCTGCCATGAGAATAGGCACATTCCACTAGACCAGGTTGTTCAGCACCTTGACCAATCTGGCCTTGAACACTTCCAGAGATGGGCCACCCAGCTTCTCTGAGCAACCTGGTCCAGTGTGTCATCACCATCCTCACAGTAAAGAATTTTTACCTAATATCTAATCCAAACTTAATCTCTTTTATTTTGAAGCCATTCCCCCTTGTCCTATCATTACATGCCCTTTGAAAAGAGTCTCTCTTCACCTTTCTTGTCGGTTCTCTTCAGGTACTAGAAGGCCAAAATTAGGTCACCTCAGAGCCTCCTCTTCTCCAGGCTGAGCAATCCCAATTGTCCCAGCCTTTCTTCAGCCCTCTAATTGTTTTCGTGGACCTGGGCTCTCTCCAACAAGGGGATATCCTGTGCTGGGGTACCCAGAGCTGGATGCAGTACCCCATGTGAGGTACCATGCAAGCAGAGCAGAGGGGCAGAATCCTCTCTCTTTCCCTTCTGGCAACACTGCTTTTGATGCAGCCCAGGAGACGTTTGGCTTTCTGGGCTGCAAGTGCAGGTGGCCAGGTCATGTCCAGCCTCTCATCCAGCAGCACCCCCAGATCCTTCTGGGCAGGGCTGCTCTCTGTTCATCCCTCGCCCTGGACTGACACCAAGGGTTGCCCTGACTGACATGGATGCAGTACCAGCACTTGTCTTTGTTGGACCTCACAAAGTTTACAAGGGCCCACTTCTTGAGCTTGTCCACAGCCCTCTGGATGGCATCCTGTTCTTCAGGCATGTAAACTGCACCACTGAGCTTGATGTCTACTCTTTCAGGTCATCATAAAGGTCATCAGAGGCCTTTTTATATGATTTTCATGTATGAATTCTTCTAAACTCTTAATACAAGTGTATATAATTTAAACTTTTAATGCCAGTGTTTTCAGTTTCATTCCATTAAACCACATTTCAGGACTCTGTCCTTTGGCTTTTTAAATTATACTTCATGTTATTAATCAAAAAATAGATTTATTAAATGCAAATCATTCAAGAGTACAGTGAGAAACAAACACTTTGAATATTTTTAAGAAAAGGTATCTAGGGAAAATTGTATTTTATGGACAGAGAGAATATTTCATGAAAATATTTTTTACGTTTTTTGTTTACACAGAGTTACAGCATCACAGATTAGGCTGAGTTAGAAGGCACCCTCAAGGACCATCAAGTCCAACTCCTGGCTCTTCACAGCACCATCCACAAGAGTCATGTCATGTGCCTGAGAGGATTGTTCAAACACTTCTGAACTCTGTCTGGCTTGGTGCTGTTTCTGATATTTAATAAAAAGGGATTTTTTTAATGGAATACTTTGGGGAAAAAAAGTAATTCTAACATTTTAAAAATATGGACACTTCCAGCTTTTTGGAGAATAATTTTGAGTTCAACTCTGAGCATCCCATTTTTGAAAAACTCTTCTCAGTAGTTTGTGCTCAGGATGATCCAATGTCTGTGCCCTACAGAAAAAAATAGAACAGCAANGTACCCAGAGCTGGATGCAGTACCCCATGTGAGGTACCATGCAAGCAGAGCAGAGGGGCAGAATCCTCTCTCTTTCCCTTCTGGCAACACTGCTTTTGATGCAGCCCAGGAGACGTTTGGCTTTCTGGGCTGCAAGTGCAGGTGGCCAGGTCATGTCCAGCCTCTCATCCAGCAGCACCCCCAGATCCTTCTGGGCAGGGCTGCTCTCTGTTCATCCCTCGCCCTGGACTGACACCAAGGGTTGCCCTGACTGACATGGATGCAGTACCAGCACTTGTCTTTGTTGGACCTCACAAAGTTTACAAGGGCCCACTTCTTGAGCTTGTCCACAGCCCTCTGGATGGCATCCTGTTCTTCAGGCATGTAAACTGCACCACTGAGCTTGATGTCTACTCTTTCAGGTCATCATAAAGGTCATCAGAGGCCTTTTTATATGATTTTCATGTATGAATTCTTCTAAACTCTTAATACAAGTGTATATAATTTAAACTTTTAATGCCAGTGTTTTCAGTTTCATTCCATTAAACCACATTTCAGGACTCTGTCCTTTGGCTTTTTGAATTATACTTCATGTTATTAATCAAAAAATAGATTTATTAAATGCAAATCATTCAAGAGTACAGTGAGAAACAAACACTTTGAATATTTTTAAGAAAAGGTATCTAGGGAAAATTGTATTTTATGGACAGAGAGAATATTTCATGAAAATATTTTTTACGTTTTTTGTTTACACAGAGTTACAGCATCACAGATTAGGCTGAGTTAGAAGGCACCCTCAAGGACCATCAAGTCCAACTCCTGGCTCTTCACAGCACCATCCACAAGAGTCATGTCATGTGCCTGAGAGGATTGTTCAAACACTTCTGAACTCTGTCTGGCTTGGTGCTGTTTCTGATATTTAATAAAAAGGGATTTTTTTAATGGAATACTTTGGGGAAAAAAAGTAATTCTAACATTTTAAAAATATGGACACTTCCAGCTTTTTGGAGAATAATTTTGAGTTCAACTCTGAGCATCCCATTTTTGAAAAACTCTTCTCAGTAGTTTGTGCTCAGGATGATCCAATGTCTGTGCCCTACAGAAAAAAATAGAACAGCAAATTATTCTTAGGCAAAACATTAAGGAGATGATTGCTTAGTGTCTCATTCTGCTTCCCTACTTTCTCACTTTGACAACAGTAAACATTTTTTTTGCCCTGGAAATGCATAAATTCAAATTTTACTGTGAAATAATATAATCATAAACATGGCCTAGATTAAAAATAAAGAAAAGCAAATGAGAAGAAAATACTTTTAAGAAGGAATTGTAAAAATGTATTTAGGAAAGGACAAAAACATGCATACACAAACTAAGAGTGGTACTCTGACCTCTGTCAAAATATTCCTTGGACAGTAGAGAATAATAGACAGTGACAGAGAGAGTGCAGTCAAGCTTAAATCACTGGTAGGTAAATTCCTAATCTATGAAAAAGTCAAGAGTATGGGACTTGAAGGTAAAATTTTTGAAATTGCCACTGACAGTTGTGACATTGATTTTTTTTTTTTTTTATCCATATGAAAAAAATTCATGATGGTTTTAACATGTTTGGCAATATACAGGCTTAGCTTTTAAGGCAGGAAAACATTACAGGCTCAGCTTTGAACTAGATCACTATTTGTCTCAGGGCTCTGTTTATGTATCTTCTCTGGTTGTCTGGTTGTCTGACATTTCTTACACGTTCAGGGCATCCACATTTTTTCTCTTCACCTCCTTTTAAAAATGATAATTACTTCAATGATAATATTTGAGCTGTTTTCTTGTGGTCCTAATGTCAGCTTCCCACTGTCTTATGACAATGTGCCCTAGGCATCCACAGTACTTGTGCCAATCCTCAGAAACCTATTGTTGCTTTCATAAAATATGCAAGTTTGCAAGGCACAAACTTTCCAAGTATCCTCCTAATTCTCCTGTTTCCACAACACCATTACCCACACAGAAAAAAATTGGTTTTGGATAGGGAAGAAGGAAGATGCAAAATAAATTTACAGCAAAACTTTGAAATCTAAAACTTAAGTCTGTATTTCTGGGGCTTACACAGCTGAAGTCAAACAAAAGTATCATCAAATAAGGTGGGAATGAAAATATTACAAGACTATTCAGATGAAAGAAAGGAACCATTGTGTTTGGGGAAGGAATGTGGTTTCACATAACCTCTTTTATTTGCTTCAGTGCTTGAGTGACACTTGTGCACAGCCAGTTTGGATTGACATTTCTCTCTCAATGAAAAAAAAAAAGCTACAAAAGTGTTTTTCCTGGAAAATTAATGATAAACTAACTTCAGAAATATAGTCAGATAAACCCTAAGGAATCCTGGATTCTTATCAAGTTTCTGTATCTTCTGCATTTTCAAATTATTGTTCCTCTGTCCCTAATCACTTCTTTCAAGTTGTCTTATATCCAACTAATTTAAAAATATTTACTTGGGGATTTTTATGTTTCAAAAGGGAAGAAATGTAAACTCCATCAATCTGGGTGTGGGTACTATAACTAGTTTGTTGAAAAGATGGCCCAAAATGCAGTATCTTCCAGATACCTGTCATATCTCAAAACATATGAATTAGCAGTTTATCTTGATTACTGTGGTGGTTTGATGAGGAAGGAAGTTTCTTGGGAAGGTGGTGGTCAAACCAATCAGTGGCCAGAGGTGAATATTGGCACCTGGGGTGGCCACTAGGAACCTGGACACGCCTTTGAAAACACACAGGGGTTAAAAGCAGAGCATTCCCAGGGGAACTTCCTCTTTGGGTCCAGCGGGGGATCAGAGCTGACCTCCCTTGCCCAGCTCCGGCTGGGTGGGGGAGGGGGTGAGCCATGCGGCCGGCCGGGGCCGAGGTAGGCCAGGCCGGAGCCCTGAGGGACCCTGGGGTGCTTTGGGCAGGCCA
>VZRH01006182.1:224217-239900 GCA_013397555.1 Urocynchramus pylzowi | reverse complement strand
GACGGGGGCAGACTGACCACACCACGCGTTGCGTGTCCCCTCCCTCGGGAAACAGCCGCCCACCGATGAGCCCCTGGCCGGGTCCGTCCCAGCCACCAGGAAATTCACCCAACCTCCGATTCCAGGAACTAAGGCTGTAGAGGTGGTCTTCGGATCCAGAGATACCTTTCCGGATGCCAAAGGGAAGGCTGCGTCTCTCTCCTCCGGGAGCACCACTGAATTAAAACTCGGCGTGCTCACACAGAGGTGTTGGCACAGCAAATGACTATTATAAATCCAAGGGCCGATTGCCCACAGCAGCAGTCAGTCCGTCAGGCTTCTTCCGATGCCCGACGTTGGTGTGCCACGTGTGGCTGGCACTCTGCGGCCACCGGATGGTGATCGGCCAGCTAGCTGCACCCTTATGGCCGGAGGGTCCACAAGAGGACGGCTGCCCCCTGATCTCCACAGAGATCCAGCTGGGTGGCAGGGGCTGCCGCAGCGTGGGTGTCACAGCAGAGGCAGACACGAGGATCCAGAGTAAAGGAAATAGGGAAAGGACACTTGCCTGAGTCTCCAAGGGAGCTTTACTCTTGAAAAGAACCAGGTACAAATGCCAAAGGAAAGAGGTCCGGCCAGCATTTTTAAAGAGGGGATGGAACAATGGGTGTGTACAACTCTGAACCAATGAGGGGGAGGGTTACCTTACACAACTTATCCAATGGGGAACATTCGGGGGCGAGAAGAAGTTTGACAAACCAATAATCTGTTAAATTCAGGTTAACTGATAGTGAACATTCTGGAACATAAAGGGAGTGCTGGTAATGATAGACAGGTGCAGGGGGCAGGGTGACAGGGATTGACAGGGGCATGTAAGGGAATGAGGGGAGGAACAGGGAGATTGACACAGTGACAGGCAGGCAAGTGGCGGGAAAGCTTTGGGGTAAACAACTTAGGACTAAACCATCTGAGGGAATAGAACAGGGTACATGGGAGAAACCATTGTGAACAACTTAACAGTAAAGGTACAGTTTTATATTAAAGTAACACTTAAACTTTAAACCACCACAACCAAGCAGAAGAATTGCTTCAATTACTTGCTGTGTCCCCATCCTTGATGGCCTGGGTTTTTATGTGTAGAGGTTTCATCTCGGGTTTAGACTTCAGTATGGTGTCACATATCACATGAATATATTTCTCCACACAGGGCCACAGTCTGAGTTGTGGGGTTGGTATGTTTGGTTGGTTGTTCTTTGTTTTGTTTTATTCTGCTTTTGTTTTTATTTTTTTTGTAATGTTTTGTTTTGTTTTGCTTTAAAGCAGACTGTGGGCATTAACTGCCAATTTATATGTAAGTTAAGTATTTTCAAGCTGATCCCTCTTACTTTCCCTATATATAATGCCAAATTATTATTGTTATATTTGTGACTATTTTCCTTTAGCTTCTGTCCCAATTGATTGAGAAGAATGTAAATCTGGCAACAGTTGCACAGCAAGACCCATCCATGCTTCTCTGTGTAGTAATCTAATTACAGTAGTAATCTAATCAATTAGGGTTGATATGTTTATAAATAAGAACAGATGTAGTCCAGGTCTTCTTTGTCTGAGCAGTGTTTTCAGATTGACTTCTTCCTGCAACAAATACAATAGAGTAATTGGAATATTTTAAAATAGAATTTTAGAGGTTTTCAGAAAAGAAGTAGCTAGTATTTTAAGGATGAGCTTTGTACAAGTTTCACATGACTGATATGTAAACATAAATCTAGTGGTGATGCACAAGGCGCTCTGTGCTTGGTCAGCCTCATCTAAGCTCTAACACGGTTGACTGCAATGAGATCCATTGCAGACTAGAAGAAAAAAATCCTCCCAGAGTCAGTCATCTGCTTTACAAAGGTAACAGTCTGTTAGAGCAGATAGTGGGTAAAGCTGTGCAAGAGAGGGCTGTGTTATAGCTGTGCAGGTTCTTCTTGGACACTTCCAATGCGTCATTGAGCATTGACAATTTGATTGTTACTGTACGCATCCTTTCCTAGAAAGTCCACAAAAGCATTGCATTGCTGCCATTCTTCCAGTATTTATTTAGCTTAGTATGTATAACAATTGGATGGCAAATTTCTGAAAAGGACACTAAAATTGTAAACAGGAAGAGGTAAGAAAGGGGACAGATGGAATAAGTCATCTACTAGATAAAAGAAAATAGACATCGAATTTAATATCAGTTTTGCTAATAAAGATTTTGCTTCTTGATTCTTTTCTTTAGGACTGAGAAAAATATTGGCTTTTACTTTGTTTCTTTCACAGATGTTATCAATGTTGCACAATAAGTATGTGTGTATATATGTACGTTATCCATACATTGTTTTCATAACCTTCTGTACTGCAACATGTTCAAACCAGCCACGAAAATCAAAACTGCAAGCATAAATCTTAAAAATACTTAAAATAATGATCTTTGGTAGAGAGTTACAGTAAAAGACTACAGAAAATTGAAATATAGTGTTTGAAGAAGATTTCAGAACCAGGTTTCAAGCTAGTGTAATAAAACCAGGAAATGTAAAAAACAAGATCTAATGTGAAATTCAAAGAGTGCTGCTTTTTCACCATGTTACACCCTCATCATCCTTCCTGTGAAACCCTAATTAGGCTTTTTGACTACTGTTATCAAGACTGATGGCTAAACTCAACAGTTTAATTCTGCTTTGTCTTATATTCCAAGCAGTCATGCTGAAATCACAGCAAGTCAGTGAAGAATTTATTCTAAATATGAATTTAGAATCCTGATCATGTTCTCTCTACATTTTAGCTACTCCATCTGTATATTCATGCTGTATGACTTTTCCTTTCACTGTGCCACACTATATTTCAGCAATAATAAGTAGGAATCATTTATGAGGACACAGTTAATGGGTATTCTTAACCCTAGCTAAAAGCAAATATAGGTTCAGGTAAAACTTTGGCATTATGCTTAGCACACTATGATAGGAGCTGCAGTGCAGAAAGGCTTATTCTTGTACACAGAGCAAATGGCAATATTCTGGTGGGTGTATCTCAGGAATAATTACAGCTGCCATCATAAAAATAAACATGTAGCACCCGAGAAGGTCAGTTCCCACAAATGTTTAGTCAAATTTTGTTCAGACTTTTCAATTTTGCAAATAGGTCAAGCTACTGTGAGATTTACATGCTTGCTGAGATATCACCATCCCCTAGTATGAACCATTTCCATTAGTGGAAAAAAAATAGAAAAGATGAAATTTGACTGACTGAGGAGTTTACCTCACCAGAACAGTTTGCATTTTTGAGAAATATTTTATGTATAAATTTGAAAAAAAAATTAATATGTCTTGAAATAAAATTAAACAGCTAAAATAATGTGTTTATTATTACATAAAAGTTTATTTAGACAATGCAAAAACATGAAGTTGACTGACAGACTCTGATAGACTAAACTGCTTAAAAATCTTCTGCAATAATTAATCTACTTTTGGGCACAAAACTACTGTTTTAGCCAATGGAAAAACTCCAGTTGTTTGCAGTGGGAGCAGACAATGGACAGGCTCTAAACAGAAAGGAAGGACCAGAAGATTTTGCTGCCTAAAGAGGGATTAAGCAACTGTAAAAACACAAAATGCCCAATTTAGTTCTGGAACAGTTAGATGAATAAAATTCATCTTCCTTAATGTAGGGTGAAAAAAAGGACAAAGCCAGAGGATATAACAAATTCCTTTGCAGTCATTTGCAAAAATTTTAAATTTATCATTGTGAAGTTTCATTGTAGTGTGCAGACCTGGCAGGTAGGCCCTGCTGGATTAGCAGCAGGAGTACTGAACTGACTCCATACCAGAATCAGACCACATCAGTGATGGCAGGAGCTGCAGGCAGGGGTGGTTTTACCTCTGGCTTGGAACAGCTAGCATGGGTTCCTCTTGACAGCAGTTGAGAAATAGAGGCAGTTTAAAAGCTTCCATTATTGAAATACAAAGAACTTGAAGTCGCATCTGTAAATTTGTAAAATAAATGTTCACGGAATGTCTGATAACCAACTTGCAATGGTGTGGGCAATGTAGCCCACACCCACTGTTTCAGATTATCAAACATTCTGAAACACATAGCCACATCTAAATTCAGTGGTAAGAATGGCCTCCAGCCTCTGATAACTTCCGCCTATGTCCAAGTTCAGTGGGAAATAACTGGAAAAGAAGAACCAAGACCACGAGATATGCTGTTTAAAAAATGAATTTTTTTTGGTTTTCCTTTTTCAGCTGCATCTTTAAAAAAAGAAACAAAAATTATCACATTCCTACTAGTGTGAACATCAAGCCAATGAAAAATCACTGGCAAAGACAGCTGGAAAAATTTTACTTATTTTCTTAGAGGCATGGAGTATAATATAGTTCTGTGCTTTATAGTAGTCAGCTTTCTTATAGATAATCACTTGTGAACAAGTTGGACCAGTCTTTCTTGATGTTTCAGACCCAAAATCTTAACCATTAATGTGTGCAGTGTGGAATAAAAATAATTTTATATGTCCTCTTTATTTCCTTAAAATAAAATGTTGAGCAACTTCATCACCAGAAAACAAGTGTGAATGACTATACATTTCAAGTGACTTCTCTGTTACTTTTTAAAAGGAATTTCTCTACAAGTATGTTTAAAGATTTTGAATTAAAGTCCAATCAAATTTCCAAAAAGGAACATTTAAGAAAAGTACAAAACACAGTAATAAATTTTACAATGTCTCAACAAACTGTGGTTATTCTAATGATTGATATCAAAATGTTTCAGGATTATTGTTCCATATTTTCACAACTGAATTAATTTTATTGTGATTGTTTCAGTGAAAAACATAAAAAAACTTCCTGCAGGCAACATGACTTAAAGGAATACCAGAGGTGTTAAAATAACTCCCCAAAAATCTTTAAATCAATGTTCAACTTTTCTTAAAATTTGACTTTTTGAAAAATGTCTCAAGGTCATATCAGCTTTTTCTTTATTCCAGTTGAACATTTTTACCTTGTCATGTCTCCTTTACTCCTACATACAATACAAAATGTTAACTGAGCAATCCAATTTTCTTTCTGTAAGGTTGTTTTGAAGATTCTTTTTCCCTTTGTTGATTCACTTTCAGTCCAATGAGCTCTTGTGCTTTGAATTTTAATAATTCTTCTGACAAATACTGGGTGCTTTTCTACTGTAAAATTTTTAAAGGTGTTTACACAGAAGCTAGTATTCATCATAATTCTATAAAGAAAAGGGGAAAATATAACAGCCAAAACTTGTAAAAATGGGCCTAAATCCAGACTCTAGAAGTTGCACTGCAATTCCCACAGACATTGTCAAACATGATTAGCATGTGTTTGTAGAGTCTCACCTGAAGAATGCCAAATTCCAGCTGATGACATATGAACCACATTTACAAATAGAAATTCCTAAGCCAGGAGCTTGCAATTGACTTGATTTTTCAACAGTGCTGAAAACCCTGTTCATGGTCTACTTTAGGAATGAAGTGTTGTGCCAAGTGAATAAGACTCATGGATCTTAACATTTTAAAACACAGTCATTAAAATTGAGGTTTTGTTAACAATCACTGCATACTGATATACACTGATCATTTTATATAATTGTATAAGTCTAGTGAAGATGGCTTTAAATTTGGAAGGTAAATGTAGACAATTTTAATTGCTTCTGGAGGAAAGCCAATGCTAATACTTTTGCATTCTCATCAACTAGGTAAGCTAAAAGCATCAACCCTCTAGCCAAGTCACTCAATCTGACAGCAGGAACAATACTGAAGAGGCTATTATCCTCCAGTTAACCAAGCTAGTCTGACATGCCTACAAAATACAGATTGGAAAAAAAGAAATCCTATGATGGATCTGATGCTTGATTATGTTCAAAATAGAAAAAACCTCTTTTTTAGTGTTCTTGAAACAAAACAGTTTAATTTATTCTTCAGTCATACAAAGAACTTTATTTTCTTTTGCTGTATTTGAAGGCTTATGATTGTAACAATCAATTATTGTGATAAGAATTACTTACCGGATTTTAAAATTATGGATTACATAACATACATTAGTATTAACTCCATACAGTCTTCTTCATGTGCCTGTTTTGGTTCTACTTCAGGCTTTTTCTAAATACTAGGGAAGAGTATTTCTAAATACTAGGGAAGTACAGGCATTCTTCTCATCTGATACCTGAACAGACTAAATCATACTTTCATCAGTGAACATAGTTACACTTAGAGAAGGTACCCTCAGTTTCATGTCAACAATTGCTGTATATTCCTTACGTACAGAACTGATCTTCTTAATTTGTTCTCATTCTAACACACCATGGATCAATTAGTTGTTTGTATTGTTAAACACAGTCTCTTTTATAAAGTTGTAACAGTTTAATACCGTTAGTTATTTCTCTTCTATCCATCTTGCTAAGTTGTGGTTGGTTTTAATTCAGTACCATTATTTCCATCTATGAAACATAATATTAGATTGTAACTTGGTTTTTAGATATCTAGTCATCATAGATGTCAGAGACGACTTTTTTAGTTGTTTTTTTGTTTGGTTTGCTTTGTTGTTTATTTTCCTAAAAATAGTAAGCTTATAAAAAATCCAGGCGCTTTTAGTCTTTTTATTAACTGGCTTTCATAAGCAGGTTGTTTTCTGCAAATATTTCAGATAGTTTATATTTTTTGTACTTCTTCTTTTTACTTAAGCTTCTAGATATGAATCTCTCTTCAAAAACTTGTATGAAGACACTGCTTTTATTATTCTTCAAGAAAGCCATAGTCTTTGGCTTTAATTATTTTTCCTTTTTCACTTGTATAAATAAACAGTTAATTAACCATACACATTTAACACAATACAAGATAGGCTGTAGAAAATTTTTATCAATAAATTTCCTCATGCCCACATTCTGATATTGTAATTCATTTGCATTCTCACACTGAGAGAAAAAGAAGATGCAGCATGAAATTCCCTCTTGTACACATCTAGGTGGTTGGTAAATTCATTTCATGTCTTCCCCACTTTCTGCCTATTTTTTTTTTTTCTTGAAGGATTAAACCAGATGATAGTGTGGGGACCTGGGAATATTTCTGACTGGACAAAGAAGTTAGGCTAGACTGATGTACCTTCTTACATGCTATTTATGTTGGAAATGTATGTGATTAAGTTAATGGATTCTGTAACAGACCTAACAGGCAAAATATTCTCATTTCACCAGCCTTTTACAGATTGTAATAGGTGAGTTTGGGAGAAGAAGAAGTTCATGACTTCTGAGGAAATGACACAGGAATATCACTGCACATTGAACTACCTTAGCTTATTTCACAGGAAAGAAAATATCAAGGAAATTTTTGTCACATGAACAGTTTATCAGCAGGGATTCAACCCAGAGAGAAGAAAGAAGCCATTCACACCTTAAACCATGCTCTGCATTGAGTTATTAATAATATTTACCACATGGCATCATAATCAATATGAATAAATCTGTCTGTAAATTTAGAAGGAAGAAAAATTGTGCTTGGTTATCTGCAAAAGGCTTCACTAATTGGACAGCAGTATTTTCAAACTTAAGAGACAAAAAGAATTACAAAGAATTAAACTCATAAAGAAATGGAAACAAATTTGCAGTCTTCAGTACTTTGTTCTGAAGTGTAAACACTTTTTTATTCCCTCTGATGATTTTCTTTGCATTTAGTGTTTCTGTCCTCATCTTAACTACCATCAAATCTGATTATTTCTCCAGTGCTCTCTCTCATAAAGCTTATGATGTCAGCCTTGCAATGCAATTTGTTCCTCATTCTCCCAACTAGATCCATGGTTTGTTTTTGCCCTCCTAGCTCTCTCTAGCACAACTAATGTCTTTGAGAGTTAAGCTAAAAATTTCCTTACCTCTTATTTGGATCTACCTTTCAGAAAAGCTTCCATAGTATTTTGAAATATTAATCAGTCAAATCAATAATATATATTTTGTGTATTGTGGTTTGAGAAGAAAAAAGATTCAGTTGCAAATGGATTTGGCAAACAATATTTCTAATGTGTCTGTGGCAATTTCGTTGCTGCTTTCTACTGTTCAGTTTTCTTACCAGAATATACCTGAAAATATTAAACTGAAGAACCCTACTCTAAAATAATACCCTTTCTTTTTGCATTCTTTTTACAACCTTTTTGATGATGTAAAATTATACATTGAAATAGAATACCAAGATAATTTTCTGTTTCCCACGCAATAGGTAAGAAAAGAAAGATGAGTTTTGAATGGAGGAATCAACATTTGCTTTGCTTATGTGAGCATTTCCAATAGAGTAGAAATGTTACAGAATTAAAATTTAATCTTTAGTTATTATCTGAACATTATACTTATGTGGTTGAATGTGTCTTAAAGTATCTGAGCAAAAATTTACATATAAAGATTAAGAATATCAACCATTTTTTCATATATTTGAATTTTTAAGACAGTGCCTAGAAAAGTGCAAAACTGACCATTGCTTCTTATATGGACATGGTTTCATTAAGGAATGTTTTTCACAGAACTTTTTCATGCTTGTCAACCCTAATGTATGTTTTCTAATTAATTAAGGACTAATTGAAGAAATTTACTGTGAAATGTAGTGCAGAGGCTGTTTAGCATGGCTTAAAAGAATCTCTGATTCAGAACTCACTGAAATATAATAACAAAACACAAATAATATTCTCTTCTCTCATGCATGCATATTTTAAAAGTGTAAATTACTACTGGCTAATTTTTGAGACATTAGGGGAAGAGGAGTCTTACCTGTTTCATTAATGTATTTACTCAACAATTTACTTTTTATAATATGAAAGAAGAAGGAAACATTATATATATATATGTTTTCATTCAATTTATCTTTTACTTTCTTCAGAAGACCTTGGTGATCTTGCTTAAATGCAAAATGTCAAGTTTATTCCTGAATGACTAAAGTTTCTATATTGACTTGTAAGCATCTGCTTTCATAAGGAAAGATGTCCATGTCAGTCTTACATGTACTGACAATATGTGTATATGATGAAAGGAAAGAGCAATTACTACCCACAAGAAAACCATAAGAACACCTCCTCTTAATGCAACATCCACAGTTCAGAAATGAACTATGAAGGGACTCCTGTTCTAGGGCTCCCTCAATGGGCCTCAGAAGCCTGTCTTAAGCAACTTTCTTATGTAAAGAATTGAGAGAAAGAGGTAGAAATGTTATGCAGGTTAAATTTGTGTTCTGTTTACTGAATTAGCCATTATATACCTATAGAAAAAATCCTTTTAGCTATGATGAGAATGAAAACTTCACATATTCCCAGACAATACAGTATGTAGGACATTGTAGAAATCCCTTTTTTAAGCCAGTGTTTACACTGAATTCTAAAGTTTGCCTAATCAATTTGTTAGATACACTCAATTACAGGAGGGCCATAATTGTGTATGGGTGGGCCTTAAAAGACTCCTGTAGATTAGGCACTTGTACATCTTAGAGAAAATGTTTTAGATTTAATGTATTGGAACGTGATCAGATATATAGTAAAAGTTACTGGGGAGAAACCTCAACTTCTGTCAGCTGAGTCACTGTAATTCTGATAGCCTGTGTGTATCACAGGAATAAAATGGAAAAGTAACACTATTTCACTAGTGGCAAAAGATATTTTTAATACGTAGAGGAAGATTGTAGAGCTGATGATTAGTTTAAAATTAATTTCTCATAAACTGGTGGTTTACAGCATAAAAAAGCTATGTTATAATACTGGAAATACTACTGTATCCCAGCTATAAGCTTGTTTTTTGGATGCAATATTATAATGTTAAAGAATACCTCCTTGAAAAGAGTCAGTATTAGTGCTTGCTACTAATTAACTAAGAAATTTATTGCGCCTATACAAATCTTCAAAAATGCATATATCTATAAGATGTAAAAACACATATGATTATGTAAAATGCATGCACAGGTATATAATTTTGTGGTCTGACTCTACTTATCTAATACTTGTAAGAAACTGTTTTAAAAATCCATTTCCCTGGTGCTTTTAACCACAGATCTCTTCCTTCTTCCTGTTATGTAAGTTTAATAGCACGTATATGTGCATACATTCCATTGAGCATTGAGACATCTGGTCACTCTCATGGTAATCATCAAACAGGAGTAGAAAGATCTGCTACTATAGGAGAAAAACGGATGATGCCAAACTTTTGCCTCATTTTCCAGCCACAGAAAATTCTACTAATACTTTCTGAATTGATTTAGGTTGGGATGGTTTAAGTCCATTTCAATGACTGTATCTACATTTATAAAATAGGTAAAAAACCAGTTAATATTATTTCTTAATATATATCTTAACACAGATTGCTTATCTGTTTATGTAAGTATGTATCTAAAATAACAACCAGGGGCCACTGACCAGGTGGCTAAGAGTAGGAAAAAGGGCATATCCTGAGTTCATTACCAGTCCCATATTAAAAGAATCTTCCTTTTTATTTAAACAAAAATTTCCTCTAGACTTAAATTGGAGAATACTGTAATAGGCAGCATTTGTAAAAAAATAATTATGTGTAAAGAAACAGATTTTTTTTAAAATAACATGATATTGTATTGCTTTTTCTATGATTTCCAATGTTGCAGCAGATTTGAAAAGGCTAGATAAGAGTTTTTTCCTAGATTTTTTTTTACTTTAGGGAAGCATAAAATAGACAACAGTTTTCTCTAGATTTTTTTTTTTTTTTTTTAATTTAGGGAAGCATTAATAAAGAACTTTTCTGTCCTTTAAAGAAAAATTCTTAAAAATGGAGGTTGTTACAAATGGATGCTGTTTGGANGGGAAGCATAAAATAGACAACAGTTTTCTCTAGATTTTTTTTTTTTTTTTTTTAATTTAGGGAAGCATTAATAAAGAACTTTTCTGTCCTTTAAAGAAAAATTCTTAAAAATGGAGGTTGTTACAAATGGATGCTGTTTGGATTTTTTGTTTTAAACAACCAACAGGACCAAATCAAAGCATCCAGGTATGCTCCCTGCCTGGAGTTCTTTAACTGGAAAGAGTGTACCTACCTTTTTTGAGGAAACAGTGACATTTAGAGTTTGGCCCTGCAAGTGTATAAGTTGGATACCACTCTTCTCCTCTTCAAAATGTTTTGCAATACATCTAGCTCACATGAAACACATACATCTCTGGTATGCCACTTCTGACTGATAGGATAAACATTCCTACTGGTCTAACATTTAGTTTAGCTGCATAAGATCTTACTAATCATGTGAAGCAAAATAAGCCAATGAGTGGTAGTAGATGAGCAGATGTGACACTGGAACCTTTGGCTGTATGGAAAGGGGTAAATGATGAAAACCAAAATTAACATTTAGATATTCAGCATCTGCTTTTTCAATGATGTCAAATTTCACCCTGTGGAGAGAGCATGTCCTTCAATATGTTCTCAGAAATATTTGTATATCAAGGATAGTACTAAACTCAGTAGTTACACCAGGATGAGAATACATGGGGTAGGCTCATGCCTCACACTCAATAGTGGTCTCCTTGGAAGAAAGAAGGAAAAAGACATGGAAATCATCAACTCATGAGTGCACTTGGAGGCAATAGCTATATCTGTACATACAACCAGAAGAACAACTCAAAGTAAGTTATCTATGTTTTGAGTAAAATCAGTCCCTTTTTAAGTTGTGCTCGCATCACATCCTCATGGGGAAAAAAAACCAAAAGCATTATCTCAAATTGTTTTCATTATGTAATGAACAAAAAGTGTAGGAATGCTAGTTCATTCCACTCACATTAGTGCATAGTGAGTGGAATTCCAATGAAATGCTGTTTAGACCTTATCAGTAAGGAGCTCAGGAAAGCAGTTTTCATGGACAGTAGTTAAGGGCATTTGAGAGCCTACACTCAAAAGCCAGCTCCCTGATAATCAGGGCTATTTGAGAAGCTTCAGATGTCCTTAGAGGTCTTCAAGAAAAGTCTGGAAGAAGGATCAGAAGACTAGCTGCCTCAAATACCTCTGCTAAGAAGCCTCATGAGAGTCTTCTCCCTTTCTTCATGTGAAAGCTGTTTCTAACCTGAGGTTTTCTATATGGTTCTGGCCCAAGCTTTGTCGTATCAACTTTAGAGATCCTTAATTCAGTCACTAATTTTGACTCACAGATTTGACTTCCAGGTTTGACCTCAGACTTGCTTCATCGTGATGGCCTTGTCTGGCAACTTCTGTATGGTTTCTAATCCTGGCTAATTATTTCCAGATCTATCCCAACCTTGACTCGTGAGCTCAACTGCCTCAGTTGGCTTCAGGTCTGCTTTTCCAAGAGGGACTTGTTTGGCTACCTGTATTGCTGAACCTGGTTACCATCACCAGATGTGCTCTGCTTGCCTTGCTGGGCAGTGCCTGTGCCACGACTGCCTGTGCCTCCCCTAGTGCTGCCCTTGTATCCTGCTTCCACTTGCTACGTCCTGATAGATCCAATTGCAGTCTTCCATGACTTAAGGAGGACAGGAGTGTGCTTGGAGAAGATAGTGCCTGGTTCATCTTAGGGGCTCACAGGGAAATTACCAGAGGCAATGAACACAAGTGTTGGAATGAATGTAAGGAGAATAAGAGTTGTTAAACCATGAAACAGGTTACTCAAAGCATTTTCAGACTTTCCAGCCTTGGAAGTTTTCAAAATTCATATGGACAAGATCTTAAACAATTTCATCTCATTTTCCAGTTAGCCCTGTTTTGACTAGGAGTTGGGACTATAACACTTCCAGAGTATTAACTAGATGACTTATAATTTCTTTTTCTAGGATTATATAGTACTACCTTCTTGGAGAGAGTGCAAAAAAGCTTAGATATATGCTGGCAGTGTTTTAATGGTAGCCCAGAATACAGTTTCTGAGAGATAATAATGACTCTTTTGTTCAAAAAGTAGAATGAGATATATGCATGGAAAAAAAAAAAATCTACAGGAAAACCTGTATACTGCTCTTACTATGCCTTGCTGCATGCTCTGAAAAAATTGTGGTTGAATTTGTGATCTAATTATTCCTGGTCCCTCTTGGGAATCATGTCTTTAGTGACTTTGTTTTTGTTCCAATACAGAGACTGTGACAAGCTTTCTTACAGATCATGTGAATGCACTGTTACCACTCACAATTTAGCTTATTATACTAAAGCAGGTTGAGTGTGCTGCAAACCCATTAACTCTTAGTGGTGACTTTCTACATACACTCTCTTGTCTGTCAATAGGGGCCAAATTTTCTGAAGAAATAGGAAATAAATTTTATTTCCTTTGTTACTTTGAATAGTTATAAAATCTTGCTCTAAGACAGCAAAAGAGACATCAGAGATGGAATGTTTATAAAGTAATTGCAGATGTGTCAACAAAGGCAAATTAAACAAACAAGAAGCACACCCAAATGAGATAAATATTTAAACAGCACTCACATTGAAAAGAAACAAACTAGGGTGGAAAACCTGAATATTTTGTCTTTGCAAATTAGCTTAATTTAGACAGTGATTTCCATAACTTACAACATTTCCAGGATGTCACTATTTTTTTTAAGGATGCTGACAGCAACTGGTGAAATATGGCATTATTATGCAAACATTGATCCATGTTTCCACATTAATAACAAAATTTATCAAATTATGTGAGTCCTTTTTTAGGTGATGGGTAATGATGATCAGTGGTATTATGTCTTCAGTAATGGTTTTTCTCTAATTAATTTTCTTAGCATATTTCCAGCTGATAGCGAAGCTCCTAGCAACAGTGAGTTTATGTCACTGGACTAATATCACTGCACATCCCACTTGACTTGCTTTGCAGTTCTATTTAATACTACTTTTTCTCTGATCATCTAATTACATGAGATATTTTCATATTTTCTATGCCTAGTAAATCAAGCATTCTTTGAAAATTATTTTTCTCTTAATAATACTATAGTCTAAACAAAGGTGAATTCCCTCAGGCCATTAATTTAATATTAATCAAATGGCAACTACTTTTCATTTTAACTCTAATTTGCAATCATTTAATTAAATGTAAAACAAATTTGCAGGCATGGTGATTATATAAGAAGAGAACTGCACTAAATGTCTTCTGTCTCCTGTTTGTTTTGATCAAATTTTTTAGAACAAAAGGTATTTAAAACTCTGGTAAATAGCAGAGATCTTTACTGCTTATCATTATCTTTCGATTGAGTATTTCTCACTAAATCTTTTTCCTGATATTTTAATTTTAGAAATAATAAAAATGCAGTCGAAAATTCTGAGGCTTTTAAAACCCTATTCTTTGGGTGAAATAGTGGATGAAACAATTGTTTAGGTGCAAGATATATCAACCTGATCCTTGGCTTTGCAGTGCTCTCCTCTGCTGCCTTAAGCATCTTCATTATTGTATCTCCATTTCCTTTTAATGTCTTCAAAGGGTCACTATAAATCTTAAACCCTCCCGTTGCTGGGGTGACCTTTGCTAAACTTTGGTGTGGGGTTTCTACTTGGTCCTAGTAGGAAATTCCAAACTGGTAATATTGGAAGACAATAAGTGTATTAATTGACTTTTATAAAGTGTTCCTGGTACATGTTGAGAAAATATACTGTAGAATACCATGTATCAGTGTTGAAACAACATTATTTACAGATAGGCACAGAATTAAAAATTAATTTTTATGCACTTTATTCTAGGATAAATTTAACAGTTCCTTAAAATCTGCATTTCACTTTGCCAACACAAGTACAAAGTGGGGACTTCTTTTGGCAAAAATGAAGGATTCTACTTTTGACTGACATATTCTGCACCTTGATGTATCTTCACCGGTTTTCAAATCTACATTTCATTTGAAAATAGCTACATAAGTAAGTTTGACATGCATTTAATGTCTATTCTCTGTTTAATTGCTATCCTTTATCTGATTTTACCCAGGACCCAAGGTGGTATCCCTATAATGTGCCTATAATAATCAGTAATCACTCGTTATGACGGGGTATTATTCTTTTAGAACAGACATACCACTTAAACTTGTATGGGATTCATCTATTCAGAAGTTTCTCAGAGATTAGGTAGTCATGTACTTAAGATGTTAACAGATATAAACATTCTAATGCTATTTTTTATTAGAATCTGTGATACTTGAGGCAGCAAGAAGAGTTGTAGCATGCATTACTGCTCAAAATGGACAATGAAGGATTCGAGCAAAACAGCATGACTGGGGGCAGTGAACCCATTCTCCATGGAGCACCTGCTTGACTCAGACGTGAACTATTGACCTACATTTAAATGCTAATTCATGAAAGAGACCTAAATATTAAGGTGTTAAGTTCCCTGGAGAAGATTTCTTTGAAATCCTTCAGGTTCAGCCTTCAGACTTGACCTCTGAAGCCAGCAGACACAAAGCAGTTCTGCCTAGGAGTTTTCTGGGTATAAGTATATGGAGGTAGACTGCTGAATATAATCCATATGGTTTTATTATTAGTAAATGGCAGCACTTGCTGAAAGTTAACAGTGACTTTTTTCAGACATTTTAGGCTGTCATTACACTAAAAACAATGAATAAATGGGAAAAGAAAGACAGAAAGACCCCACTACTCTCTTTGTAGGACATCTTAAGGCAACTGTGTTGCTATTTTATATGCCTTTTTGTGACGTCCAAACTAGACATCCATCATTGTAAGCTTCTACATTTCATTATGACTGAGGGGTTGTTTAGCCTGGAGAAAAG
>VZRH01006182.1:187540-224188 GCA_013397555.1 Urocynchramus pylzowi | reverse complement strand
AGAAAGACAGAAAGACCCCACTACTCTCTTTGTAGGACATCTTAAGGCAACTGTGTTGCTATCTTATATGCCATTTTGTGACGTCCAAACTAGACATCCATCATTGTAAGCTTCTACATTGCATTATGACTGAGGGATCTGGGGTTGTTTAGCCTGGAGAAAAGGATACTCAGAGGAGACCTTATCACTCTCTACAACTCCCTGAAAAGTGGTTGTGGTCAGGTGGGGGTTGGTCTCTTTCACCAGGCAGCAACTGACAGAACCAGAGGACACAGTCTTAAATTGTGCCAAGGGAAATACAGGTTGGATATTAGGAAAAAAGTTTTTTACAGAAAAGGGTAANGATCTTTAAGGTCTCTTCCAACCTAGTCATTCTGTGAATTCTGTGAATTAGCAAACATTTAAGCCATTCCTCCTCCTTCCTAAAAGCAATAAGACAATTGAGGAGTTCACAGAATTATATACATATAATATAATATATATATACAGGAGTATATTATAGGCAATGACAATAGGCAGTGCACAGATTTCACTTATTTTATTCAGTATTCAGTTCTGATTACATTTGAGTTTCTGTGACAGACTGCAGAAACCCTTTTTTTTTTTTTCTCTCTCTCTCTAATCTTAAAAACGTCCACAACTTCCTGTAAAAAAGCTTAGTATTTATGGACTTCAGCAGATGGATATAAAAGAAAGTCCATTTTCTGAGTTTTATTATTTATTGCATAGACCTGGAGATGTACAAAATACTCTGCTACTTCAGTGACCTTACAGATGAGGACAAAGAGAAGAAAGGCAAGAACTAGAATAGAAGGAGTTGTAAAGAGTGCCACAGGGAAAATTACCCTGAAAATGTACAGGAAAGACTGTGCTCAGTGAGGAAATCATAGCTTTCTTCTTCAGTCTAATCAACATCACCCCTTGAATACTGCAGAAGTTGCAGCGTTAACACAACTTTATTGTCCTACCCTGGGCAAGCAGAGAGTTTAATGTTTCTCTTGAATTGATTGCATACCTGGAGATTTATATTCTTCTGAAATTATTGGTTGTCCCCAGATGCCATTTGCCTTAGAACTAGATATAGCAGCCTAGCTCTTTAGAATACAAAAAATATAATTATAGAATGATTCAGGTCTAAAGGGATCTTTAAAGGTCACCTCTTCCAATCCCCCTGCCATGACCAGGGACAGCTTCATCTAGATCCAGTTGCTCAGGGACCTGTCCTACCTGACCTTGAATGTTTGAAGGGGTGGCACCTCCTTGGGAAACCTGTTCCAGTCTTTTACCACTCTTCTCATAAAAAAAATATGGAGTCTAATCTACCCTCTTTTTTTAAAAACCATTACCTATTCTCCAATCACTACAGGACATATTAAAAGATCTGCCTCTATCTTGCTTGTAAGTCCCCTTTAAGTACTAAAACCCTTCAATAAAGTCTTCCTGAAACCTTTTCTTCTCTGGGCTGAACAACTCCAACTGTCTCAGCCTTTTCACGCTGAAGAGGTGCTTCAGCCCTGTGATCATTTTTTTGGTTCTCCTCTGGACCTACCCCAAAGGATCCGTGTCTTTCCTGCACTAACAATTCTAGACTTGGATGCAGTATTCCAGGTGTTGTCTCAGTATTCCAGAGGGTTTAGAGGGGTAGAATCCCTTCCCCCAACCTGCTGGCCACTTTGCTTTGGATGTAGCCCAGGAAAAAGTTGGCCTTCTGCCTGCAATCACACATTGCTTGGTCATGTCCAGCTTTTCATCCACCAGCACCACCAAGTTCTTCTCAGCAGGGCTGCTTTTGATCTGCTCATCCCCCAGCCTGGATTGATACTGGGGGTTGCCCTGATCCAGATGCAGCACATTGAACTAGGCTTTGTTGAACCTCATGAGTTTTACGTGGGCCCACTTCTCAAGCTTGTCCAAGTCCCTCTAGATGGTATCCTGTCCCTCTGGCATGTCAGCAGCTCAGCTACACATGAGATCATCTGCAGACTTGTTGAGGGTTCACTCGATCCCACTGTCTGTCATTGATGAAGACATTAAACAGCACTGGTTCTAATATGGACCCCTAAAGAACACAACTCATTGATCTCCATCTGGACATTGAGCAGTGGTTAAATTTATTGTGGTAATGCTTAAATTCATTGCAGAAATTACCACATCAATGCCTTCAATGAATAAGGTTATAGGGAACATGGAATTACCTCTCTGTTATAGGATTCTCTCTCATATATTTCATCATAGGATGAACTTGACTGCATTAAAGTTTAGACTGGAAATCTCTTATAAGAAATGTCACATCTCAGCTTTTTCCAGCTTTGAAATATTGACAGGAAGTGGGCATGTGTTTGTCTCACAAATGTAAAAATTGTGATTGCTGCTGTTGTTTCATTGCTTTACTTTGCTGTATGAATTGTGTAGCTAGTTAGATAGATCATCAAATGTCAGTCTATGGTTGAATAGCTATTCATTTTTGGATATAAACTCATAGATGTTTCACATTCACATTTTGTTAAAATAAAAATCTAAAAGTAAGCTTCCAAAATGCTTTATCTATAATCTAGTCATAGCTCTGACTAAAACAAAAGCTATCAATATTTAAATACATTGTCAGGAAACAAAAAGCCAACCAAACAAAACCAGATAACCCTAAATAGCTGTAACTGATAAGATAGGTTTTCAAGATTATACTGGAGGCATTAGAATGTCTGCTAATGTAATCAACATGTTAAATTCCACTACTATTGAGTCTAACAGTACCTAGAAAATAAATATTTCCTGAGAAGTAGAGAGACACAAAATCATTTAGTGAAGTCTCTCAAAATCAGACAAGACCTTGATTCCTGTCACAGCATTCTGTGACAGGAATCAAGGGACAATAACTTGAATATATTTAACCCTGAAAAACAACTATCCTTCTAAGATACGCTTTGAATTTTTGTAATAAAAAAATTGGATTTACATAGTCCCTTGTATTGATATGTCTTCATGACACCCTGGTGAAATTGGATTAATAAGTGTTTAATAAAATTAAACAGACACATGATTATCTCAGTATAGCACAAAGCAGAGGAAAAAGTTTCATTTTTCTTCTTATTCCTTAATGTGTTCTGAAAATTTTCAGCATACTCACATATCCGTAGTGAAATTTTTCTTTAATTTATCTGTGTAGACATGTATGTTCATGGTCTACGCGTGTTGACCCATTAAGTGTAATCCCGAATGTATAAACAGATAAAGACTATAAATATTTATGAATTTAATTGAGTGTCCATGAAAAGCTGCATATTAACAAACAAAGTGAGAATTTTAAAAATGAGCAATACATGAAAAGCATAAGGTATTTTCTTAAGAAGAGGAGTAAGAGAATATGTTTTAATCTTGATTAAAACTCATTCATTTCTCTTAAATGATTGCACATAATACTTCATTACATTTTACCCTGTTATGAGTAATTTTTTATTAACAGTATTTACAGACTTCCTCCATAGAGCAATTTACAATTTACCTTCATGCCTGTTAGTATTATATCCCCTACAGCTCAATCCACAAAAATAATGATTTAACAGACAAATACAATGCCAAACTAGGAAAATATCTAGTAATACACTTTAAACAATGACTTTATTGTCCTAAAGCCTCTGAGATTGAGTATAAATGTTCTTTTCCTTACTTTCTTTTTACCACTATTTTTCAGACTTGATAGCAACCCTCAGTAATGCTCTCTGCATCAATCTCTCACATTCATGCTTCCATTCCTGCTCAGCTGGAAGGTCTACCTCTGAATAGTAAATTCTCTCTAAAAAGCACACACTGTTTCCCACACTCCTGCTGTTCACTTGGCAAGTCACAGATTGCCAATCAGTATTGTTATTTTTTTTCCCCTCAGTACCTTTACAGTCTGTGCCATCTATGGCTCTTTGAGTGATATTTCCTATTTTAGATGCCCATGATATGCTTCTGCTTTGATTTTTTTTTGTGCACTACATATTAGCAGACATGATTGGTTCAACTTTTTCTTCTGCATGCATGATTATAATTTTTTCCCTTCATCAAAATGAAGAACATTTCCAGGAGGGCACTGACCAATTCTTTAAGATGCTGGGCATTGTGAAAATAGTGAACAGTCCTCAGCAGTTCACCCTCACCTTGGAAGTACAGATGCTGCCTGACAACACATTCTGAAAGATGAAACACTAAACAGAAGAAAATGTTATGCCTTATATGCAATTTTAAGCAGCAAGAACACTCCAAATGAGACAAGATTTCAGCCAAAAAGTCTATTCACAGTTCTGATACAGCTTGCATTAAATACCTAACTTCAATTCATCTTTGAATTGTGCTGTATCCATAATGTCAGACCATTCTTAAATCATTCAAGGACATCCTTTCAAGTACATGAGTCTCAACAGACTCTTCATTTTTTATGGGTTTGCTGTAAAGAGATATTGTAACATTTTTCTATTTGTCTCATTCAAGCAGTGCTGTCCCACACCATGCACAAAGGAGCAGTGAGAAAATAGTTGTAGCCATGTGTGATTGAGGAAAGCTGATACCAGTACTCTTGTGGCTGCTGTTCTTCAAAGGATTTGAAGGTTTGTTTTGATAAAAGATAAAGGGACAAAAGTTCAAGTTGTGTGATCAGAGGCACAAAAAAAAAAAAAAAAAAAAAAAAAAAAAAAAAAAAGGGTAACTTCTGATAAGCTTCAGTTGTTCAGCTTGGACTGGGCGCAGTCAGACTGTCAAAGTTGCCAGCATGGCTAAGCTGGATAAGAAAATGAGTGACAAAGAGGAAATAAGAGCCACAAAGAAAGTCAGATGAGAAATATCTGAGCACTTGTCAATGCTGGGAACACAGGAGAACTGAGTCTCCTTCTATATGTGTAAATGATTTGTACAAGTATTTCACGGGCATGAACTACACAAAATGCAGTACTTGCAGTCTTCCTAAACTGGTAATGCTTGCCTGTAATAAAGGAGAATTATCCTACAGACAGGTTATTGGATGGGTTCACCTGCATGTATTCTCTCCAAGGTACTATATTTTTCTCTGGAGGGCCTGCAAAGATCTGAAATCTGATTTTCATTCTGCAAATAATAGTATCACGATAAAATTCCTCCTGAAAGAGACCTCCAAAACTCATCAGGTCTGACCTCTTGCTTAAGGCAGGTTTAATTTCATGGTTGAATCAGTGCCTTTATGGCATGTGTTCCAGACCCCCTTATCACCTTGGAAGCTCCTTGCTGGACTTCAGATTGTCAGCACCTGCCTCATACAAGGTGGCCCAAAATGGTATCTAATTCTTCAGCTGTTTTGCAAGTGCTGTATGAATGGAAAAAGTCACCCTTTTTGATTTTCTGGTCACACTGTTTTGATGAAACACAGTATGCTGTCTAGGTGCAGAAGATACCCTTTCTGAGAGTCTTGGAATGCCCCTTTGGCCAGTTTTCATTCATTTATGTTGTTCCTCACTACAGAAATTAAGTAATTAACCACTGAAAGTTCTCATTAGAGCTGGCATATGTAAGAAGTCACTAATGAAACAGACTTAAATTCAAACACCTACAATGTAAATATAGTGAAATGCAAGTTACAATGACAAAGATCTTGCCTGAATGACAGCCTGCTATTTTTGACTGATCCTTTTAAAATGAGACAATTGCTGTAGTGATGACTGATTTTATCCTGTTTTCTGTCTGCATCAGGGACTACCTCCATGGGATAGAACTATCATTTTCTCTCATTTCCCTCTTGCTGCTGTATAAAAAAAGCCCATTAGTTGGCTGCCTAAAAATCTTTATTTTCTTAAGATAATATTTCATTTACCTCAGAATGTGACTGCTATCATTTATACTGTAAGCAAAATATGGATAAAAAACTAAGAGGTGCAATATTTAATATTCTCTTTGCAAAATAATTTTTTATGTTTTGTTCTGTAGTCTCTTAGGCACTGGAAACACTCCTGTAGTTTCCTTTTAAAATGGGCAATGATCCCACCTTTTCAGTAAAGTCCTCAGAAACATATAATTTTATAGATACAATTTAAAGAAGCATTCAGAAAAAGAATTCAGGAAAGACTTTTGGAAAAGTGAAAAGTCCATTAAAACCTTCCAAGTTTTATAACTGGGAGCTGATCACATTTGATACAAAATTTCACTTATCACTTCAGTGTGCACTTCTCTATGTCTCTCACTAATGGATTAATCTTCACTTTTTATTTTGTCAATTTTTCTTTGAGATTTTTCTTTGGTAGCTTTTCATTTATAACAATTTTTCTTGTAGTAGCTCCTTAAATTTCTGTACATTTTTCTGCCCTGAAGACTAATCAATTTAAAAAGAGAGCCAAAGAGAGGAGAGAAAAGTTCCCTCCTCTAAAAATTGTTAAATTTAAATTTTTTTTTATGGTATCTGGATTTATTGGTGATAGTTCTAAGTCGGTTTTTAATGAGTCAGCATTGATTTATACAGTTGAGGTAGTCAATATTGCCTTGTTAAGTCTTCATGAAATGTTAAGAAAAATAGATCCTAAATGCTTTTTAGCACACACTCAGCTTAGCCTATAAGCTATAATGTTGCAGTTTTGAAAAGACACATAACATAATGAAATTTAATATATTTCTTTTGTTTGTGGCTTTAATCACTGCTTTCACAGTATGAAAAATGTAAACAAAGCAATTGACTGAATGTGTTCTGAAAAACTACCTAGAAATGAAGATATAATGGCTTTTAAAGGGTTGTTCCTTTGTAGTTCAATTGATATTGTGCAATTTTACATTTGAGATTTGTAATTCAAAGTTAGAGGTAATATTCTGTGCTGCTGGAGCGGATGAGAACAGAATGTTAAATATAGACATTTTCTGCATTAATGTCTTGCAGTTCCATTTTCTGTTCCATTAACTTCCATACTTTTGCATGTTGGTTCACATGTAGATTTCTAACTAACTGACAAGCAGAAGTTTAACCCATGTATAATGTTTCTATAAAAATACCTGGTGCTCAACTCAACTTACCCCTTCTGGCATCTCCAAACTGAGAATGAAGAGAATAAAGTACTCTAAACTGGCATTATCATGTGTGACTGCTCAGAGTCTCCTTGCTTAGACTGACCATTCTGAAGTACACACTTTATAGCCATCATGCCTTGATAAATGTTGGAAGTATATGTGTAAAGTGGGTAAAGGACAGCATCAAGATGGTTCTAAGAGAATGCAGAAATAACTTTTGAACACAATTTAGTACATGAGTGCTTGGAATCATGCATCTGAAGCACCCTTGGAAATTTAGTAAGAGAACTGTCTGCTACTGGTAGAAGTGCTGAATGAACACCCCCTAGAATATTTCTATGTATTGATTTTTTTTGTGAAGGATCTGTACATTAATTAAAGGCTAAATTCACTAAGGAGCATATGCACCTAATTGTAATTTAGGAATTCTGAGGCACACATCAAAGTGGTAATAAAAACTCTCAAAAGAAGCCTCAGTCCTATCTTCTGTGTCAGTTCTACTAGATTTTAGTTGTCTAAGGTTTTCCTGAAAGCAGTGTTATGATTCCAGTATACTGATTCATTCCACTCTGGTTTGTTTTCTCCTCTTTGCTGATTGTTCAAGGGATCCAGGTATTATCTTCACATAAGAACCTATTAATTAGACACTTAAAATGCATTGAACAAAAAGCCACTCTGAAAATTTTAGATGTAATATACTTATTAGATATTACAGCTCATACATAAATGGTTTAACCACCACGATGATAGGTCTGTGATGGGTTTCTCCTAGTCTCTTCTGATGGAATTCTGTCACTTCACATGGATTCTTTCACTACAAAAAGAACATGAACAAGTGATCAATTATTTAGTCATGATAATCCTCACCTTAGAGATGTCACAATGAGATATTCAGCATTTTACATGTGGCCTTTTGAGTATGAAATGTGCAGCAAGATCACATTTCTGTTATTGTCTCCCTCAATTGCCTGTCTTTGGGAGCTGAGCAGCTTTATAACCATCAAGCATCAGTAGTCTTTTGGGCTTGTTTCTTTGCACCCTTTGATCTGCAATGGCATTCTTCATTTCTACCACAAAGAACTGTGATTACATAGAAGTTCTAGCTCTTTTTTTTTGGTATTTCTTATTCCCTCTTAAGTGAAATGCAAGGGTAGTTCATCAAAAGAACTTAACTCATCATTTCAATAGATGCATTTATGTTTCACTGTCGAGATGCTTCAAAGTATATTCATATTTTGAATATATTCATTCTTCACTCTTTTGAAAACCTACAGTCATGTGATTTCTTATATAACTTGGAAATTTTTCCCACATTTGAAACATAGATGATTGGGTAGTTAATAATGTTATTGTACTGTAGTAGTACCTAAATTATTATATGAGTAAATTTTTCTTAGTTTTCCGTGACATATTCAAGCATTTCTTTATTTTTTGGAATTCTTACTTATATGTCATTTTGGGTAAATTGCTGTTTCAATTTTTATCTGATTCTTTTTGACTATTGTCAGGATTAAAATCCAATATTTTATTAATTGGACTATAAAAAAGTACTATTTTTTTTTTATTTTCCCAAAATTCATCATGGGTCTATATAGCTGATGATGCTCCCTAATTCTAGATCAGCAGAACAAGTATGATTTCAGCATGCTTGGTTTATGCAGGTTTCTGTTTATCCTCAGATGTATTCTCAGCACACATAGTTCAAAGAAATTGTCGTTTAAGTCTATACATCACTTTGATTTGATACCCTAATGGTAGCATTGGTAGAATTTTCATGCAAGTCACTATGTCATGAATAATATACTAGTTGTGTTGCTTTATATTTCAGTTCATATGACACTTTTTTTCTGCAACTTTTGCTTATTTAAATAGCAAATTCCACACCTAAACTTATAGTCGAATTAAAAGAAACTGAACTTTTCTAGAAAAAGTTTTCAATTTTTTCACTATGTTTTGAGATCGAAACTGGGCCCTAGTTGGCCGGTCTATAAACAGGTTGTTATGAATATGAATTTTGTCATGTGAGAAATACAATAGTACATGCAACTATGAGGCACAGTTTGCCATGGAAAAAACCCCATAAACTAACTGACTGACAGAGAACTTCCCTTGACAGCATGAAATGCATTTACTTGGTTATTTATGTTGTCCAAATTCTTTTGCTTTTGGCATACTCCTAACAGACATTTGCACCAGCAGAAGCTGTTGCAGTGGTCCTGCAAAAAGAGAAAACAGTATGAAATAAATTTGCATAGAAAACAAATATGGAACACCCTGATAAATTGAAGATAGCTGCAACTTTTTTACAGTCAAGGAATGCAGAAAAGGAAGCCAAAGAAGAGTCTAGAAGACAAAGGACAGCTGAGAACATGAGAAGCCTTAAAAAAATGAGATATTAAGAAAAAACATCTGTGAGGAAACAGGATGCAAAAGAAAGTCAGGAGCTGCAAGAGGCAAAGGGTGATGAAGTAGATGTTCTTAAAGCACCACAGGAGGAAAGTAAAATACAGTACCCATGTCTGGGGACATCACGAACTGGGATAGCCACGAGTAATGGAAATCAAGAATAGTTTCTCAGTGAACATGGAAAGACAAAATTACTAAGGATAGGTGAGGATAAGCACTGCATATATTTCTGGAAAACAGATATACAGATATTTTTTTTTTCCTTGATGATTGCTTATGTTTGAAATGAAGCATTTGTTGGTTAGGATCAGTATCTGCTTTTGAACATCACACAAAAGGAATTTCATGTGGTTTTCTTTTCTCCTGCTAGTAAAAATAGTAAATATGGAGAGGAACTTAAATTTTATTTACTGTGCAAAGAATTTTACTGTGTATAAATTTTACTATAAAATTAGTGTCAAAAAAGCTTTTAGTTATAAAACAGTAAAGAATTAAAAATCACTTCAAAATATAATTTAACCAATTAAGACAGAAAGAGATTAAAAGAAATAAAAGTGTTACTGAACACTTTTACAGAAATAAAGTTTACTGACATTTCTCTTGGGATATTTGGTTTTTTTCTTAGTCCTGACACATCAGTTTTAAAGAAAAGAAAAATGGATCTATGAACAGAAACACTATCATTGTTAGTAATGCCAATCTTTCTAAAGGAGGAGGAATTTGATCTTTAAGTATAACTTGTATTCTTCATATGCTTTCATAAGCAAAAAAAATATGATGACATACATTTGTTTTTATTTTACTAGCATAACAAGATAATTGATACCTACAATAGTAGAGGTGAATACTGAGGGAGGAGAAAAACAACAGCCTTGCAACAAATTTTCTACCTCTGATTTTTTATGAAATATCTTCAGATATGAGAGAAGCAAGAAAATGAGCATATGCTTTCTTAAGAAATTAGCTGCATGTTATGGATACAGATACGTTCTAAAGGTCATAAATTTTGCAGTCTCCTTTGATTTACAGTATTTCAAAGGGTGCAAGTAGAAATATTGAAGCTGTGTTCAATGTCATGATCAGCAAAATAAATTATGTATGTAAATTAAAAAAAATACTTTCTGATCAGGGCGGTGTATTGTAAACTCAGGATCAAGAGAATCATTAGTTACATGAAAACTGACAGGGCTCATTATTTATTATTATTATTTGTTACTTCGACTCCAGGTGTGGCCTCACCAGTACTGGGGAAGGAACACCTGCATCCTCCTAATGCAGCCCAGTATGACATTAGCCTTCTGTAAGGACTTAGAGAGCACAATTGCCTGTCTCAAACACAGTTACCACAGACGGACTTTGCCAGGAGGTAAGTGCAGAATGGAGCAGCAAGGTGGTGCTAACTCCAGGCCTGGGGAGGCCAGATCTGGTTAGCACATCCTGGGTAATGCGACCACACAAAATGCACACAACGGCAAATGGTGTCAAGGAGCAGCTGGTTGTACATAAATCACTGGTCAAACAAAAATCATCCACAGTTATGGGACAGATGGTATCTGTGACCACCAAAACCCTCCCACCCCCTGTTAAGCCACCAGTGATGAAAACTTGAGATAAGACAAAGGTGGTTCTATTGTCCAAATGTTATCTCAGCCCTAGGGGGAGGTAAACAGAGCTGAGGACCAAGAATGTATTGCTGATAATGGCAGAATTTATAGGCCACTGGGAAACCAGCTCCGAAGCCGGGCTGAAATCAGCTTGGACTGGGCAAAAGATAATTCTGGCAGGGAAAAATTTCAACCACCTACTCACAACTAACACTCAAAAGCAGAGAAAGGCTGAGCATTTGACTAATTAGCATTAGAAGCAAAGGAATGACTCAACCAATAGAATAAGAGAATTCTATAGACAATGAGCATTAATTACTCTGTTTGCAAAAATATGTAAATGGTGAAGTTTTGAACTGTCTTGGGACCCCCATTACCAAGAAGACCAGGGTGAAGAAGGATCAACTGCACACCACAGATCTGTGGATGGTGACTACCTACTGCCTGATCTCTCAATCTCTCCTCCATCCTTTTCTATGCCTTTCTCTCTCCCCCCCCCACCCCATCTACCTCCCATTTATTGTGTCTGTATTATTGACTTAGGCATATGGTCTAGTTTGCACATTAATTTGTGCAGAGCCATCTCTTACTAATTGGATCTTAACACCTTATCCATGGTAAGGGCACATTGCTGACTCATGATCAACTTGGATGCACCAGGAGGCTCAGGGCTGTTTCTGCCAAGTAGTTTTCTAGCCAGTTAACCCTCAGCAAAACCTGGTGCATGGGATTGTCCTTCCCCAGCTGCAGGACTTTGCTGAACTTCCTGACATCGCTGTAAGCCCATTTCTCCAGCCTGTCAAGGTCCCTTTGAATGGCAGCAGAACCCTCTGTCATACCAGCCACTCTTCCCAAACCTGCAGAAAGTGGAAAAATATTTCCGCTTTCTGCCGGTTTGCAGTTGACTTAGCGTCAACTGCAAACCTGCAGAGGCCACACTCCATCGCATCATCCCGATCATTAATGAAAATTAAAATGAAATGAAAACAGAATGGAACGTGGTATTGTCCCATGGGGTACATTGTTACTGACTTGTCTCCAACTAGCCTTTGTGACACTGGTTATCATGCTTTTTGTTCAGGATGTTCAGCCAGTTTTCATTCCAATATATTACATATTTTAAAAGAATAACCTTGTGGCTTGTAGTTTGCCCTGGAGTACCTAGAATTGCCAATTGGATCAATCAAATTTTCCAGTTAATGTGCAATGTGAAGTAAAAAAGTTGTGAAGCATACAGTAAAAGAGTCATAGTCCTGTGACTAGAGCTGTCAAGTGGATTAAATATATAGGGGAAGGTTATATGGATAACCATCTAAATTTACATACATCTGAACTTACATAGACTATATAGACAGTATATTTTCAATCCGTGTTTGCAGAGAAGAATGTTAGAACAGATTTTTTAAGAACCACAAGATATTGGATCCAAAGCCCTGTGAATATAGAAGTCATTAAAGCAATACAGTGTATTATGGTTATTTAGAAATACTCTCTTCAGTATCTTTAAAGAGATTACATTTTCTTTCTGGATAGATTCTCACAGCAACAGCCATTATGCCATTGTTCCCAGTGTGCTTAAAATGCTTTGCAGCTTACAACTTTGCTGTTTGTGGACAACTTTAAAGATTTCAAAGAGGTATTTTCGCATCTACATTTGAATTTCATGGCAGAAACTGTCAATCTGTTAGAACTAACTAGTGAGTTTATTATTCAGTCACAACAGAACATACATTTTTATGGCTGATTTCTTTTATAGAAACTTTATTCAGCTGGCTTTCTGTACACTGCTTACAGAATAAGATAATATGTCAAAATTTTGATTAAATATATAGCATTAAAGTATGATGATTTGAATATTACTTTTTTTTTTTACATAACAATTATACACACCTAAGTGTGGTATGGTTTCAGAAAATAAAGAGCCACAAAAATATTATTTTACGCATTTTTGTTTCTCCTTTTGAAGGACCATACAGTGTTCTGCCAACTAAAAATTACCAGACATTACTACATCAATATTTACTCAAGAGATTTCTAAAAATCTAATCAGTAAGACTTTATGGTTATCTGAAAGAAGAATAAAAAATATAGCAGTGGAAATACAGGCTTGACTTTAAGATGCAACTTCATCAACCTGAGTATTATTCTGATGATTTGAATTCTTTGCATTTTTCACCAGTGGCTTGTAGCTGGCAAAGGAGTAGACAGAGCCTATGGCAAGCACATCACACCTAGCTATAACGGGGATCCATATTTGACAAATATAATATTTTGTCTCTTGCAAACTTTCATGCAAATTCAGACCAAATTTTAATGGCCTGAGATTCATTAAGTCAAGATGCAGGTGGGATATGGAGAAATGTTTAACAAATGTATACTAGAAAAAGTCAACCAACCTAAACAAAAAATGGATATCACCATGACTACAAAAAAAAAACCCAAAAAAACCAAAAAAACCCCAAAAACTAAAAAACCCAAAAAAAACCCACAAAAAAACCAAACCAAACAAGCAAAAACCCAAAACAAATATCAACCTTCACAGAGAGTAAGGCACAGATAATTTCCAGACTGTCAATTCCTTACATTTAAATCTTAATTTGTTTTGGTAAAAAGTTTCAAAATAGCTGTGATTTGTCACCTTCACTGTGAAAAACCTACATTTTACATGTCCTGAAAATCTAAATCACAAGTGATCTAATGACTTTCTAATTCACATTAACTTTTCAGTAAGCTTAAATAGTTTCATCTTCAAAATCTTTAAACAGAACTGTTTTCACAGCTATGTTCTACATGAATTGTAGCTTTAATTATTGAAATTTTTTTCCACTTTAAATTTCCATCTTTAACTTGAAATCCTGAATCCTCTTTGATTGAAATGATGTTACCCTGAAACTTTCAAAACATGAAAAATAAAAACTTAAATTTTTGAAAGTATTTAAAAGTTTTGGGTTGGATTTCTATTTTTTATTCAAAAATATTTTCCTTTTTTTTTTTCATTCCTTTTTCCAGACTACTGAATCAAGGTATTCAAGTACCACATAATTGTATGTATGATATTTCTTTATCAAACAGATTAATTTTCATTCTAAAATGTTATATAATTATGAAAAGTGTTACTTCAATGTTATATAATTTTAAAAATTGCTTTCTTACACTCTAGCAAAAATACCCATATTATCATCTTTTGTCCTGAAGGAGGAGCCTTTACAGCTCATGTAAAATAAGTGCTTCAGATGAGGCTAGATAATGCTCAATGCCATTGGGTTAATTTGCTATTATATTTCAGAGAAAGCTGAGAAAGTAGCTTTGCTAGATCAACATGATGCTTAAGGAACTTATCATAGAATACCTTTAAATATATTGAGAAAGGTAAATATTTTCTGGTTGAACTTTAATCTTTAAATTTATTAACATATTACACTCATAATTTGAAAGTTTTAAAAAACAATGTGGTAGTCTATACAGGTACCCAAATTAATTTACTCATTCTGAAATAGGTTCCTTCTGCTGTTTCTCGAAGAATGACTTTTGTAACATGGCAGGTTGGGGGTTGGGGGGAAGATTGTATAGGCTGACCCATGGAGTTGGTATTCAATATTTTTCTTAGTGTCAAATCAGACCTCTAATATTTCCTACAGCTTTTGATGCAGGACTACAGGACGCTGGTGGAACAAGCTGAATATGTGGAATCTATGTTTGCACTTGAAATGTTACCAACAGAATAAAACAAAACAGGTGGGTCTACAAGAAATAGCATGAGAAACTTATTAGGGCAAAACAAGAAACAGCAATATTGGTTAAGCCCAGGACACATAGAAAATGTGTGACAGAGATAAAAATTTAGAACCCTTGATTTCAATATGTCTTAACTATGTCTTCATGGAAACTCATAGAACTTGTTATGCAACAAGAAAAAACAAATTCATAAAATACCAAAACATAGCAAAAGAAAATAAGGCAATGGAGAAGAGCTTTCTTTTTGGACTTCTGTGTGTAGGGGAGACGAAGGAAGGAAGGAAGGAAGGAAGGAAGGAAGGAAGGAAGGAAGGAAGGAAGGAAGGAAGGAAGGAAGGAAGGAAGGAAGGAAGGAAGGAAGGAAGGAAGGAAGGAAGGAAATTAGTATAGGAAAATATAATAAAAATGTTTTCATTTCATGCCTGTATTGCTTGACATGTCTCATGACATACACCAAAGAAGCTTGTATATTCAGAAAGCATAGACAACTTAGATCATAGAAAAGCTCAATCAATGAATGCTAAAGAAATGGGAGTGTGAGTTAGCATGAGATTTCACTGGAATTAAAATATTCAACTGAAGATTGTAATTAATAAATATTTTCAGAGAGTAGTTAGTTAATGCCAATTTTATGCTCACCTGATAGTTGATTAAAGATCAAGTAGTAATTGGAAAATTACATGTAAAGTTTTGGATCTTTAATTCAATTTTTTTTTTTTTAATTTTTTTTTTACCTCATGAAGTCAGTTCATAACTGAAAACTTCCAATGAGACCTTTATTTATAATATCTCCAACTGTCTCTGGGAGGTGATTAGAAAGATGGAAAAGAGAGCTTCTACACTGGCATTAGGACAGGTGAAAAACATGTATCAGTCATTAAAAATGTGGAAAAAGTACATAACAAAGCTCTGACCCACAGAAGTTTTACTAGACTCACACGCATTAAATAAAACAGTTTTTGTATATTTTCTTTGGGATGAGATCTCAGAATCTGGGCTAATGAAAATGACAAGATACAAGAGGCTATCTGTGAAAAATGACACCTCTGAATCCCAAAGAGTTAAGACTTATAGATATGTATATTATAATGTTGCTCAAAAAGAGTCTTTATTTTGATCTCCATCCCCAACGGCAGGTACAAGACACCTGCCAGATGGTGTACATCTTAATCTCAGCAAAGTGATCTTGCACAACAGCTACTCAGTGTTTGAAGAGTCCCTCTTTTGAGTCTATATTGTAACATAAGATTATTCCTAACTTAAAATCCTTAAACAGAAAAATACAGCAGTTGCAGATAATCAAAATAATATAGACAAACTGTTTTTCTGTTCAGAAATCACCATCAAACACTCTTAAATTCTACGTTCAGAATTTGCTTTTTTTGCATTATTGATCCATCTGTCATGCATAACAGCCGTGGGCAGAGGGGAAAACACCTGCACTGGAGTAGAAAAGCTGCCAATGCAGACTCCCCTTTGGCAAGCAGGATAAAAATTCAGCTCTTGGAGATAGGATTGTCTTGTGTCTGTCATCATCCACATGTTCATTGGGACTATTTTCAATTGCTGAAGCTAACAGCATTTAAATACTGATAGAGGCTTACAGTTGTTCTTAAAGCACTCCTAGCTTTAGGAATGAGCTTTTTGAGGTTTAAGCTAAAATCCTCAAAAAACACACCAAAAAACTTGATGAACCATGGATTTCCAGAGTAAAGGAAGTGATGCAAGAAAAAGTGGAACGTGCAAATATGGTAAATAAAATTTTGTAAATGTCAAATTCTGACCTAATGGACCTGTGGAAGCCACAGACTGTAGACCTATGTTTTGTTATTGTAGTATAATGTTATTGTCAAATAATTTCTTACCTGACCCAGAGTTTATTCTGAATCTTTGTCTCTTGTAGATAAAAAAAATATACCAGTTCAGTAAGAATGTCCATTATCCCTTGAGAAACTCATGCAAAATTACCATAGCTTGCAGACAACTCCGAGTGATTATTTGCAATTGTGGAACTGAGGGGTCACAAAAATCAAATCAGTTTTCTCCTCTCTCTCCTCTCTAGCCAACAGTACTTCATTTAAAATAATCATGCAAAAAAGGCTTATGTAAAATGCAACTATGTTCAGGTGACAGCTACTCTGACATGATTTAAACATTTTTATAAGCTGACTTGAATTGTTTCCCACATGTACCCATTTCTCTCTGATGCCAGGAAACTCAGTAACTATCTCAGTTAAAGAAGTCTGCCTAGATGTATCTTACATTCCTCTCTGGAAGCTCAGAATCTTGACAGATGGATCACACTTCTATTATTTAAATGCCTTTAATAAAATATTTAATTCTTTACACAATTTATGAATAAAATTGCTCTCCTTTTGGCATTGGAAACTTCATACTTATCTGTAGTCAGCTCTCATCACCATCATAGAAATGATGTAAATACCCATAGTAACATTATCAATCTTGATGTCTTTTTCATGCCATCAAGTATGAAATATTTACAATATTTCCTGATATTGGGAGCCATCCACAATTCTAGACCTTATTCTCTATAATCCCTGTTTCTCACTTCTCTTATTTAGCATTTGATATATACGATGCAATGCACATTCAGATACAGAAGTTTCAATAGTATTCTGTGTGGCCAGTTGCCTTTGAAAGTCCTTGCTTCTTCCTCACATACACCTATGGCACAGGAGTTAAGGTAGCAACATTTCATAGACAGAAATGTAAGAAGCTGTCAAATATCTCTAGTTCATATTTTGGAGTTAAGGTGACATGCAATGATTTGCACGGCTTTGGTATCGTCCCAAGCCTTCCCCTTTTTTTGTTAGAATTAGCAGTGCTGCTAAATGCAATTACCAGATTTTATGTGCTAAAATATTACTGTTTCTCTTCCATTTCCTCCTCATTTGAGTTTAGTGTGTCTTTTTTGAAAATGAAACAGCTGATGCTAAGGTTTATTCATCTTGAAATGGAGATAATGAGTCAGTTTTCCTCTCACAGCTGAGACTCCGATCTGTTCATATAGCACTGCAGGTGTTGATATGTCAGTGTGGATATTGAATGTTTCCTGTTCTTTTTTAGTTAATGCATGAATTCGCTTACATTTTTCACCTGCTCTAAATACGGACAACATATACAGATCCCCAGTAAATGTGATGCTGCAATCTTCTGCTTGAAATGGTAGCTAAAATTGCACCGATCCTGCAAAGGCTAGAACAGCAGGTAAAGAAGAGAAAACAGGCATGTTTGGTGTATGGTGTACATGAAGAGGTGAAATAGCATTATTCAATATGGTTCATAAGAAGTTGTGGTTGTTCAGTTACATTGGGAAACAGAAAATTTGAAACAGAATGAAAAATGCTTTTTTTTAACAACTCATCTCTTTAAGTCATCATCAGGAAATTCTGTATCAAGGGTTCAGCAAAATGAAACCTAAAAGTTTGGGAAGGATTACAAACTAATAACAAGGAATCTGCCAATATTCCAACACAAGAGTGTCAAGAAGGAATTAGACAAATTCCTGATAGGCAAGTTTTTCTAGACTTTAACAGAAAAGACTTTTTTTGTCTTCTTGAGAACTTCCTCAAATCTGAGTGGTTCTTCTAGTTTAGTGTCTTTGAAATTAAGACCACATTTTAAAAGATGGAGAAAGGCTAACAATTGGAAATGTCAAAGGCCGATATTAAATGCAAGCAGAATTTTCATTAGTAGAAAGTCCTAACATAATATGAAAATATGCCCACAATTTAAGACACTAAATTCCCTTTTTCTTTTCAGTTAGGTTTTTTCCCATTTATTTTTGCTGATATTGTTTGTGTTTACACACTAAAGAGAAATACATACAACATTCTTCATTTTAGAGTTTCAGACTATTTTTGTCTTTTTGAAAAGCAAATGTATCAGTATAAGGAAATTGAAATTACAAAATGGATCGGGAAATAGGAAGAAACAAGGTAAAACAACAAGCTTCACTGAAAATAAAGAAAAAACAAAGACTAGTCATCATTTGGGACTACTCCTTAGAATTAACTAAAATTTAGAGGTGTTTTTTCAATTTTAGATTATCACTCTCTTAGACGAGACTGATACTTCATACTCATTCTTCTCTACCTTCTCTTTAATTCTCCAAAAATGTATTTTCAGTGAAAAATGGTGACAATTTTCAACTAAGAATATTTTTAATAGGTGTAGTTTGAGCAACAAGCAGATGTTATAGTTCCTATCCTATAACAATGTAGGGCTGAATACAAACACAGTTGAAAGATGAACTTTCTTTAAGCATATATTTACTGATAATAGTAATCTTCTGATATGTTTCATAAATTACATTTCTGGAGACTGTGAAAACAACGATGAAGTTTAACTTTCCATCCCACATTACAATCCATGCTAAATCACAGTCTTCTTCCAAGACTTTGATGAGAATTGTGGGAATTATGTCTTCTAAGAGTATTGATTTTAAATGGCTGTCAGTTTTTTATATGACTTTGCTTTATAGAACAAGTCTTTAGGGAATATTTAATTAAATCATAATTGCCAAAAAATATCCTTGTCAGGCACTACAGGACTGTAGGGAATAGGAAAGACATGTCAAAGAGAATCTCATTATCAAAGACCTGTTTAATACAAATTAAAATTGACTTATTCTAAATAGACTAGATGAAATGAACAGTCTATATCTTTGCAAACTAACATATTTAAAACATAATGTGAAACAGATACAAGAGTATATTAAAATATGAAGCGTGTGCTTGATTGTGATATGAAACTGATGAGTAATAAGAATCCCAAAAAAATCTCTAAAATTCAGATGGCAAGAAACCTCAACAATAATACAAACACCTTCAATCTTTTTCTCTCTTGTGATTCTGCTCCTCAGCCCTGCAGTTTGCAGTTTCCAAAGTGCATTAGACAGATGTAGAGTTGAACTATCCTATTAACTATAACAGTGTATCAGGACATTCATATTACTTTCTCTGCAAAGGTACAGATCAACCAATTGAATCAATAAAATCAGCACCTGCTACAAAATGAAATGCTGATCTCTTTACTGAGTCACATAGACACAGCAGACTGTGTGTATTAGATTGGAAAATACAAGTTGCTGGTTACTGAAAATGTCAGCTTCCTGCTCTATAGGTGGGTAAAGACATCAAAGAAACAAGTTGTACATGTTTGACTCCAGGAATTTACAATATAAGGATCAAAGAATAACATGAAACATTCAAAGAGAAAAAATAATCGTCAAGCTAGATACAAAATAATATTTCAGAATGCAGTAAGAGTACTTGTGGGATTCTTATGAGATGATACAGCATTTATTATCAAAAACTTGTTATTTAAACTACTGTTCTTGAAAATAGGCAAGACTCTTTACAATATTTTCAAAATTTGTTTTCTACAAAAACAATATCCTGTGTTCATTGCTTCCCATTCTTCTTTGTTCTACTGCTCCTACGGTCTCCAGGTCATAGAGAGAGAATATTAATTTGTGTCTTTTCTTTGAATTTGCTTTTTCTCCAACATATTTTCTGAGATTATTGACTTTTTGAGTAGTGTGACAATATGTTTCTCTGTGTCATCTTTACTGCAGCTTTCCTGGCACCATGGAAATTTACAAACATTATTCTTTGTGATAGATGACTAATTAAAAAATGAGTAAGAAGAAAGCTGGCAAGAGGTTTTAAAAAGAGTCTTGTCCTTGATGAACATTAGCATATGTTTCAGTCGAATTCCTGCTTTTGTCTACCTGATTTTTAATTAGAATAGAACACTGAGTTGTGGCTTGTACAGTGTAGGTTATTGATCAGTCTTCCTACACAGTCCAAAAGAAAAGACTGAAGCGTTTGTGCTTCCTTCTGTTATTTTGCACCAGTGCCTGTACATAAAACTGAGTACTCCAACACGAGCTGTTATGGACTAACAGATTTTGAAACTCACCATCTCTATGGGATCAGTCTTGCAGATATTTTATCATAGATTAAAAAGGGAAGAGCTCTGAAGGAAACTACAGAGCCAATAGAGAGATCATAGCTGAAAATAAATGTTCTTTACAGTTCCTAAGCATCTTTTAGAAGACTGAATATCAGTCATTCTTCTTGAGCAATTTACATGAGACACTACAAAAGAAAATAGAATTTTTAAATTACTTAGAAGGGAAGCCTAAAGATTAAACATTTTCACCCCTGATATCCTGGGATTTTCTTTTATTCCCAATTCTTAAGATCATGCTGTATTAATATCAGGAACATAAATCCTTTGCCATAATTGCATTAAGTCCTATTCACTTTCCTGAATTAGCAGCTAGTTCTTCTGAAGGGTGATTGTCTTTGTTGTTACATTTTTTGTCACTCATAGTATTAAAGCAGGGAGAATATTAACTGGATTAAGGCAGTATTGAAGGCCACAGTAATTAAGACAGAATTCAGAGTCACCTACCCTTGGTGTGTGTGATACAGCTCCAGACCAGATAGAAATGAGTTCTGCATAAAAGCTGAGATCTTATGAAAAAAGTCTGTGAAGAATGACCCTGTAGAAGTATGGGGAGAAGAAAGCAGTGGAAAGGAAAGTTCAAATCTAACCTCAACAAGTGATAGTGCAGCACTAAGGAACAACATCATGTCCTGAAAAACAACTTGAGAACTCAGACTCTCCATCAACATGTACAACAGCTGATCAAATTTCACGTAAACATTGCTTAGCTTATCTATAATATACATACATCTAACTGGACAAATTCTGCAGTAACTGGTAAAGTTTCACCTTAAGTGATGATGTATGTGATATTGCCACTTATAGTAGGCTTTAAAGTGGTATTGTTAGTTAAAATAGGTAATTTGCCCTTTGTGTAGAGATGCCCTTCTCATCTCTTTGAAGAACCAACTGGTGAAGACTCTGAAAGTATTTCCTCAGCTGGTTGATCCCATTGGCACACACAGTATTTCTCAATACAGCTAATTAAGTGTGGAATTTGAAGTGATAATGTGTATTTTAAAATTAGTTCAATTGCTTTGCATGGGATAGCTCAGTCTATCAAACACAGACTTACGACACTATTTAAATGTTCACAAATTGTTCTTATCTGGTCTGTAACTGTAGGTCAAAAATTTTAGGCATCTTCCTAGTGTGCATCTCTTTCTTGTACCATATTTAACTTATATCTTCATATATCTATCTAGATGGCTTGAATATTCTGCTGCTGTTACAATGGCAGTTTTTGTTTGTGTTTAAGCAACTGAGATGAACTGACTTACTCAAGGTTCTAATTCCTGTTTAGATTCAGACCATGTTAACAAAAGGCAGGCATCTGTTGTCTTTGAAAGTACTGGACTTCAGCTGGCAATCCAGGACAGCATCAATCTTCTGAAGATCCTGTCAGATTTAATCTCAAATGAGAATAACTTTCACCAAGGCAACTGACCTGAATTACTCAAATCCAAAATTTAGATGACTAAATGTGTCAAATTTGCATTGGCTCTCATCCACTATAATGGATAATAAATATTCCTGTGTATGACTGAAATGTATGTTAAAACTTGGCATTCTTATGGACAATCAATATCTGGCATCCTTTAATTTTATTTAAGAAGCATAAGCTTATTTAAAACCTCAGCCATATCATTGACTCTTGACTGAAAGAATAAAATTCAGCTGATTAAATATAAATCAGGCATGCTTACTTTATAACTACAGCTTTGTGAACTGAACTAAAAGAAACATTGAAACTTGAATTTACTTTGCGTGTTTGTAATTTATTTTGCATCATAGGAAGATGAACTTCAGGTGATGATTTTCTAAGCAAAGAGTGACTGAGTCATTTTCAAGGGAGGGAGGAAGTGAGGGAGGAAGGAAGGAAGTGAGGAAGGAAGGAAGGAAGGAAGGAAGGAAGGAAGGAAGGAAGGAAGGAAGGAGCAAAACCTTTGTTTTAAAAAATAAAATTAAAAAGATCTCAACAACTTCCTTGTTTAAACAGCTGCAACCCCTATGAGCTTCACAGAGAGCTGAAATGCTTCTGAGATCAATTAGCTGTGATACCAAATAATCAGAAATGCAAGACTTGGCAAAAGACAAATTTCACAAATAGATAGTGTTTACTGTGCACTCCTGATTTCAGACATGGTTTATACTTTAATGCTTAAATAATTTTGATGATCTACCATTGTGAGAGATTTTGGGCTCAAAACCTTTTGGGCACATGTGTGAGTGGAAAGGACAGGTTGGGTCTTGCTCCAGTGAGGTGATGCCCTGCTCCACACCAGGGTCTGCATCCCAGCCTTTTCAATGGTCACCAAGCCCTGGCACATGGCAGGTTATGCTCCTCACCTGCCTCTGGAGCCTCTAACCCAGCTCCTGACTGGACACCAGACCAGAAGTCCCCCCTGGGGGAAGGGCCCAGGAAAGCCAAAGGATACTTAAGCCGAAGAACAGTACAAGCACGTGTCTTGATCCTACCTTCTCTTGGATTTTACATCAGCTGAAGCATGAGGGGTAGCTATATTTGGTTTTTTCTATCTCTCTTCTAATTAATTCTTCATGAAGTTTGAGTAACTTAAATTTAGAGAGGTTAGAATTTGCTAAGCTGAATGGGCTTAGAGCTTGCTAAGTTAATGTTTTCTGAAATGCTTGATGTTGATTGAATATTGCTTTAAACTTTTGCCAGAGTTCCCTGATTTTTTGAATTTTGCTGGTAAAGTTTTTGCTATTTTGATCTCTTGAGAATATTTTGTCAGTATTTCTTCCTTGCATCTAAATCAGGGTATGTAAAAAACCTGCAAAAACGTAAGCCCCTTTAAAGGACTTGGTGACAGAGTTCTGGAGCTTTACAGCCATTACTGCAGAGTCCCTAATTGAATCTTATCAAAGAAGTTGAATAACTGTACTACTGTTCATCCCTTCTCTAGGTAACATTCTTTAGGTAATTAAGCCTAAAAACAAAGTAAAAGGAATAAGGAAAGCTCTGTCATAGGCCTGACCCTCTGAAACAGGCAAAACTCCTCAGCAGATTCTGTTGTTGACCTGTGGTCTTTGTTCCCTGCCTTTGTATTTGGTTTTTTTGTCCAAGTGCTGACAGTGGCAGCAGTTCAGGGGTGGCATCTGAGAAAAGAGGAGAGGGGCTGCCCTATCCCAGGTACACCCAGTTCCATCTGGTTAAAGTCAGATCCAGTGGATCTTCTATAGGACACAGTTGAGCTCAAGTAATACTTCCAATGCCTCTGTGATAATATTTTTAAGAAACCAACTGTGAGAATATGAAAAAAATGAGAGAAACAGCTCTGTACATACCTGTACACACCAAGGTCAAGGGAGAAAAAGAGGGATGAGCCACTCTGAGCTTCAAGGCCAAGATTCCCCTGCAGACCATGGAAAAGACCAGGGTGAAGAAGTTGTTACCCCGTAGCCCATGGAGGACCATGATGAAGCAGATAGCCATTTTCAGGCCATGAAGGACCCCACGCCAGAGCAGGCTGGAGAAAGCTGCAACTCATGGAGACCCAGAGCAGGGTCCTGTCAGAATCACTACCCATGAAGGACCCACTTTGGAACAGGGGAAAAGTGTAAAAATGGAGTGGTGTGGAGAGGAGCTATTGCAGAATAACTATAACCCTCTATTTAGTTTTTCTAGACATTATGCCTGCTGAATACCATCTTTAGGGCTTCTATTATCTCAACAGAGACTTGTATTTTACCAGTTTTAGATAATGTTCTGCTCCAATCACCTTTGTTTATCTATCTTGCTACTTGACTTTTTCTTTGTGGAATTGATGATGTAAAGCAAATAAATAAGGAAAACATTTGATAACTCTTTTTGGAGAACATAAAGCAAAGAAGTAAACGAGAATGAAGATAAATGATCATGAACACAGACTGACCTTTTAAAACTTTCAGCATACAACATAATGGAGACAAGAAGTTCGCTGTGGAAGGTAAGTATACAGTACATGTTCATACTAGCAATAACAGAATTACAGAAATTGTTTCAGTGCCTTTCCATTAAATGTCCTCACTTAATCACTTTAAAAAAAAATGTCTTTCTTGGCAAGCTAGTATAATTATTGTATATACAAATTGTTCTGTATAGTAAAATTAATTGATGAATGCAAGATGTGCATGTTTTTGGTTTTTTTTTCCTCTATTTCCATTTCAAATTATATTACACTATAATGTGAAGATAACCGGGTTATAGTCATAGTGTTTTAAAGCATATATTTTACTTCTTGTTTATTATTAAAGAGGTCTTGGGGATAAAAGAAGGGAGTTCTACTGAAAAACATGGTATCAGAAGTCAGTGAATGCATGAAGAATAATTCATAATCCCCAAGGAAGAGATAGATTACATAAGGCTGGGTCACAGGAATGGGTTTGTGGAATATTAACTTGCCTATATTTTTTCCTTCCCAAAGGCTTTAATAAATTGTTTTTTAGAACTACACTTCAGTATTACTGGGGGAATAGGTGGCTGTGAATACTTAAATTCAGCATACATTGTACCCTGCCTCAATTAAGATGTATCTCTGAGGGTATTGTTTACATAGAAATTGATAAAATGCATATTGTGTGGACAGAACCAGACATAAATTAAATCTCTCAGGTACAGCTGTAAGTATGGTAGCACAATATTCCAAGCAGCAAATGAGACAATCCCAGAAAGCTGTATTACAGCACTGTTGTGGCACTTGTCCTGTACTGACATGGTGGCTGAACAAGCTACATGAAAACTATCTCAGATATTTTTAAAGAAAAGCTGAATAAATATATTTATGAGGTGTCTACTACTTAATAGGCAATATCTATATAAGATATAAATGTATCCTAAATTGTCATGATGGGAACATAGAAATATGTTACAGGTGTTTCGTAGAAACAAAGGCATCTAAAGCAGAAGAAATAGCTGCTGTTGAGAAAAGGATGTTACAGATGCAGACTCCATCTGCATTCACATGGCAGTGTTTGTACTTGCTCTTTGTCTGAGTAACTTCCATTTAATGAATACTTCCTCTTTGTAGTTTATGGTATTTACCAAGATGCCTACAGGACGTGCCTTGGCTTGTCTGGCCCTTGCTGCTGAGCCAAATATTGGCAACTGTGATGCCTCACCCCAGAGACACCTTTGGCTGGCTGGATGCTGCAGCTGGGCAAGCACAGACAAGTCCAGGCATGCCAGAGCTCCAGTGGTGGCGGGATGGAGCTCCCTCCTGGAGGGTCTGCTCCTCAGGGTTCCCTCTGACAGAGAAGTTTTAAGGTGAGGTGAAGGAAAGGAGTCGGTTCTGATGGAGGGTTTCAATCCAGGGTTTTTATTCTGGCCCACAGGCCTCTGAATCTAGCAACAGCTCCAACAGAACACCGACTGCATGGCTTGCTAGTCCCTTTACCCGGGGGAGAGGGGGAGGGAAGGGATGGGGAGCCACCAACCAGGCACACAGGAGGAGGTCTCCAGGGGTAAAGGACACCTGGATGGCCCAATGCCCCCTGGGGGGTAAAGGGTATCTTTTGAATTTACCAATCACTCGACTGCCCTTCTGGAATTCCAGAGTTGACAGGCAGTGCTTGGCAGGGGTCAGGGTGGGGAAAGATGGGTGATTGACACACCTGGGAGGGAATTTCCTGGAGGATACAGTTTCTGAGGACACACTGCAACAGTAGTTAAGTAATGCATAGAAGTATATGTTTATATATGATAAATCTTCATACAGGTGAACATTATTTTACAGAACTGTAGAAGGGTGTGGGTTGGAAGTAACCTTATGAATCATCTAGTCCCAACCTGCATTCCAGGGGCAAGGACATCTTCCACTAGATCAAGTGGCTCATAGCCTTATTCAATCTGGCCTTGAACAGGAAGACAAAACTTAAAATATAACTGGATATCACTGAAACTTCTGAAGACAGGGCCAAGTTCATTGTAGTAAACACAAAAGGGGAGACCATTCTGAGATAGGAGGAAAATAACTATGATGTGCATTATCATTAGATAAATATGCAAGCTTGGATACTACTGGAGGGAATATCTGAAACCTGCAGGTTTTCAAATACTTATGCAAGAGCTAGTGTGGAAAAAAACCTGTTTCCTTTGGATCTATAAACAAAGACTAAACTTGACATAAATTTGTATTTTCTCAGTCTCAAAAATATTATTGGAAGAACCATTTGGTATTTCAAGAGAAATACAATGATTTATTAAGTTATGCATAGCACAGTCATTACCGCTAGCTTGCATATGTTAAAATATCAATAGTTGCTGACTTGTAATCAGATTGACTATGATAATGTGAGGAAAAAATATCTGTAAGAATCTGCAGTTGCTTAGGCGTCTGACAAGCTGGAATTATGAGGTATATGTATAGTCATTACTCTGCTTGGTTCCTCAGGAAGAAGGTGGAGAAAACATTCTGAGAACAAGGTATATATATTTTTTTTCTTAAGCATATCTGTCTGGACTGCTAAGTGGCTGAAACAATTAAGTCCTCCTGAAAGTCCTCCTTCTACAGCTGAAAAGTTGATTCAAGCACAGTTAGCAGAAACTCCTAGTCTTACCTTGCCCTTTGCTAATAGCAGTATGAGCAGTATTATTGATTAAGAGAGGTATTATTTGATGAATATTTGTTAATAACTGTGACATTCCAATCTTGCTAACTTTTCTATTGTCAAGACTAATATTTTATAGGCACTGCCAATACAACTTTTCTGTGATGGAGTTGTGCCAACCTCTAGTATCATTTGAATGAGTAGATGCTGACCTCTGTAAAGTAGTTGGAGCTGGGAAATAATAGTTTACTCTTTCCAGCAGTTTTAAAATTGATATAGAAATATCCTGTCTTTTTTTTTTTTTTTTTCATTAACTTCAGCATTTTTATGGGGAATGAAATAATGCAAAACCTTGGAAATATATGGACCTCAAAGTCTTGACTGATAAACACTAAAGTCTTCAAAAGTTTAGGACCACACATAATTTTGAGGTGTATCTTGTTACTAAGGTAAAATAGATCTGTAATCAGCCTAAAAGGAAAGGAAGTAAGGCCTATAATAGGAAATTTAGTTAAGACCATCATTTGGGCATAACAATGTGTCCCACCTTGATATTCCTAGACTTTCTTATCTTGTGATTATCTGCTATCTTCAAAATATTCTGTGCAGTTAAGGTTACATCTCCAAGGCTCCTGGGGCCCTTACGCTATGTCATGGGTGTGTTTGAAGTGAGAACCATCTGGCTGAGACTGAATAGGCTCATGATCATCTTACCCCCAAATTTGTTCAAGGCCTCTAAGCAGGGCATTTCCCCATCTAGTAACTTCTATGGAGAATAGTACTGTAGAACATGTCAGAACATTAAATTTGGTTAATCCCAAAGCACAGCAGGTAAGATCATATTTACTTGAAAACTTAGTTGATGATAAAGGTGAGGCCAGCTCTTCCCATCTTTTAATGTGGTTATTATGGACTACTAACACTCTTCTGAAATTCAATAGAGATAGGTAATTTAAAAAAAAAAATCAAACCACTTAATTTATGAGGTCAGGAAATATATCACATAAAGGCTGGTAAGCAAGTAAATCTGCTTACACTCTGCATGATAGAACTTACAAAAAAATATTGAATATAAAATTGTATCTGCAGTGAGATCAAGGCTGATATTCTTCTGTCATGATTGTTTTTCTGTAGCTTAAAGCTACCTAATGTCTAGAACCGTTATTACACTCTTGAGACTATTCTATCTCCCCATGTTTGTTGGTACTTGTTTCAGTCTTTCAGAGGAATGAAGTAATCTGTTTTGAATTGCCACTGTCCTTACATTTTCCTTTCATTCTGTTTCTGGTTGCTAGTTTATTTTCTGGTCTCTGCTTTTCAGTCTTTCTGGTTTTCAGTTTTGTTTTTGAGAGTCTTTTGTCTGATTACACATTCTGTCTTGAAGACAATGAACCCCAAGCAATGTTTAAATTCAATCAAGCTTAAGAAGTGGGGATGTTTAAATGGTTTGTACACTAGATAAAATAAATGTTGTAGTGTCCAATGGGGTGATCCCATCAGAGGGTAGTTTACTTTAGAAGAAAATACAACTTTATGGATGAAATTTTAAAATTGTCTTAGCCCTTGTGTCTTATGTTTTATTGGTGTGAATCACTAAGCTTATCAAAACAAAAGCAGACTGCTTTTACCATTACGTATTTGGGATTTGCATATATAAACCAAACAACTTGTAGTGTCTAGTGTGTGACATGTCTGCTTGCTCATGTGGAACAGAATACATACACTTTTTAGCTGCTATTCTGATAACATAAAAAGAGAAATCAGTAAATGAAAATATAATTCTGAGTATTACCAGCAAAGTAGATGTAGCTAATACCTTTCATATAATAAGGTGTCTTCTGACCATGAAAGCACAAGAACTGCAGAAAATATGCCTTATGTTTTGAGTACATCTAGGTGCTGACATCTGTTATAGTCAAACACAGAAGATACTTACAGTGATACCTATACTGAGAAACTGAAGTCAGCAGAATAGCCTTAAGGTTTTACAGGCATATATACACACACACAGAGGAAAAATGTAGAACTATTATTATCTATTTTTTTGCCACATATTTGTAGCCACATGTAGCCTGTAGTCACACTTTTCAAAAGGTGAAACATTCCCATGTATTTCAGCTTAAAATATTTTTTAAAAGTTTAACTTTTCAGACATCTCAATGTTTTTCAAAAATTGGATTCTTGTTTCTTTTTCTTTTGAAAGACCTCCCAAATACTTTTTTCTGGGTCTGAACAATTCCAGGTCTGATCCATTTTTTGGGGTCGTGGTCTGTTGGAACCCTGGCTGAGAACCTGGCTGAGAATTTTAGACTTTCTGTGCTGACAGGCACTGACCCCCAAGAGAACACTGCATTTGACCTGGGGCCATGGATAAGGCTTCCAAAATTGAATGACAGAACTTGGATTATGGGTGTGTAGTTTGAATAGAAGTGTGTAATATCACATGGTGGAAAACTTAGAGTTTAAGGTTTTAGAATATAGTAATATTTATAAAGCAAGATGGAGGTTTTAGGGCAGAGGGTACTTCTTCGCCTTCTTCTTCATGGGTTCGGGTGGTATTGTGTAATTGGATAAAAAAGTTTGCATTGGTTGGTTATTGGGTCAAAAGTAAAAAATAATTTAGATGTCATTTCTTAATTGGACAGTTAGTTCGTAAAAGGCCTTGTAGAGAGAGAGGCCTTGTAGAGGCTCCATTTTTGGTTTGTTAGAGTGAAGTGCTGTAAAACCCATGGTTTGTGAGACTGTAATATAGATAAAAACTAATAAGCATCTGAGTCCGAACAAGAAATGCTGTCTCATGCATTTAATCCCTACTCTAGCAAAAAGAAGTTAAGACTCTCACAGTGGTCTGATGTAAAAAGTCTTCTTTTTCTTAAACACTAGGAAGAAACTTCTTGTGTTCTTTTTTTCACTTTCATCCTTGCCTTTTTTCAGCATCACTGATGGTACTGAACTAAATTTATGATATTGGTTACAATATTACATTCTTTTATGATTAAACTTTTTCCTGAGAATATGTTCTCAGAAATATTAAGGAAGCCTGTTAATGTGATTTTTTGATAAACAAGATGTCGATTCTCTTCCAGTAGCAATGGTGCTCTATCTATATTAATTTCAGAACAATAAGAATGCCCAGAAATAGAGCTATGTGTAGTAATGAACTTAATCAGTACTACAGTCATGCTTACTGGTACAGAAGCATCTTACAGCTGATGCTTTCCAATAACATGTTGCAGAATTTCTTTAAAGAAAATAAAATGAAAAACACATTCCTGTCAGGTATAGAAGAATTTCAAAAGGTTCAGAATTCTGAATAATATTGATAGAAACTTTCAAATCTCACCTGGATGATCTAAGTGATAAGAAACAGATTTCTTGTAAAGATTCTGGGCCACTAGATTGCTACAAGTACAGCATCACACACAAAGAGTGTGAGATGTTTTGTAGTTGGTCTCCTACCTATGGAGAGAAAATTAAAAATAATTTAGACATTTGCGAAGTAGTGGGTCTTGTTTGACTTTATTTTAGGTATGAAGAAAATTACTTTTTATCTTAGCTGTAAGTGTTCATTTGTTCCTGTATTTATAATAGCTATAGAAAGCAAGAAATAGCTATGTTTGGGGTTTTTCAGTTGATTTTATGAAAAAAATTCCATTTTCATGGATCCTAGGGCAAATTCTTTAGCACATTCTAAGTGGCCCCATAGCTTTTTGCAATTCTAGAAAAAGAGCCCAAAGAATATATTTGATTTAGTAACTAGCTTTGCAAATACAATAAGATAGAAGTATAGTAGCTGCTTCTGTCTCTTACAAAAGCTACAGCAATAATACTGATTAGGTCTCTGAAATAAAAAAGTGCTTATGTTTTAATTTGATTTTTGTTTTCTGTTGACATTCCAAAGGTTTAATTTCTGTGGTTTTCTTCATAAGGTTTACCTTTTACTAACCCATGTATTGTCAGATGGATGCATAACACCCCAGCGGCACAGTTTTACACAGCAATTTATCTAAATTGCAAAGATACAGTGGAGAAAGCCTCTAATGTATAAATTATTTCTGCTCATCAGAATGTTTTTGTTTTAGCTAATTTGTTGTTTGAAATTACACACTCTGAAAATATGATAGAGGTGTCCCTGCTGCATTTAATCAGATGTGGAATTATTCATTGCTATTAAAAATGCTTAGATTATTAGCTGCCTTCAGGTGTTTTTGAATTGCTAACATTTTTCCAACATATTTGGCAAAGAGCATCTGCTTAGTGATTTCTCTCTGTTTAGGGATACTGTTAAATCCACAGGCCTAAACTATAAATTCAAATAAGGAAAATAACCACATAAGCTATATTTCATATGTCATAGTGACTGTATTTTTTTTTTACAAAAAGATTTCTAAAATACTGTGTTAGAGCTTCTAAATAAGGAATTTCTTTAAAGTTTTGAACTTCAGCATCTAGTTTAGAATAGAATAAAACTAGATTAATATTTAGTTTTACCCATAAATGAATCTATTTCACAATTGTTTACATGTTCCTTGATACGAAAAAACATAAAAGTTACACTTCAAATTGGAAAGTTGATTTATTTTATGATTATTTAAAATTTTAATGCAAGAAGAATAAAATGGAACACTTCTTACTTTTGAACTCTTCAGTAAGGAGTTTTCTGGACAACTTCCAATTTCTCCTCATAGCAAACTGAAAATTCACATTTCTGGAGCAGAATACATTGTGATTTTTCACCTACTGAAATTGGAAGTAATTCGTGCGAAGATTTAAATTAAAATAGCTAAAATTTTATTTGGACAACATGCAAACTGTTATGCCATGCTAAAAGGGAGTAGAATACTTTCCAAGTCTTTTTTAGAGAAGTGTCACATTTACTTAGATCTGTAGAACATAGCACCAAATAACAGAAATAAATTGTAATTCAGTTAATTTCTTTGTTACTCTGGGAGTGCTGTATTTATATTAATAATAGTAAATGTGCTATTTTCTTATAAATCAGTGAAAATAATTTTATTCCTTTATAACTGGTACCAGGATTTCTACATGCAGCCATTGCCAAATGACAAATCAATTGTGTCAGACCTCACCTTAAGACTCTTCACTATGTCATCATTCATTGTTTTCTGGACTCATAGAATCAGAATATAGAATAATTTATGTTTCAGTGACCTGGACACTGAGAGATCCCCCCCCAGTTTGGTGTCATCCATTAAACTGATGAGACTCCATTCTGTCCCATCTTCCAGGATAATTAATAAACTAAAACTGTGCTAGCCCCAGCACTGTGCTGTCTGTCAACTGTGTGACAATTTAATATTGAACAAATCATAAGAGTCCCATCAATTTTCAGTCCATTTTATATCCCACCCAACATTTATCTCACCATTTTGACTGTAAGAGACTTGAGAGATCAAAGCCTGCCTAAGTCTGATCAGATTTGAGCATTGTTTTGACATTTTTGCATCCAAAAAATTTATCTCATAGGCTTTCTCAGGATCCACTATCAGATGGAACTCAGCATATAAATGCAGGAATGTAAAATGCCCTATTTCCACTTCTCTGCACTTCTTCTTTAATCCAATAGTTCAGTGGTTAGAAAGCATCTGGAGAAACAGATGATCTTCTGCCTAGAGAAATCCTCTTTTTGCCAGATGTATATTCTAAGTTATAAACTAATATCCCAAAGCAGTGGGAGAGTGGGAAGAGTGCTTACTTTTATTCTTTTAGAAGAAAAGCTAATTCAATATTCATTTAACAAGCAAAAGAAGACACTATATAGCATTATAATTAGACACTTCACTCTGAAATAAGGACATGTGCATTTCAGTCATTAACCCACTGCATATATATCATCAGATGTTTAAGTATTCACTTCAGGAAAGGATAGAGCAAAAATATTCACTTGCAGGTGAGTTTCTTAACATTGTGTTATGAAGTCATTTCTGTGTTTCTTCACTGGTATTCAGAGAAGCGGAGAAGGACAGTTCAAGGGAAGCACTGAGCTCATGTAAAGCCAATTCAAAGAATTTTGGAGAAACTTATGTTTCTTCAATTTGTTTGAAGGGGAATCTTTATTTTCTTAGGAGGTGTAGACCTTCTGTAGCAGAAGCTTTTGCAGGAAGAGAAGTGGGGTGAGCAATTACAGCTGCTACCTGGAAATGTCATTCACAGAAGTTGTTACCCAAATTATCACACCTCCCTTCACAGCAGAAAAGCTGATTTTCAGACCACATGGGCAAAGTTGCACAAACATAATTTTTCCACATGCCATCCTGTACAACTGTGTACTATGTTGATGCCTGAAGATATTCTTGGGCTACTGAAAGCATTTACTATACTAGAGAGATAGAAGATGAGATCTTATCAAGTTACGCCAAAGATAAAAAAATAATTCAAACTCCCCTGTAGTCTAAACAGTTGTGGCAACCACTGAAAAGATAGTTTAAAGATGGGAATGGATCCTCTCACTGGATGACTGCAAAGACTATGAATTATTTCAGTGATCCATTTCTTCTGAAGATGACAGCAAAGTGACTAAAGACACCTTTTTATCAACTTTTTGTCAGCATTTCTCACTATCTAACTTAGGCAGTTTCTGACTCTTTATAGTGATTTTTCAGTGTATGTTCTCAAAACCCTTATCCTTCTATCGAAATAAATGTTAGGCAGATTCCAACAGACAGAAATCCTTATCCTCTTGACAAAAGCTTGAGGCTTTGGCATGTATTTCCCTAGTCTTGGCAGAACTATGACAAGGATAAGTGGATCTCAAACAATTATGTTTTAAGTCTCAAAGTGGTATGATTCTTTCTAGTGTTTATAAAATACTGGGGTTTTTTTCCATATTCCATTGTCCAGATATCATTTTCTATGCTTTGGCATAACTCTCAAGGGGATGGGCAGCAAGATGGGGCCTGGGGTAAAAAAATCCTTCGCGCTCTAATATCAGGCTCATGATCACCTGAGGAACCTGAAGGTGCTTTAGTCTATGGGATTTAATGAAATACATCTCAGAGTTCTGAGAGAATTGGCTGATGTTATTGACAAGACACTGTCTGCAATATTTGAAAAGTCATGGCAATCAGGCGCAGGCCTAGGAGACTGAAAAAAGGGAAACATTGTATCCATCTTTTAGAAGGGTAGAAGGGAGGACTCTGAGAACTACTGACCTGCGAGTCTCACCTCTGTGAGAAGATCACAGAAAAAATCCTCCTGGAAGCTAAGCTAAGGTGCTTTATGTCCATTTTGTGCAGCCAGGTTTTTGGTAGCAGGGGAGCCACAGAGGCGGCTTCTGTGAGAAGCTGCTGGAAGCTTCCACCATGTCTGGCAGAGCCAATCCCTGATGGCTCTGGAGATGGATGTGCCGCTGGCCAAGGCCGGGCCGATTCAAGGTGGTAGTAATGCCTCTGTCACAACATATTTAAGAAGAAATCAAAGCAAAGTTTGTGGCACGGTTATAATTTTCCAGCTAGAGAACAGTGGAGTGATTACATGTGAAGAAAAGTAATATGGAGACACCAAGGTCAGTGAGAAGGAGAGGCAGGAGGTGCTCCAGGTGCCAGAGCCCAGATTCCTCTGCAGGCCGTGGTGCAGACCGTGGTGAAGCAGCTGTGTCCCTGCAGCCCATGGGGATCCAGGGGGATGCAGAGATCCACCCACAGCCCGTGGGGATCCAGGGGGATGCAGAGATCCACCCACAGCCCCTGGGAATCCACGGGGGATGCAGAGATCCACCCACAGCCCCTGGGATCCACGGGGGATGCAGAGATCCACCCACAGCCCATGGGGGAGGTGCCCATGCCGGGGCGGGTGGATGCCTGCAGGAGGCTGTGATCCCCTGGGAGACCCGGTGGAGACAGAGGGCCCTTGCTCCCAGGCTGGAGCAGCCTGTCCTTGGAGGGCTGCACCCTGTGGAAGAGCGATCCACACTAGAGCAGATTGAGGGGTGCTGCTGTCTGTGGGATGGACTCACTNGAAGAAATCAAAGCAAAGTTTGTGGCACGGTTATAATTTTCCAGCTAGAGAACAGTGGAGTGATTACATGTGAAGAAAAGTAATATGGAGACACCAAGGTCAGTGAGAAGGAGAGGCAGGAGGTGCTCCAGGTGCCAGAGCCCAGATTCCTCTGCAGGCCGTGGTGCAGACCGTGGTNGATGGAGCCATGTTAAAGAAGTTCATGGAAAACTGTCTCCCACGGGAGGGACCCCACAGTGCAGCAGGAGAATGACTCCTCTCCCTGAACAGTGAGAAAAGCCACAGATTGCCACCAAAATGCCCATTCCCTGTCTCCCTCCACTATCAGTGGGAAGATTAGAGGGGTTGGGGGGGAGTAAAAAGATGTTTTAAGGACTTAATTACTTCTCATTTTCCTACTCTGATCTCATCAGTTATATTTTCCCTTTATATCTCTAAGTTGAGCCAGTTTTGCCCTTGATTGTAATTGATAAGTTACAATCTCAATTTATGAACCCTTCATTATATTTCCTCTCCTCTGTCCAGTTGCAGGTGAGGGTGAGTGAGCACCTTTTGTGGGTGCCTGGCATCTGGCCAGTGTCAAACCACAACACACATCGAGATGAAGAATTGTTATCTCTAAAAATCTCTCTTCTTCTACAACCCTTTAACTTGAATTTACAATCTAAAATAATCTCTACTGAATCAACTTTAAGCAGTCTTTCTGGAGATTTTGTGGGGAGTTGCATTTTTTTAATTAAGACTTTTTTTATCAGCTTCTATATTATGACCTATTTGAATACTTTCATAACTGTCCTTAGAAAATTATTAGAAATTGTGATTCATCAGACATTTAAGATTTCCTCTTCTAGGTTCGTTTCCAAAAAACTGTCAAGCTGTAACAGCTGAAACTATATTTGCAATATAATCTGTGTTTAAAACCAAAAGATTTTTCAAACAAGCAAAAAGCACAATATTGTTTCTAGTGTTTCTAGTGTTAAGCCCAACGTTATTTCAGAATCATGAAGTTCACTTAAAACTGCATATTTTTTCTTGTTATGGTCTTGTTTTCAAAGGAAACAGGGTAAATACAGTTTCTATTTTTTGCAGTTTTTGACAAGTGTGTACAGTATTTGCAATGACAAAATGTGACTTTTTATCTACACTTTGAAGAGTACAAATATTTACACTCTTTTCCAAGCATAATTTTATTAGCAAGGCTAATGCTCTTGCTAACTGAATAAGATGTAATGCAAATATAACATTACAGGATTTCATTAAAATTTGCAATATCTGGTCTGAATCTGATCTTTTAAAGGACAAATCTATGTTTTCATATATATTTCCATCTAGCCCAGCAAAATCTTTTTTTTTTTTTTTTTTTTTTTTTTTTTTTTTTTTTTTTTGCGTTCTTGTGTTTTTT
>VZRH01006182.1:110327-187501 GCA_013397555.1 Urocynchramus pylzowi | reverse complement strand
TTTTTTTTTTTTTTTGTTGGGGCTTTGGGGCATTGTTGCCATGAAAATATTAAGGAGAGAGTGCAATGAAGTATTTTTCTGATTATCTGGGATTTTTAAAGAAAACAATAAATTTCATTTTCTGTAGAAATTGGAAAACAAAGTTGTTTTAATATACAAGTTTTTTTCTTGTTTTCAAATGAACTAGTTTATTCTCATTTACTTATTGATATTTCTTTGCTGTAACTTCTAGATTATAATTAGTAGCCTATCAAAATGCATGTGAGAAATTACTGCTGCTGGATGTAATAGAATATCTAGTTGTAAAAATGAAAATTAAAGAGGTGAAACAGAAATAATAAAAATAGAAATAAGGAACAATGCTGTGTAAATAATAACAAAGACTTACAAATATGTACAATGGAGGGAATTAATTAGTCTGTTCTTACATGTTACAGTAACTCTATGAAAAACCCAACCAAAAAAAAACCCCAAACAATAAACTAAACCGAACAAAACCAGTAAAAAATCAGAAATTTGAGGCTGTAAATTACTTGACTAATTTAGAAAACCACTGCTTTGAGAAGCGGCGAGAGAGCTTCTATCTCTCTGACTTCCCATTCTGCAAATTCTAAGCATACCTGTAATGCCATTGCTTTAAGCATTTTCATTAGCTGAATAAGAAGGGTGAAAAACATGTGCATTTCACACTGTCATTATTAAAAGTATTTTAATAAAAATAGTTATTTTTTTACATATTTATTAAGAGTTGCATATGAAAACTATATCCATATATTTATATATTTATAAATAAAATGTAATAAAAATATGTTATTTTACTACTTCCATGTTACTTTTAGTCCTTGAGGAATCAGAAAATCAGACAATAAAAATTATGTTTGGCAAAAAATTTACTAGGGGTTACTTGAACAATGCCTGGAAAAAAAACAGAGATAAGTTTTAAAAGAAGACTAATCTACTTCTGAAGTAAAAGATACCTTGAAGATTAAAGGCCATTTTCTTTCTGAAAATATATACTCCAAAATATTTTAATGTTGCCAGATTTAAGAAAATAGAAATCTCCTATGGGAGAATAGCAATATTCATGTGAAGGAGCACACAATTTAACCATGTGGGTGGTGACTGCAGTTGACCAAAGCTAGCAGCATAAGTGGAGCTAAGCATTTTGGTGATATATATCAGGCTCTAAGAAACACCTCTGAGTTTTGGTTAAACATGCAGAACTGATTCCTGGTGTTCTTCATGGTGCAGTTACATATGTCTTGCAGTGTCATGAGCAAATGTTATTCAAGTCCATCAGCACAGAAGTACAGCTACATGTTTTAGATTTCTGCTTGGATGTTAGAAACAAAGGAAATCAATTAAGAGGCCAAAAGGGTCTGTGAAAAGTATGGCAGGACTCAAGGAAAACACATCTGTAAAAAACAAGTTTTCTGTCTTTTTAACCTTTCTGACATTATGTCCTAAGGCTTCTCTCGGTACATGAGCTGAATTTATCCATGAGATACTAGATGACTTGTTACAGTATGACAAGTGGATGAAAAGAAACCTTTTTCTTTTTCTTCTCATTTAAGGATGTCCTTCCGGTGCATAAATGACATTTCTTCTCGGAAAACTCGACCTTTCACTTTTACAGTGAAGGTCCACCTTTTGTCAGCTGGAAAATCATTTCTACCACTGGCAGTCAAGAATTATTTCATTGGACTCTTAGTTTACTTGTCTGGCTGTGTAGTGGAAGATGGATACTTAAGAAATCATTGGAAAGTGCACTTTACCTATAAACCTTATCATTTTCCCCAAATAATTTGTATTGTTGTCACCTTACATTTGTGTTCATCAACAGTATTTAATTAAATAAACAGTTAAACTCTGATGGTTGCATTCATTATCTGTTGGGAAATGGATGAACTAAGGAAGCATTAGGTATCCATATATTTCTATTCTTTCCCTGTATTTGATAACACTTTTTTCTTATGTAGAAACTTTTGCACATGGCTATCAGCTTTATACTACAGAATAAAATACCTCCTATATATCTTGTATCAACTAGCTTTGGATCACTTAGAGTGAAGTGAGTCTTGCTACACTGACCCATTTGTGATCTCCCTTGTTCTTGTAAAATATTGAGTTAATATTTTTTCTGTTATTTAATAATTAATTTTAGGTAAAAGGAAGTGTGCTAGATTAATCAGTTGAAATGAAAATATTTTGTTTCTGATACCATTATTTTGAAACTTCACTGTTGTCAAAATGTATTCTATGAATGAGAAGATCTGCATTTCCACATCACTCAGTAAAGAAAAGGTTGGCTATATTTACTTCCATAATAAGCAGACCTGACTGGGAAGAAAAAAATGCAGAGTTTTTTCGCAATAATAGAAGAGAAATAAAATATATTAAGAATATTTAAAAAACCTGGCATAAATGAGAGCAATATCTATGGTAGCAATAGTAAAAGAAGGAATGGAGTAATTTTAGTGCAATTAGAAGCAATGGTTTGTATTAATTACACAGCTAGACACAGGGAATTTCAAAGGATTGCTACAAATAAATTGACTATTTCAAACATTTTTCCATTGTCATATAAAATCTCAACCACTAAAACCCTGCACCTTATGTACTTCATTTTCTTATTCTTATTTTACTTATTAAGAAAGTAAAATGATTAGTGAATATTTGACCTGGTTTTGACCAGGACATGGTTAATTTTTTGCAATAGCCAGGAGTGACCAGGACCCTGGTATTATTCAATTACCACCTCATGCCAATAATGGGGGCAGAGGGAAGGGACTCTCTCTTGTGAGGAGAAGGGTGTTCTGAGGAGAAGGGTGTTCTGACTGGTCAGGAGAAGAGGTGGTGGAGAAGAGCAGGTCAGTGTTTGTTTATTGTCGTAGGCTTTCCTTGTAAATAATTTCTTTGTCTTAAACCTTTTGTATTAATATTGTTGCTGTCATTGTTTTTGTCTTCCCTTATTGTTGGTTGAAGTCCTGTTCTTATCTCAACCTGTGATCTTTGCCTTTTGTGCTTCCACTTGGAGGAGGAGGGGGAGCGAGCAGTGGCATGGTTTTAGCAAGAATGCTAAATTGGAGAATACCATTCCAGAACCAGGATAATACTGCAGATTCTGTCTGTAGATCACAAATGTTAGCAGTCTGGGCAATTTTAATGCCTGGGAAAGGTATGGAAATACCAGTGCTTGTGATAAGAATATTGATCAGCCCATAGGGAATGGGGTGAAATTTTCATAGTAATTTTTTTTGGATTTATGTCTGACCTTCAGTACAGATGATTACAGAACTGGAAACACTCATGATGATGGAACAGATAATAAAGGTTAATTTTAGTGCAAAAGCATCCTTTTCTTAAGACTGACTCTCATTAACAGGAATATAACTTACATGAACTTTTTCTGGCAGTATAGTCAACTTGGGAAATAAACTAAAGAGAGCTGCATGTAGAAATTTATCCCTTTTGAACCACTGTTTCTTCAATTACATGTAAAATATCTATTAAAATAATATTTATGATACCCTAAAGACACAATGAAAGATGCTTTAATGGCTGTAAATTTAAAATGCAGCTTTCTCTTTGCCAAGGGTACAGTGCTAATATGGCCACTGTACATTTTTTTGCAAGGAATACCCTTATGCCTTATGCCTGCACAAGGATGAAAGCATTGCCTATACAGCCTTCTTGCACTTCACTTTTTGCAATATTTCAGGAAACTGTCTAAAATTTGTGTGCCAATTGATTTGAATTGAATTAGATTTCAATTTGATTTGTTCTTTCATTTTCTTTTAAATCTTGTTTCTCAGTTTTTTGGTTTGGGATATTTTGAGGGTTTTTTTTTTTTGGTTGTTTAGTTTGTTGGGGTTTCTTTTTTTCCTGTATCTCAGACAACTTTCCTTTTACGTATAGTTAGAACTGTACTTTGTTGTTCATGAAGTACCTGCAGTTAGCACCAGCCAGTGATTTGCTATAATAGTAAGCACAGAATAAACACTACAAGAGATGTGAATAGAGTCAAATCTGGAAATCTGCCTTTTTGTGATTGCTTGCTTTGTAATGTGCCTTTGTTACATCTCAAATTGAAACATTTTCTCTAAAGACAGAGAAAGCAAAAAGTCAGAGCTTTTCTAAAGCTTTAAATTTTATGTAGCTGAAACAAACTTTTTATATACTGTGTATATGTGGAAATAAAAATGTATGTTATGAATCATTACTCAAAATCAAGCCATTACATTTAATATGTAACTTAGTTCAAAACTAAATATTCTCATGGTTCAGTTCACCCTTGTAAAAATCCTCCATTCAGTATTTTATGAATAATTCAAATACCAAATACTTATTTTCGTACTTATCCTATAACATTTAAATATGAGTTAGATTGTTTATGCTATAATCTTATGTAAATCGGTGCCCATAAAACCATGTCTATACTTGGCCATACACTGTTGGATCCTGAAAAGCTTGTTTACTGCAATGGTGGTTGGGTATGCACTGGAAAAATGCTATTGGTAAGAACTGCAATATTTCAAACTTTTCTGTTTTGTTTGTGCAGGTCAAGAAGTTTTCTGTTATTTTCTGTTATATTTTTGCCACTGGAATAAAAAGAATGTGGAAGCATTTATTCTGGTGGTCCCTTTAAATTAATCTCTACTTATTTACTTCTCAGAGTTTTTAGCTACTTTTTTTCAGAAACTGTTTTTGTGTTTACATTTCTCTCCACTATTATCATTATAACATTATTTTATACTGGATTCAAGTACACCTCAATCATTGCATAAGGGTTACATAACATTTTTGTGATTTGTCTCTTGCTGAAGATCAAATTTTCATTTGAAAATGCACCAAGTGTTCAACTTTGGACAAAAAATTAAAGGACCATAGATCTATGCATTAAAATGTTTTGGTAATCATTCTGTTGCAGTTTCTGGAACAAAGGTCTTGAAAAAACATTTTTCTGATCTATCTTGCAACCTCTTCCTTTTAGCTACTCAGGCAAACTAAATATACTAACTGTAAGAAAGAAGGAATACTATTATAGCTATCTTAACAACATAAAAATATTCAGAAAGTTCATAAATGCAGGTACTGACAGATGATATTTTCGGGAATAAAAAAAAAGAAGCTGGTTCTGTTGCAATGCAATAAAATCTGCAATATCTTTTGCAAAAAGAAATTTATAATGAAAATGCAAACAATAAGTACTAGAGAAGGAGGAAAAGTCAATAACAGTGAGTTGTTAATTCAAATTCTTCAACATGAATGCCTAATCTGATACATAAAATTGCTTTCAAAGGCATTGAGCACCAACAACTCCATTTAAATTGTAGGTGTTCGGTAAAATGGAAGGTCAAGTTTCATTGATACAGATTGCTTGAAATATTTAATGTAAATATACAGCTTCTAAAAGTTTTATCTAAATAGAATGTCACTTTGTGATAAAAAGAATAAGTAGGACAAGAGGAAAGTAGAGTAAGACGTATGTGTATGAACCTGGTATACAATTAGACAGGTTTTTTGATCTAAAATCTGTTTCTTCACCTGCCAACAATCTTCTACTAGTCTTTTATTATTAAAACTAGGAATTTTTAAAAGGGGGCTTGAAAATTTCAGGGGACATTCAAGATGCAAAAACTTGGATAAAAATTCTATGTTCTTATAGACCATGCTAATATGACATTTTATTTTATTTTCTACTACCTGTGTGAAAAGGGTAGGTTTCAGGATGTCACATGGCTGAAGGAGTATCTGGATATTAAGTACATGGTATTTAAGGAGTTTCTTCTGTGTGAATCTGTCTTGATGATAAAATGTTCTACAGTCAACAGAAAATTGTTTGTCTATAAGGTGGAGAAGGAATCAAGGTAACTAATTAAAATTGTTATGTATTTGATAATCAGAAAGTAGATTATAGATTCTGTTAAGAATTAATTCTTGCCCCAGAGGAGATGGTCTACTGGGCATCAGTAAGGAATAAGCAAACAACAGCACTTCAGAGAATATCATGGAAATGTCTGCTAATCTAATTCCCAAAGGAATTAGAGAACATGCCTTCCAAAAAGTGAAGAGGTCAGCAGCCCAGCTGAAGTGCCACTACACCAGTGCACACAGATGGGTTATGAACAGGGGCTGGGAACCATGGTGAAATTAGGAAACTGATTTATTTGCTTTTACAGGAACATGGTGGAATGAGTTACATGATGAGAACACTGCATTTTAGGGCCACAAGATTCTCAGAAGAGGTAGCCTGGGAAGGAGGGGTGGAGATGTTGGTCTCTATGTTAAGGAAAGGCTAGATTGTGAAGGGCTGCCTCTGAGTAACAGCCATGAATGGGTTGAGAAACTAGGTAAAAATCAGGCACAGTACTTGTAAAGTGCTTACAAAGTACTTACAACATCATTCCTTAGTTACAAGCTGTCTTGCAAATAAACAGATGGTAAATGATGGTGGGGATAAAGGGATAGCAGGTTAGTGTCACTCTGTGATGCCCAAGATGAACTCAAACATAACTTTCTCTTCCCTTTAAAATGGTTTTGTAATGAAGAAATTATATGGTGATGATGCGAGACAAGTAGACATATGCACCGTTTTACCGTGTTTCTCAGAAAAAGCATAACACTAATATCAGTTTGGAGCATTATTAGGAATTTGTTGGTTATCCTGGGTTTGCTTCAGTTTGGTTTCTAATGAGTTAGTCATGTAGGATATTTATTTTTAAAATAAATCAAGAGATGAAATTATATTTTTTTAGAAGCAGAAGAGGTTTTTCATAATTTATGGCTAAAAATTATATACGTATATAAATGGTTCTGAATTTTCTGATGCTTCATCAATTTCCAGTCAAAAATGCTAACAATATTGTTATTCTTAGTTCATTAAAGCTGGAAAAGTGGGGGTTGAGGGTTTTTTTTGGTTTTTTTTTTTAATGCTAGAATGATGACATTCTTAATAGAAAAAAACATAAAAGAAAAAAGAAAAAGATAAATTGCATAGTTTTGGGAAAATGTAACTTTCCAAACTAAGTTCAGTCTCATGTTTATAAAACAATTTACCTAAAACATTAATGTAAACAAAAGTTTTAAAAGAGAACAGGTGTGTGTTTGAAAGAGTGCTTCCTGCATAGATTAGAGGAGAAAATTTTCTACACACAAATACAGAGTATAATTGCTTCTCTGAATGACTTGTAATAAATTCTGCAATATAAACTGTGAATAGTGTAGTCATTCCAAATTTTTTTCATTTTATTGTTACTAGATAATGGCATTTCACAATTTTCAAACTATGACTTCATTTTGAAAATAATGTGAGCTTCTGATGCAACACACTTCTGGAGGCTGGTCACGTTATAAGTGATAGGAACTATAACACAATAGGGTAGCTGCCCAGCAGCTGTCTAGAACTACAATGATGATTTATTCAAGAAATGATAAAAATTAACAGTCTGCAACCTGTTATTCTTTTTCACTTCTGTGTTATTCAATTTTCTGTTTATTTGAACAAACTTGATTTAATTTGAGAGGCTTTAATTTATCTCAGAATTGAAAAACAAAGTTGAGGCAGCAAAGTTAGAAAACATGATTTTTTTTAACTAAGTGTTAAAAAAAGTTAATTTATGGCCTCTGACCATAAATGACTAGGTAAATGACTAAGGTAAATGACTTCACTCTCCTTTAATTCTCACTGTCTGCCTGTGTTATTAATTTTGAAGTGAGTTTCTCTTACAGTGTACAACAGAATACTACAACATGGTAGGTATCACATATTTTGTTATCCAGAAATTAGTTAAAAAAAAAAAAAAAAAAAACCAAAATCATAAAATAGAAAGAAGAATTAAATGAGACATAAAATCATGTAGCATCCTCAATCTATCCACATTCTGCTAAACAGAGTAAATTAAAACTTGGCTGAAGATTGGCTGTGAAGGCACCTAATTTATTAGATGTCTTAACTATAATTTTCTTTTTCAAGGGAAAATAGAGACCAACAAAGTAGTTATAACTGTAATGTATGGCAAAAGTTTGTCAGAACTGAATGATATTAGTATACAAAGAGAAAGGATAAACAGAATGAGAAATGATGTTTGTAAAAAATCAAAACATCCCCAAACATTCTGTAGGTGATCTAGATTGTATTGACGTTGCCTGAACAGAAGAGAGTGTTTTAATTGGCTGTCTGTGACTATCCAACTCTTTTTCTCTTATTTATGAGCAACTGTCCCGGTTTTGTCTGGGATAGAGTTGGTTTTCTTCTTAGTAGCTGGTACAGTGATGTGTTTTGGATTCAGTATGAGAATAATGTTGATCAAACAATGGTTCAGTTGTTCCTCAGCAGTGTTTACCCTGAATCAAGGATGTTTCCATGCCCCATGCTCTGCTGGAGCTGCACAAGAAGATGGTAGGTAGCACAGGTGGGACAGCTGAAGCACACAGGCCAAAGGGATGTTCCACACCATGGACTTTATGCCCAGTATATAAACTGGGGGTAGTTGGCTGGGAGGGGCTGATCACTGCTTGGGGACAGGATGGGCATCTGTCATTGGTGTTGAGCTTCGGGCATCATTAATTTCTCTTGGGTTTTGTCCCTTGCTCTTTTTCATTATTTTAATTATTTATTAATCTTAGCTGTAGCATCCTTGTAGTTAATTTTCTTTGAATTACTAAACTGTTCTCATCTCAACCCATGAGTTTTACTTTCTTTTCCAATTCTTCTCCTCATCCCACATAGGGTGTGGAGGGTAGTGAGTGGGCAGTTGCATGGCACTGAGTTGCTGACTAGGATTAAATCACAACTGGAACATAAAATTGAGAAACATTAAAACTGCAATGGCACTAGAAAATATCAGCATTATCATTGATATATTTGGTAGACTGACAGTATTATTATGGTTGGTTGAAATATGGGTTTAAAGAAGGTATTGAAAGAGATTTAATAACCCATTATATATTTTATTTTAAAACAAACTTTTCAATGAGTTCAAATAACTAAGAAGTGTTTCAATAGAAAGAAACAGAAGACAAGTATTTATATTCTTAAATGTTATCAGCTATTTTAAACAGAAACTGAAGCACTATTATTACTCCTTTATTACAAAGACAGATGAAGGTTATACAACTGAAAGCTAGAATAATTTTCCTCTCTATATCAGCATTACTTTGAAAACCTATCTGAATTTAGAAATGTGCAGACTCTTTGCCTAAATGACATAACTGGTACATTTTGGAAATAATAATGAGGTTACAATAAAAAAAGTAGAAGGGGAAAAACCAAAAAAATATATTGTCTGGCCATGGAATGCTTTCTTTATATTTTGTCAAGAACAAACTTATGTGCTTATGATCTTCAAAAATAACTGTCTGCTTTCTTTGGACCTGCAATGCAGTGCTTTGGTACAGTAGTCTCTTTGGTGTCAGAAATATGTCTTTGAAAATCCTGCCTCCACAGCATGTGCTTTTCCAGGCAGTTTACCATTTCCCACAGTTAATCAATCTTCTAGAAACGATGTAGCTATGAACACTCCCCAGGAACTTTATAGGTATGATTCTCACATGTTGAACTTGTTGGCCATTTTTTCTCCTGCCCACTGTGCCTGCTGTGCTGAAGTTATTTCAATCTTGTCCCTGGGAGTCAACAGATGATCTGAAACAACTGAGTAAACTGAACAGCTAAAAAAATTTTATTTCTTGACATTCCAGGAATGCTTGGTAGAGTTTGAAAAAGTACCATGAAAAAAAATCGCTTGTTCTTGATTTTATGGCAACTTCAACAATTGAACCCAATTCCTTATTCCCAGACAACACTCAAATTTATTTTTTAACTTATAATAAAGTGGAGTCTTGGTGTTTCACACAAAATAAATTCCTTGTTACATTTGGTTTTACCAGTTATCTTGGAGGCATGTCTGTAGAACCCCAGAAAATTAGGGACTAATTTGTTTGTCTCAATAGCCAGACGGCTGTAAATCCAATCAAGGACAGTTATAGCAGTTAAGAATTGTTGGTAATAGAGCTGAGATCAGTTGGTATTAATATGCTATGAGGAAAAAACAGAGTTTTGATTGGAGATAATGGCCAGGTGGATGCACAGCAGCACTTTTCTGGGACAAACATCTTTGTTCCAGTCCACAGGGACTCAGCAAAAAAAATAAGACAACACAAAAGCAGGAAGACAACACAAGAAACAGGCATGGACTGCAGAGAGGGATCTAAACTACAAAAGACCACTGGAAACTTCTGACCTCTTTCCAGAATGGACTGAGAACAAAAACTAATTGGCATAGAAAGTGAGGAACATATCCTCAGGGTGGAGAAACCTATTCATAAGAAAGTATCCATTCCCAAGCCCAGGTGGTGCTAGGGTGCTGGACATCTCATCAGCAGGAGCAATGCTGGAACCAGGACTGGTGATTCCCTTCCTCCCTTCCCTCCTTCCTCCCTTCCTCCCTCCCTCCTTTCTTCCCACCTGTATATAGTGGGCCAGGGATTAACATACCAATTTCCATGTCAAGTGTGTAATTTACCAATGGAACTTACTGATTCTGGATCCTTGGACTTCTGTCATTCCTTTTGACCATGAACATTTACAAATTCTAGGCACTTTCTTTTTTTATTAGAGGTGAGAAGTCACAACGTCTTCCCACATCTTATTTTTTAGCTTCAAATATGCCCTCCTATCTGGTTCATTAGGGCCATTAACATATAACAACCTTTGCATAGTTCTGTTTCCTTTGTTCTTCAAGGAAAAATGGGAACTAATAATGATGAGTTAACAATTGCACACAAAACTATCTCAGTTTAAGAAATTACTCTTTCTGTCTCTCTTACTCAACCACTAGGTTTCACCTCATCCAGAACTCCAAATTGAATTCCAAAATGAGTAGCTAGGTCTTCCATGAGAGTAAAAAAGTATTTCAGAGCACCTTCAAATCAAACAGTGTCAAACAGTGGTTTGAATAAAAAACACTCCGTGTCAAGAAGAGTTAGTGGTAGTGAAACTTGCTTCATCAATTAACTGGCATATCAAAAATGAGGAATATTGTTCAAAAATAATTTGCTATTGAGGGCAGGCACTCAAATGATTTTCAATATGAGATCTGAAAATTAACCTTGAAGATAAACTGTGAACATCTCTTGCAATATTTCCACTCTGACCTCATACAAAAAAAATGGACAGTTAGACATTCCCTTTTCTGTAATTAATATTATCCTAATGTTTCCAAGGGCTTTAAGTTCAACTTCACATGCTTTTTGCAGGAGTATCTTTACTATTTCCATTATCATTATTTCCATTTCATAGTTAAACAAGAAGACTCTTATAATTATCGTAACTTTTTATAGGCAGTTCTACATAACTAACATGTTAAACAGAAACACATAAAATTTCTTTTTTTTCTGTTTATTTTTCCCTCAAGATCTTCCAGTGTAATTATTTTTTAGATCATTTGCTGCTCATGTTTGTAAGTATTTATCATCTTTTTATATCTTGGAGATATTTACAAAATACCTTACTTTAAGGCAATATTTCAATTTAAGGCAATATTTCAATTTAGGCAATATTTCATTATTATCAATATTTTATTATTTCTTCTTCTCTATATCACTGATGAAAATGTAAACATATCTAGCACCTGTCACTACAGCACTCACAGGGAAAATCCATTCAAATCAACCCAGTTGTTGGAGGATTTTAAATGCCAATTTGTGACATCTTTCAATCTGTAAAGTAAGTTAATATATTCTTATTATTATTGCAAACATATTAGTAATATATATCAGCATTTTTTTAATGCTCTGGCCACATTTCTTTGATCCAGCTGGTAGCTCTGTAATTACATTTAGAATGTTCACCTGCCACATCTTGTTCTCTTTAGGGCACAGTGGTTATACCTCCCAGTGTGTTTTCAGTGGAGTTTTATAGTTTGGAAGGAAGATTTAAATATGAAAATGCTAAAACTAATATTAATTTTAACTAGAATTTTAAGTTATTATTACTTTGCTTGCCATATACATAAGGATTTTACAGAGGAACTCAAATAACTGTCATGTACACTAAATGCATCTGTTACATCCATTATCATCAGGAATATGATGATTTGAACTGGTTTGAGTTCAGATTGTGAAAGTATCTATATTCTCTAGGTTTAAGAAGAGTATCAGCAGGACTTGCTGAAGGCATAGAAAAGGAGGCAATGCTTAGAAAAAATAAATAATCTTAGATGCTTTCCAAATATCAGACAAAGGTGAGTATGTCACTGACTAACACTTTGTCAGGGCAAAATGTGTCAGTAAACTCGGATATTTCATGTGGCTTTTTTAAAACTCATCTTTCTAAAAGACAGTGGTTTCACTTGGTTACTGTCATGTCTGCTATAAAAAGGCAGTCTTATGCCTGTGGCTCTTCCTATACTGGTGACTAAAGGAACTAAAACCAAAAGAACAGCAGACTTCATTGTTCCTTCTTCAAAGACAGATTCAGAAAGGATACGTCTGTAAATTGTCCTAGAATATAATCCTCCTACACCCAAATTCATTTTGATCTCTTTGTTACATAGAACAGTCTGCCTCATGTATCTACCACTGAGCTGCTTTCTGACAAACAGTGTAGTTTTTCAAGACTTTTTTTTTTTTTCCTTATGTGAAAAAAAAAAAAAAAAAAAGTTGATTTACAGGTATAAGGATCAGGCATAAAAGTACTGGAGTAAATCTAGACTTTATTTCCTCAGGCTGAGGCACTTGATTAGGATGAAAAAGTTTAATAACTCTAACATAATGCATAAGTAGGAGCATCTGAATCCAGATGCATTTGCTACAACTAGCTCAGAATCTCACACTATATGAAGTGTATTTGCCTTTTGCAAGAAAGAGCACATCTGTTTCCCTGTTTTTTTCCTCTAAACTGTTTATAAACTGTGTTGAGCTACTTCTGTCAAGACTGGGTAAGACTCAAGTGAGGTAACAATTGAATCCTATTATTTTGGTATAATAACTCTTCTTTCCCTCTAGCGAATCTTATCAGTCTCTCCCAGTCACCAGTGTCAGTTAGTGTTAGCAGCAAGAGAGTCACATTTTCCACATGGTGTGCAGACCTCTTCAGCAGACTTCTACAGCATATATCTGTGTTGCATGAGTTATTCTCCAAATCAATAGCCAGAAGAGATGAGAGCTTTAAATATTAAGGCAGTTATGTCAGCACACTCCATCTCAGCAGGAAAGCGGAGAGCCTGACAGGTTTGGTTCTCTGTGGTCTCCAGTTACTTTCTCTCATATGTACAAATTTTAAAGTGGCAGGCTTTTTGTTTTTTGTTTTGTTTTGTTTCAGATTTTTTGCAAACTTTCTTCTTTCACAAGAGCTTTCTGTATTGTCTCTGTTTTCTGTTGCCTTCTTCCAAGTAATTCTTACATGTAAAGGTCCATTATTTCCTCTGGAGAAATGTTTAGCAGCAGATAATCATGGAATCATAGAATGGTATGGGTTGGATGGGACCTTAAAGATCATCTAGTTCCAAACCCCTGCCATTGACAGGTACACCTTCCAAACCCCTGCCATAGACCAGGTTGCTCAGAGATGCATCCAACCTGGCCTTGAAAAATTAAAGGAGAGCCAAAAGGTTGATTATAGGGCTGGAGCTCCGCTTCTACAATGGATTGGATTAGTTCAGTCTGGATTTTTTTCAGTTTTCAGAGAGAACTAATTGAGGCCTTCCAGAATCTGAAGGGAGCCCAAAAGATAACTGGAGAGATACATTTTACATGAGCATGTAGAGAGAGGACAATGGGAATGGCTTCAAACTGAAAGAGAGTCGGTTTAGTTGAGATATTGCAAGAAATTCTTAACTGTGAGGGTGATGAGTCACTGGAACAGCTTGCTTAGAGAATTGTTGGTAATGAGAGAAGTGGAAAAAAACCACAAAGAAAGTTCAAGGCTTCAGCCTGAGAATAGTTAATGTTGTCTCATTCTCACATTTTCTTTCTTATTTCCAAATGAAAGATTAGTAGATCTTAGGCATAAATCATATAGGTATCTCTACCTGAGGCTCTTTTTCTCCTTGTGTGTGTGAAATCTACCACTTATTAAAGAAGTTTCAAGACTCTTGTTTTTATTCTTTGTTGTGAAATGTTTTGTATTCATGGTTTTTTTAATGCACTAAATAATGCAATATTTTCAACCAGTTCTAATTTTTATGTAAGTCAATAGTTTTTGGATAAGTGTTTAATTGTTTTGGTTTAATTTTATTTTTAAACAAAAGACATGCATTCTTTTGCATGTAAATATCCACTTTCTAGATCTTTGATAACATGAATAAATTTCAAAAATACCATTAATATTGATGACAAAATAAAAATTTTGATAAAATATCTTCCCATTAAAGAATTTTCTGACAAAGCCATTGTACATGTGATTTTCTAATTATATTTTCTTCACATTTTCAAACCAAATATTTAAGCTTCTGTTAGTGTGTTCTTTTAAAGGCAGGAATTCCATTTTTTGGTATGTCTTAAGCATGAGAAAACAGTTCTCTGTTCTCAGAAATATAATGAAATCAATTTGACTGCTTCTTTTATCAGCTAAACTTAATATAGACAAAAAGGATTGCTTAATCAAGCAAATAGTCAGATCTCAACCAAAACAATATACAAGGACTTAGACATAAAGCAATTACAGTACAGAGGTTTACACTGTCATCTAAAATAGAAATCTGGAGCACCAAAACTCAGGTCTTTCCCAGGGTGTTTCCCCTTTTCCTGAAATGGTCACTAGTTGTCCCCAGATCTGCTTTCCTTGATACACAGTTGGTTTCATTCTGAAATTCAGCTTTACTTTTCTTAGGATTATACTCTGTAAAGCTTGGGTATGTTTAACTTAATTGCTAAATGATTGTCATTTAACAGGTAACCAATTGGCACTGCCTTAACCACATTGATAATACACACTAGATGTTAATAAAGGTATTTGAGTTAAATTTCTAAATTTCATTTTAAGTATGTGCAGGATTAAGTGTCCGGCTGCTTTAGGAAAATAAATCATTAGATAGTCCTGATAACAGCAGTTTTAAAACAGGAGGCTATAAACAAATGAGTTCCAAACCACAGAATTCTCTTTTTCAGTCAACTTTTTTTTTTTTGTGAATATACATGCCTAGGGGACAGGTTTACATTGGAGTAAGTCAAGGACTGTATGAGGCATGGAATGCAACATTATTGCTTTCCAATAATGGATATGATAAGAAAGAGCCAAGCATCATTCTTATTAATAAATAGGTCCAAGAATCCACAGAAATAATTCTGTCTTGAAAGGGATCAAGTAACTTCATGGCTCTACTGCCTCTATACATCTGATGAGCTGGCCTGGGATGTCTCCACAACACTACCACCTTTTCCCTCACAAGAAGAAAACAAAGGTGGAGAAATGCTGTGCTATGTCTTTGCCAATTAAGTAATCTTTACAAAGTCCATGTATATTGCTCATTTAATGACCTCCAAACTTTTCTAAATGTCATTTTCAAAGACTTCTGGAAGATACTAACTCTCACTATCTGACTGGAAAATATTGAATCTGACTAAACATTTTATGATTAATCACAGTCATTCATTTCTTTCATAAAAAATGGATATTTGTACTTCAGGTTGAAGTAAGTTTGAATTTATCTGACATTAAATATTTTCCTAATGAAGTAGTCATGTATTTAATTTTAAGTTATGCCCTCTGATAAAAAACAATGTAAAATTTTAGTTCTTCATTTCTGCTATTCTACAATCTCAAATCACTTGTCCTATGCAAATTATTAAATCATTAATCTCAAGGACCAAAAAGAGGCATTTTAAAATATCAAAGGACACTTTTTTTTTTTCATTGACAATAAGAGGATTCCCATATCTGATGGACAGTCATAAAGATGGCTTTAAGATTTAATTAAATATTTTCCAGTAGATGGCAGCCTTTTACAGTGATTGGAAATCCTGAATGATCCCTCTGGAGGGATCTTCTGTAGTTGACTATGTAGCTGTTATGCCTTTCCTCTGCAAATGTTGGTTAAAAGGTGTGTATAACCTTGTTTTTGCAAATGATCAAAACTTGTTACATATGCTCACTTTTATTTTCCTATATCTGTAGGAAATATCTATGTGTGTGTCTGCCTGCAATAAAAAAAAAGACTAGAAGTACTACCTAAAATCAGGAACTACAAAAGAAAATGCTAAATGTTCCAGTTGATTCACTTGATAATATCTGAAGTCAAGATGATTTGAACTTCTAATGCTACTTATATTATCTGGGGCAAAATGTTTGAAAATCTTTGTGATATGTCTGAGACTGGGATTTCACAGTATTGGAATTTAAATTCATACAAGAGGAAGCATGCTTTTTCACAGGTTTCCTCAAAATTTACATCCTTGCATTTATTAGGATATGATTCTTTTCCACCTCTAATGCAATTCATTAGACATAGTAATTAATATGTTTACTCTGCTTGCACATGGTACTGTAAATCAAAATTCTAAATACATCCAAAAAAAAAAAAAAAAGGGCCAAGACTTTTGTGCTTTCATCACTTCACACATGCCAAGGTAATTTCTTTTCTTAACTTTTACTGCACTTTCCACTGTCACCTTGGAGATCTTGTACCTTGAGAACAACAAAGATATTTGCTTATCTGCTTCAGAGTCAGTGAGACAGGATTTGATGCAAAGAGGTGCTATCTTTCAATAGAGCTATGTCTAAGCAGGCATATGGTTCAAACATGACCTACCAAATGATAAACCAAAACAAAGTACTGACAAAGAATTTCTGCTGGGTGTGAAGTTTCCATTTTATGAATGCTTTAGAACAGCAACTTGTATCTTCTTGACATTTAAGTTATTTCAGGACATTCTGTTGTGTTCTGAAAAGGGAATTCCAGCCCCATTTAAAGGGGAAAAAATACAGGAAATAGAAGTAGGCATATATGATGTTCCTGTGAAGCATTTTAATTTGAGGGTGAATAATTCTATGTAGTAAGAAAAGATGGACTGTGGGGATTATTTATTAATTGATTAATTAATAAATAATTTTTAAAGCAATGTGATTATCCTATATCCAGAGTACTATGTCCAGTGCTGGACTCCTCAGTATAAGAATATGATTAAAGGATTAAAGCATCTTTCATTCGAGGAAAGGATGAGAATTTTGGGATTATTCAGTCTGAAGAAAGAAAAGCTCACTGGGCTCTCATCCCTCTATTTAAATAACCAATAGGAGTGTGCAAAGAAGACAGACTTTTTCAATGGTGCTCAATGACAGGAGAGGAAGTAATGGATACAAACTAGGAAAACATGATTTCAATATGAACACAAGAATATACTTTTCATGGAGAGGCTGACTAAGCAGTGGAACAGGATGCCCAGGGAGGTTATGGAGTTTGAATCAGTAGAAATACTGAAAACCCATCTGGACATGATACTGGGGAGCCTTCTTGAAACTACTCTGCTTCAGCTTTGTGTCTTGGACTAGGTGATCTCAAGAGAGCCCTTACAACCTCAAATATCCTGTAATTATATGCATTATAGAAAGAAACTTTAGGGCAATTGAAAAGTCATCCAACATCACGCAAGCATTTCAGATTGTTATTATTTCTGTGCTGTTCTATGAAGCTTGCTGACAGTTACTGAAAATTACACTGGCTTACAAAATACTAATGGTATTTCAGTAGTTAAGTTTCAAGTAAGAAGTATATAGTTTTTTGTAAGTCCTTGTGAATGACTGTTGAAAAACCCTATTGCACCTTGTTCAGAAGTCATATGAAGTTAACAAAATCTTAGAACTTCTGAAATGATCAAAACACTTCAAAAGGATTGGTGTGCAGTGCCAGTGTGCTTCCCCAGATACCCATGAGTTTGTCAAAACCATTTATTACTTTATTGTCCTCCAGAATTCAATAACATATGCTAGAACACAAAATCCAAAAGTCCTTTATTATCATATTATCTCATATTAAAAGTAATGCTGTGTTCCTGGTTAGGTTGACTTGTGGCAAGCTTTTTTTTTTTTTATTGATAAAATCAAGAATTGGATCTGGGAGATCTAGGAGCACTATGATGAGTTAAAATGATAATATTTCAGTCAGTTAAGGGTCAAACACTTGCCTTTGTAAAAGTAAAACTGTTGTAACCTTGTGACATGAAGAACAGGACTGTAAGATTTAGAACTAGATGAGAAAAACACATCGAAATTATTTGGGCTCATCCATGGAGTGATCCTCACTGCTCCACCATGGCATGAGTCACTTATCTACTCTGTTTCCTGTAGAGCAGATCAATAGTCTGTCCTGCTCCTTGTTAAAATGTGAACTCCAGTTGATCTTTGCCTTATAGAAAACCAGAGAATGTGACAATTTGGTTCTGTTTTTTCTATTAGAGGCTTTTAACTAAATGATGACAGGAAAAGCAAGTTCCTCAATTCTTATATGAAAATCACAAAGAACTGAAAATAATGTAAGAATCAGAGATATTTCACAGATCCCGTCATATTAAAACTTATTTGAATATTCTAGATATTTTGTCTTGATTTATCAATAAACTACTAAAATAACACAAAAGAAGGCTTCTTATATTTTGCTCTGTCCAAACTAATTAATTTCAATACATACCTACAAATGCTCCTTTGATAGAAATGGTAATCTAGGCCATAATTTGTATTTCACACAATTCTAATGCTGTTTTCAAGGAATTGTGAAGTAGGTATTTATCAAGTTAAAGTATTAAGGCACAAACTCTGATTAATACTCATAATTTATATTTGTCTGAAATAAATTAGTTATATATCTTGGGAAAAAAAAGTATATGAAGTAGTTATAGATCTTGGAAAATATTTTAGCTTTATATTTGTTTTATAGTGGATTGTATCCTGTTAAGCACCATCATAAAACCTTGTAGTTACCATGCAATTTTAGATATTTAGATAAAATTATGCATTTACGTCCAGTAAGTAAATAAGCACAGGAGAATGAACAGTTTAACCATCTTGAGAACCCACTAGTACCTCCAAGATATTTTCAAAATGTCTGCATGTAAAAGCAGCTTTTTTTTTTTTTTCTTTTTAAAAGTAAAGTAAGGATACATGTTGGATTTTTCTGACATCTGTATTTATTTTCTGCTTTACTGTATGGTTATCTTCAAGCAGAGAATAACCAAAATTAAAAGAATGTTCCTTTTTGCTTTAAAATTTCAAACAAAATACTTCTTAGCCAATCTCTTACTGCACTGCCAGCAAACAATGGTTTGGCACGTGAAAAGCAAAAGAGAGAGCTCAGCTTGTTTATGCTGAAGAAGAGATGAGTGTGCAGGGATCTTATCAATGCATATAATTATCTTAAAGATGGGTACCCAGAGGATGGGACCAGTCTCTTTTCAGAGGTGCCCAGTGACAGGATGCAGGGCAAATGGCAATAACTGAAACACAGGAAGTTCCATCTGAAGATGAGGAAAAAACTACTTTAGTTTGAGGGTGACTGAGCATGGGAACGGGCTGCCCAAGATGTTGTGGAGTCTCTTTCTCTGGAGACACTCAAACCTGTGCAGTCTGCTCTAGGTGAATCTGCTTTAGCAGGGGGTTGCTCTGGATGATGCCCGCAGGTCCCTTCCAATCCCAACCATTCTGTATGATTCTGGGATATTAAATAAAGTACATGTCCATTCTGAGGCTGCTCAGGCTAACCTAACTGTAATTAATATTGTTTTTTCATTTCCTCAGTCCCAAAATGCATTTATCAGTCTTTCTCCATCTGTTTTTCCTTCTATATTTCTAAACTGTCTGCCATTTGTTACAGATTGCTTTTGTTCAAACAAGTGAAAAACAACTAACATGATAATGCATCTGAATGTGGTTCTGATAAAATGAATAAAAATATAATACTGGATAGCTTTGGTCTTTATCACCTTGGAAAGTTCTGTTGATTTCTTATGTAATGTAATTAAGCATTAATTAGATCCCAAGGCTTCCAAGGCAAACTTGTGGTATTAGTGTTTAAATTGCTGCATTACTTTTGTCCTTTTTATTTTAGCCCTCATTCTTTTGCACATCAAACACTAAAAAATAATGGAAACTTGTTGAAATATCTTTTTTTTTTTTTGAAGTTGTTCAGTTTGGTTAGGTTGTTTTGGGTTTTTTGATTGATTGATTTTTACTGCTTTTTTTGAAATTTTATTTTATTTTTTTCTCCCAAGGGAGTAATGTGAAGAATGTTTATGAAAACTATTTTTTAGTGAACAGATATTTTGTTTCATTTTATGCATTGCTTTTTATTTGGATTACTTAATGAAGTGCACAAATTTTATTTGTCCTAAATATATGTCCAATGATGATCCTAATGTCCAGTCTTGCTCTCTATAAGGCAGTGAAGGAGGACTGCTGAGGAAATATGGCTAAGGACTATAGAAAATGTTTTCCTTCAAGATATGGACAGTATTGCAATTTTCTGGTGGCAAAAACAAACCACACTCTCTTTCATGCACTTACATTTGAACTTTTAAGATGGTGGCCTAGAAATAAATATGTTGCAGGTTTGTTAGTTTGGGTCTTTTTACTGGCAGGTACTCCTTTAAATAGATACTCTTACCAATAGAGTAAATAGATACTAATAAATACTCCTTTGACAGAAATAGGCATGATGAGATTTGATAGTTAGAGGCTGAAACTGGACAAGAGTAGGCTTTTAACATGGAGGTAATAAATCATTGTTTAAATGATGTAGGGATGTGATGTATTCTCCTAGTTTCAGCCTTTTAAGTCAAGGTTAGACATCATTTTAAAGGGCATTATGTTGCAAAAGCAAAATTAATATTTCTTAGCTGGGGTTCTTTCATTTGTATTATGAAGAACACTAAAATCAGAGACAAAAGTTCGTCTTCTGGTGTTAAAAGCTACTTATCTAAAATATATATGTATATGGGTTAAAATCAAGGGTGTATGCAGCTGCCAAAATCTGCACATCGTTTGAGATACTCATAATATCTGCTTGGACTCCAGCCTCTGGTCCAGAGACTTCATGACTTTCTTCATTTCTTATCTACCAGCTCTGTGAGGATGTTTTGGATACCACCAGGCAGCATAAATACAGTTTGTATTTATCCAAATACATTTGTTTAGGCAACTGAATTTATGTCTCTTTACCGGATTCTGAATCGTGATAGCAAGTTATTCAAGTCCATTGGCAATTCTCACCCTGTTCCAGCATGCCCCCAACTGCATATAAGCATAAGGTATGTATAGGTGAGATGATGCTGTTTAAGTGTCAGCTCAATGGCAGAACAAAACCAGGAACCCTACTAAAGGCATCTCTTTTTAACTATGCTGGAACACTCCTGCTCATTTACCTTCCAGCTTGATATATTCTTGCTTTGCTTACAACACAAAGACATGATTTTTAGAAGGAGGAGTTGAGGATAGTCCATCCTTTTCCCTTCAGAACCCCTCCTCGATGGTGTTCAAGACATTTTTCCCAAGCAGATGTGGACCCAAAGCCATTAGAGATAAGCAGGCACTGAGAACAAGTTTCCAGTGGTCAGGACATTTGTTACCAGAGCTACCCCCTTAAGCAAAGGCAAGATACTGTGAAGCACTTCTGTGCATGCTTTTTGTATGCTCTAACTCTGGTGTTACTAGAAAATTCTGTGCCCTGGAAAACAGAAAAAAACAAAAACAAAAAAAATAAAACAAAACAACCCCAGACCCAAACCAAACAACAGCAAGCAATTTTTATGGTTTGTTTTGATAATTTTTTAGAGGTTTATTAAAATTTTTTTTTGTGTGAATTTATTTCTGCTTTTGTAAGAAGTGAGAAGTAACTGGGACATATTGCAAGCAGATGCAACAGAAGAGAAAACTTTGTAGTAGGCTGTGATTAACCTATAGCCAATTGGTTGATGCAGTTCACTAGCCCTTGGGATGATTGGAAATATTGTATAAGACTTCTATAGGCTCAAATGACAATTTGATTATAAGAAACAGAGGAAAAATTGAACTGAAGGATGAGGTAAAGTTTTCTGTGGGATTTAGAGATGCAGGCATTATCTATATCTCATGCAGATAAAAGTACTGAGAAACAGAATTTTGAATAGATAAAAAATGCTTAAAGGGTATTGTAGGAAAAAAAATAGAGGAGCTTGTCAAAGTCAGTCTTGTTAATGTGCTCTTGTAAAATATCTAATGAAACAGTAGAAATTTCAGGGCACAATCAAAAAAAATGTAAACAATGAGACATGGAAGTGACATTAAACAAGGCAAAATATATATGTATGCAGCATATATGCATATATAAATATATATATATACACAGCTGAATAATTGGAAATCCAAATACAAGGCTGCAGATAAAACAAAATGGGCAAAATTAATTTATATTCAAAGACAGAGATGGACAAAGACAATTAGTGAAAGCCTTGAAAAGGAGAAAAATCATGTGTTTAAATTCCACACATGAATTTTTCAAGAATCAGAATCAAATTGGAAAAGACCAACAAGATCTTGAAGTCCAACTTTCAACCAAATTGGAAGATGTTAAAATTGTAATCCATTCTAAATAAACATAATGTCTGTCAGATAAGTGAAATACAGTGGAGCAGAAGCAAGCACAGGAACTGTAACTGGGATTTTGCAACAAACATATTCAAGTAGAGGAATAATAAAAATGTTAAATGGTGGGGCAGATCTAATGTTTAGAGATTTTGTATTGTAAAACTTAGAACATGTGCATACATATATATAATGATGGTTTCCAGAATGATGGACCACAGCACACAGAAATATACTAGAATTGATCTGGTCTTTTTATCACAAATAAAGGTGAATTAAAATCACTTGGCAGTGTTTTAAATAGCATCATGGAAGAAGACAGGGAGAGAGAGAACATTTTGTTTTTGGGTGTGTATACAACACTATGGTACCATCAATCTCTGAGTCAGGTTGAACAGTATTAGGGCAGTAGAGTCAGATGCTAGTAGTGAGAAGTCCCTGGAGTATGTCAACACATTTCTTTCAAATGCATAGATAGTTCAAACGGAATATTGGTCTGAATTCAATGTTTACCTGTCACTGTACTGTCTGTACACACCAAATGAACTTTGTCTCTTGGGGTCTTCTGTGGAAGGGAGTGAATTGTCAACTCATTTAAGAATTGCAAAGAAGTTTTAGATGCTGACACCTCAATTTGAGACTTATGCTCCTCAAGGATTTGGCAGATATGAACAGTAGGTGATCTGAATCATCTGCTGAGCTTAGACATCCCAATTCTCAATCCTTGCTCCATCTGCCAGTGCAATTTGAATTGATCTCATTGTTTCTAAATAGCCAATTCACTGCATTTTTACTAATTTAAAATTAGTAAAAACCAGGAAATATTTTAATGTAGGCCAAAATGCTAAGCAGATAACATAGAGAAAAACTATACTTTATTTCCCATCTATGAAATATGCCAAATCAGACTCAATAAATGCAGTAGTGAAGAAGTGAGCTTCAGTAGTGAGAGTAATCATTAAGACAAAGAGATTACTCATGTTATCCCCTTAATTTCTTTTAGCATCCTTTTTAATCAGTTAAATATAGGATTACTGGGGAATATAATATAGGAGTACTGGGGAACAAAAACATATATAGGAAAATAAGTATTATGACAAAGTTAAGAAAATTTTACTGATGGCCATGCTCATAGTGTTAAGTCATACAAAAAATAAATATTGTGCTGTAAATCTTTTGTAAAGGGCTAAACTTTGTTTTTGCAGGCATAGTCATGTTGCATTTAGCACCAATTTTTACCTGACTAATTCAAAAAATTACAAATAATTTGTGAGACATAAGAAGGTAAGTGCTAAATTTTCTTTGGTAGATGAATTCTAAAGGCATCTATGATACAAATTCTGTAAACCTAAAGATTCATTAATATTTATATAATCAGTTGTACATCATATTGATTATTAATCCTACTACTGTGTATAACATATCACTGCATTTTATAATTTGAATTGCATATATTAAGAATTGAAATCAGATCAGATTTTTCAATTCTAGAATTAGATATTGATAGAAGTATGGCAAAGATAGGACCAAGAGTTTTTTTGCCTTTATGACTGATGTAGTCCATGACTGCAGTTAATTTCATATTAACCAGGTGTGATCTGTTCTTTGCTGTTCAGGATCAGTGCTCTTTTTTGTTAATTTAGTGCTGACAGTTGTAGGTACTATTTAAAACAAGCAGGTATCAGAGTCTAATATTAAGTAAGCAGCTTCTTCTAGATATTTGTTTGGAACTGTTCTTGTAAGTGTTTGTCAAGAAATGTAATGATAGAGTAGTGAGTAATAGGTAAGAATTGAAAGAGAGGAAATTCAAGTTAGCTATTAGGAAAAATTGTTTTAGTGAGTGTGGTGAGACACTGGAACACATTCCCAGAGAAGTTGTGAATGCCCCAACCATGGCAGTATTTAAAGCCAGGTTGGATAAGGCCTAGTGGGAGGTGTACCTGCCCATGGTAGGAGGGTTGGAACTAGATGATCTGTAAGATCCATTCCAAAAACTTATGATCCTATGATCCAATGAGAATAAGATTACAATGTATAAGACAGTCTTTAATACCAAGTTTACTTTCCTGAGGTTAGCTGATGCTATGCAGGACTTGGATATAGAGGAGTGATAGAGCAATGTAATGTATACTTGCATTATTAACAATTAATTATTAACAATTAACAATTGTAATGTATACTTGCATACACAATGCAAGTATAAATTACAATTAATGTAGTACAGGAATGGAAATATACAGCTGATTCGGAATACAAATGTGATACCCACCATATACTATCTATTGCATGGTCATTGTCATGAGGTTGAGCAACCTCATTGTCAGGAAGGAATATGTGAGCTGAAACGAGCTTAGTCCTATTGCTCCTGTGCTGATTTTGGCCTAGGTAATTTTCTTCATTGTAACTTGTATGGGGATATTGTTTGGATTTGTGCTAGAAATGGTGTAGATAGTATGGGGGTACTCTTGTTATTGCTGAGGAGTGACTGACTCTTACACAGAGTCAAGGTCTTTTCTGTCTGTCACACCATCCCTGCCTCTGACCCCAGATGACCCAAGGGATATTCCATTCTATGTGGCATTATGCTCAGCATTTAAAGCTGGGGAAGAAGTAGAAGGGGAGGACATTCAGAATGATGGCATTTGTTTTCCCAAGTCCTTGTTACATGTGATGGAGCCTGCTTTCCTGTGGATAGCTGAGCACCTTCCTGCCATGGGAAGCAGTGAATGAATTCCTTGTTTTGTTTTGTTGTGTGGCTTCCACTTTACCTGTGAAACCATCTTTATCTCAATCCATGAGTTTTATCACTTTTCTGATTCTCCCTCCGTCTTGACAAAGAGGGGAGTGAGTGAGCAGCTGTGGGTGGGGCTAAACCACAACAGCTTTCTTCGAAATTCCTATTGATCATTGTCCACTTCTTCCATTTTGAGTTGCTAAGAGATAAATCTACATTTCCATGCTGGCTTCACTAACTCAGGAATATATTTGCAATCTTCTGATAAACTCAGGGACAGTTACAGAACTGGTTGATTCATTTGGCTGATATAACTGCTTGATTTGGTCATCTCATGCAGCTAGTTGATCACTCATTTGATGAAACCATTTATCTAGAAAAAAGGTCATGTTTTCTGGTCAGATCTGTGTTAAGTTTATCTTTCCACCTTAGAGCTGCCTTCTATTGTAGACATTCATTTATTGGTCACAGCAGGTTGAAATTATTTACTTGCTGTTCATATTGCTATATAGCAATAGTTATTCTAATAAGTTCTTCTATTTGCTCTATCTTTGTAGCAGAATGACACTACAAATAGAAGAACTATTCTTTTAATGATTGTTCAGTGACAACACATTCCTGCTCTTAGGTGTAACAAATGGGCAAAGGAAAAAAAAAATGTATAAAACCTAGCAAGGAGCTGGAAATGGGGACTGGTTAAAGCTATCCAAGGTTCCAGAAAGTTAATGAAAGTTAATCTAGAATTTTTAAAACAAATCTACACACAGCTTGCTACTCAGGAACTGTATTGTTTTTGTAGGCCATCAAATATAAAGGGAAAATCTTAACAGCTACGGTTTTCAGTTCTGCTGCAGAGAAATCTTTGTAGTTTCTCCCTATACCTATCTCTCTTCCTCTCTTTGAATAGAAGAAATGAGGCATGAGATAGTTAGCTACAGTCAGATTGTTCTGGTGAGCACGTAAATCATTCTGACAGATTCTTTACATTATTCATTATAACACAATAAGGAAAGGCAGAAGAGACTCATGTGGAGAGCAGCAATCTACTCTACTTTTCACAGAGAAGACACTCTTAGTGTCATGCATGTATATAGCTAGTACCACTTATGTCTGGACAATTGTTTGTTATTGTGTAGTTTTCCTAAACTGTTCATAAAATACAAAAAAAGATCGGCTGTTTTATGGAAGAAATGTAATTACCTTGAGTAGAAGTTCTGCATGAGGTGTTTTGTCTTTCACAGTAAACAGAAATGTAGCATCACTTCTTGTGGAGCCACAGAAATAACTGATTATGTTCAAAAGCCTGTTACAGTAAGGGAAAAAAACTTGATTCTATTTGATTTGTAGTTCAGATGGTTATGTCTAGAGCAGCATGTTAACTCAAGGCCTCATTTTGTGCTCCAATCCACAAAACAACTATGCCAACTCCAAGACTTCAGTGCATCAACTCGTTTACTAACTTGAGATGTTATCACCTGAAACTTAGATCTGAAGCAAGACTAGTACAAACTTTGGTTCTGCTCCCAGAATATAGCCCCAAAACCAGGCTTACCTTACCACAGACTTGCCTGAAGTTCATATCCACAAAAATGCCTTGCTTCTACATTCCTGTGTTCTTTTCAGCAGAAAAAACAGGTTCAGGGATGTCAGAAGAGAGTCTGACATAAGTGGGAGCAAAGGCAAAAAAGATCACTGGAAAAGTATATTCATTCTGCCAAAATGTGATGTGAATGTGACAGTGGTAAGCCACAAGTGAACCAAGACACATGATTTGGGTGAAAACAGCTCAAGCACAAGTGAGCAAGTCATAACTTACATTCAGAAATGAATACCAGCAGCAGCATAAGCTTGGAATAGATCTAGCAGAATCCAGGAAAGCTTTCTCTGCTGGCAGATATACAATAAGGGATAATGCCTGTGGTAAACAGTTTAATGATTCAATAGATAATACAAAGATGAAGAGAAAGATTGGCGAGTAAAAGCTTAGGAAGATTTTATGCTAATGCTTTCCTACTTTCCTAAATTGTGTAGAAAAGAAAACATAATCCATTGTTATCTTCAGTTTCTCTCTTCTGGGGATAGAGATTCAAGCAAACACAGTTCAAGTTGCCTTTGTGTTGAGTATTAAAGTAGCTACCTGAGATTCCCTTTACCTTCCTTATTTTCTTACTTTTCCCATTTAGTCTGTTATAATTTCAGGACTTGAGCAATTTATTAAAAGGTAGAAGCAACAGCAATACTTCTTCCACTTTAACTTACAAGATTGAAAGAGAGGTAGTCATTTATAGCCTGTAAGCTTTTCAACTGTCTATATGAAAAGATGAAGCTACTAAAATAAATTGAAACAAATATTCAATATTTAATTATTAAATATTTATTATTACATAATAAATTATATTATATTATAACATACTATGATATTATATTGTATTTAACTATTAAATATTAAATAATTGTATTTTATGATACAGTGAAATGTTTCAGGATCACTCTTACCTCTAGTTCCTTTCATTACATCCTCTCAGATGGCTGTGGATAGGCAGAAGGCTGGGAGTGGACATAGCCAAGACAGCTGACCCAAACTGAACCATGGAGTGGTCCATTCTGTCTGATGTTATGCTCAGGCCAGGGTAAGAAGGAGGTGAATATTTGTGGTCATGGTGTTTGTCTTCCCAGGTAACACATCCATGTGCTGACTTAAGTGGCTAGATATCTTCCTGCCAGCAGAAAGTAGTCAAAGAATATTTTATTTTATTTTGCTTCTAAAAGTGGCTTTTGCTTTTCTTATTAAACTTTCCTTATCTCGAACCAAGTATCTTTGTAATCATTATTTTTCACTCCATCACTTGGTAGAAGGGTATGAGTGAATGGCAGGATGAGTATTTGGCTGCTGGTTGGGATCAACCCATCACAGATACAAATGAACATGTAGAGCATCATCTACTTACGTCCAGTCAGATAAATCAGGCTGTAAATAAGATTTATTGTGTGGAATCTTATTCTTTAATGAAAATTTTGTAAAGTGTTCAGTCACTGCATTTAATAATAAATTTCTTAAAAAAAAAAAAATTCTTCATGTGAATAAAAAACAGTTCCTCTTGGTTTGACAACAGTATAAACACTCTAATGATCTGAGAACTGGATCTACTGGACACAAAAAACCCTCACACTAAACCAGAATTCAATTCCTTTTCATAATTACTGAAGCTTAGAGTTATCATTTTAAAGCAGACTTTATTAGAAGTCTGAGTTTTCTTATGTTTGAAGGAGAAACTCCTTTCCAAAAGTAACAATTTCTGCGGTTTGTATTTCCATTCTAACAAATCTGCTTTTTTACTTCCCTTACAATTTCTGCTACAAAGAGGCAGTGTCTCCCAGCTTCATTCACTGCATGAGCAGAACAATTCTGCTCCCTGGAGATAGATGTCCAGCATCACTTCTGATGGCTTAGAGTATCCAAGACATTGATATGTCTGGCAAAAGGTACAAGGACATAGAGGATAATAATGTTCTTCTACAGCAGTGTCCAGAGGTGCAGTGGATTTCATGGCACATCTTGGATTGCACTACACACAAATGAATAAATAACTTTAATGAACCCTAGTATTCACTGACATTATGAGAGCATAGATACCAAGGGCACATGAGAACATCTATGTGCAGATATCTAAACATAAAAAGGTAACAGGGTTCTCAAGGACTGTCTCAACTTAAGGGTAATAGAAAATTAGATAGAAAATGAGGTGCAGGAAGCTGTGGGATTCTTGCTGGCCATCTCCTCAGGTAGTATAAGCATATGTTTGCTGCTTAAAAAGGGAAAGATAGCACAGAACTGTTTTGACTTAATTCCTACCATTTAATAGAATTTTCAAGAGAAGAAAATAACCACCTAACTAAAGGTCAGATAAAGTATTTCTGAGGCTAACACTTGGTAAGCATAAGCTAAAAGAAGACTGTATGGTTAACCTTAGTCATCAGTGCAGACACCGACACATGAATTAAAGTAATATTTTTTTTCTTTTAAAGGCATATATAATTTGGTAGACTATCTGAGAGCTTGTTGACTTGTATAAATTGCCATACGATTTTTGAAGCTCCTGAATCTATCTAATTACCTCACTAAAAGAGATTTCTGGCTATAAGAATATCTGTGTTTGTGTATTAAGCAGAACAGATCCTTTTCAATTTGCTACAATAGAAAAATGAACATTGATAAGACTGCAGCACTAAAGTTCATTCAGTTATTCTTCTATACTGGTACAATTGCAATTAGCATAAGGAACAATACCAGATGCTAGAGGCTATTCAAATGAGTTTTGTTTTTTTTTCACTGCTCCCAAAAAGTCAATCTATTTTTGAGCCAGATCAGAAGATGAAAAGTTGTTGTTTTCATTGTTTTTTATTATATACATTCAAATTTTATAGATTATGGTGATTTTTGATAGGACAGCTGTCAAAGGGACTTTAGAAATTTTTTTGTCAATTAAAGTTGTCCTTTTTATGCATATCCAAGAATCAAGTTGTAAATAATAAATGCCACTATTACACAGACAATATTCTATCCTTGCACATAATCTTTGAAAATATTTTTCTTATTTAGATAACAAATGCATGTAAGTGATTGTCCTATTTACAAATTTGATAGATATCTGACATATTGATTTAGTTTACCTGCTTTTTATTAATTCTGATATTGCTCATCTGTGTTTTATATGTCAGAATTAAATATTAAATATAAATTCATATTTTAACAATATGGCAGAAATTTGTCTTCTGAGCAAAGTTTTAGAAAGCAGAATTACCAACCCAGATATTAAGTGCTTACAGTAAGTCCTAATCACAGGAAGATAATTGGTGTTTAGAATTTTGGTGGGGTTTTTGGTTTTTGTTTCCTTGTTCATTTGGTTTTGGGTTTGGGTTGGAGGATTTTTAAACTTTAATTATTATTGGCAGTATACATAACTTCATTTTTGTTAAAAATTGTAATCTTTTTTTCCCTTGATACCATAAGTGACATTATTCTGGCTTTCTTTTAAAAATGTGGGTGTTAGAATGGTAGGTGCTGCTGCCTACTCTCTGTTCCCAACAAACTTCTCTTTCTGTTGAAAAGCAAGTTGAGCTAACATTCAGGCAACACAGCTGGCTCAGCAATAGAAGCAAGAAAGGCTCTTTTTGCAAGGTTTTATTCCAGCAGAGGATCAAAGGCATCTAAAGGGAACCTAGATGAAAAAAGAGGACAACCACTGGAGAGGGCAGCTTAAGGGAAGGGGCGGGGGGCAGAGCTAAGGGCTGGGCAGAGGGGACTGGTCTCCAGGGGGAGGGCAGGTGGCCACCAGGGATACCAAACCAGTGAGGGGACCGGGAAGGGAGAAACCTGGGGAAATTGTGACCCAGAAGTCCATTTGGGAGTCTGTCCTTTTCCCCCCAGGAGGACCAACTCTATGGTAAGCAGTTAGTGCCATTGCCAGGGCCGAGGACTTGGGAATTGACCGAGGTGGGAGAGTTGATGGGATGCTACATTCTTTGAGGAAGGGGAATGAGTATCTGCCTTTTATTTTGATGCTGTCACTATACTCTACAAGGTAGCTGTGTTTTGCACAATCCCAGCCTAGCCTGGGAATAATCTCACATTCAGGAATTCCAATTTGTTTTTTATTTTTTGGTTTCATCCAGTTAGTTATTATAAAACATGCATGCATTCTGGTGAGTAGAACCCAGTTCTGCTCAGTGGATAATTCCTGTCAAATTGAAAGCTAAACACAACTTTCTGGATAAATATTCTGACAATTGGATTGCTATGCAACAGATGTGGAGGCAAACCACAATTAATTGATCATGATTCTATTCAACTGCAAAATTTCTATGTTTAGTCAATTTTCAGTGAATGATACTTTGTTCTTCCATCATAACAGAGGATAAAAACTAATTTCAAGATACTTGCAGATTATTCTGAGTTGTACTGTATATGTAACAGAAAAAAATTGACTACTTGTGTTGGTTTAACACAGTCTGGCTTTTTTCTTTTTTTTTTTTTTTTCATGGTAGGGGAAGCCACAGAGGTGGCTTCTGAGAGACAAGCTGTTCAAAGCATCTACTATGTCCTGCAGAGCCAATCCCTGAAGGCTCTGATGATGGACATGTTGTTGGCCCAGTTACAGAACTTGGTAACACCTCTGTGATGAGGTATATTTAAGAAGGAAAAAACAATGCGCAGTTCTTCTTCCTGGGGTGAGGAGGCAGCCCCTTGAGGCCATCCTGGGGTGACCAGTGCCAGGAGCAGCCCTGCTGCTGGGGCCATGTGGCCCCGATATCTCCACACGGCTGGCAGTGCAGAGCTTTCCCTGCTCAGCCACTTTTAACCAGCCGTGTTGAGAGCAGAAGGGCAGAGACAGCCGCGGTGGCTTCTCCATTTGGGTGCCCCACATTCTGCCCAGAGGCAGAACTGGGTTCTACTCACCAGAATGCATGCATGTTTTATAATAACTAACTGGATGAAACCAAAAAATAAAAAACAAATTGGAATTCCTGAATGTGAGATTATTCCCAGGCTAGACTGGGATTGTGCAAAACCCAAAAATGTGCTGAATGCAGCCAGTGCCATGGTGGGCACCATGAGACTGGCGGCGAGGGGCACAGCGAGCGATTCCCCAACATGGAGCCCAACAAAATCAACTTCTCAGTGCTGCAAAGTCTTGCAGAAATCTTTGAACTGGAGGAATTTGTTGGCAATGGTACCTAGGAGTAGAAGGGTTTTTTCCTTTCTAGTTGGAGAAAAAGGAGGAAGTGAAGACATGTGAAAAGGGACAACATGGTGACACTAAAGTCAGTGAAAGGAAGGAGGGGGAAAAGGTGCTCCAGGCATTGGATCTGAGATTCATCTGCAAGCTGTGGTGAAAACTGTAATACAACAAATTGTCTCCCTGTAATTTATGAGGTACATAGGGGGATGGAAAAATCCCCTCACAGCCCATGGGAATAGGTGCTCACGCTGTGGTGAGTAGATGCTAAAAAAGCTGTAATCTAGTGGAAGACCCGAACAGAGAAAGAAGACCCTTGCTTCCAGAGATAGAGGATCCTTGCTTCCAATCTAGAACAGCTCATCCTTAAAAGACTCCACCCCATGAAACTATGCAAAACTGTTTTGGGAAGACTGTTTACCCCTAGGAGGAACTCATGTTGCAACAGGTTGGGTGGGACTGCTACTTGTGAAAATTAGAACCGCAGTAGAAAAGTTCACAGAGAGCTGTCTCCTGTGGAAAGGATCCCACGACAGAGCAGAAGAGTCCTCTCCCTAAGTGAACTGAAGAAAGATTATTTGAGTGAGAAACTGACTAAAACTCTCGTGCCCTGTCTCCCTGTGCTGTCTGTGAGAAGAGCAGAGGGGCTGGGAGAGAAAAAGGTGTTTTAAAGGCTTATTTTATTCCTCAGTATCCTTCTCTGATTCTGTTAATAATAAATTTTCTTAATACTGTATAAGTTTAAACATTTTTTGCTCTTAGAATATTTTTCTCCTAATCCTCATCTCAGCTCATGAGTCCTTCATTTTTTCCCCCTCCTTTGCTCAACTATAGCAGAGGAGAATGAGAGAATGGTTTTTGTAAGTGCCTGGCTTTGGCCAGTGTCAAACCACAAGACTATTACAAAATCCTTAGGCTTAGTATTATTTTCATATTATACACAGTGATGACTTCTGTAGTAATCTGATAACTGTGTTTCTTTTTTTTATGGAAAAATAAGCACAATTTGTACATTAATTTTCTTTCCTTTAATCTAAAGTTAATGAAACAGTCATGTTCTGAAGTTCATAAAGATAATAATCTTCTAATTAACTACTGTTTAAATGTTTTTCACATTATAACTTTCGAAACAGGGAAACAAAAAACTTTTTACATTTTTGCATGTCCTCAGAAAAATACAATGCTTTGCAATAAATAACATTTTATTTATATTAAAACGATATGCCAACAATCTGAAAAAGATGTGCAGGGGAAGGAGAAATTTTAGTAGATATTTTAGCATCATAAAGCACCTTTATACTGAGGGGCTGTTGCTGAGCACTTTCTATTTCTGTTCTGGTCAAAGGCAAGTGTAGGGACTCAGCCTTTTCTAGGATCATATCCAACTTTGTTGCTCTATTGAGCCAAGATAAAACTAACATTTATTTAGTTGTAAACTATTTGAATGCATATGTAATATACAATATCAGGATTAAAAATATGTCAGTATAAAAATTACCTTTCTGAATAACCCCAGGAAAATTCTTCCTAATTTTAGGCACTACTTTAATCTGAGGATTAACCAGAAATTACTACATTTATTTGCTTCAGCTTCTATTTCCAAATCAGTCCACTTATATAGGGATAAAATTTCTTAGAGGAAAATGGCAGCACAGGGTATGCTTAGTGCTCTGAAAATGAAGGAAAACCCCTCTTATTCTTGTACTTTGATCTAAAAACCAAGAACAAAATGTTGTATTAAAAAAAATAATAGATGCTTGCAGTAGTACATATTTTTATCTTTTTTCTTTTTTATTGTTATGGCACAGAAAAAAAAAAAGGCACATGGAATATATGTTTGATTTATAACCAGCTGTTTGTCATTTCAAAAACAAATCCAGGGTTAGCATTACTTCTGGTTTTCATCATTGCAATAAACTTTGTTGGAACATTTCAAACTGAAATGAAGACATCACACATCTGAAATAAAGAGGGGGCAGAGAGGAAGTTTTGACCTGAAATGTAGGCACATAACTGTGTTATAGCATAGTAATCTTCTGGGTATCATTTTGAAAGTGTGCAACACAATTTTGCTTAGAATTATGTCATGCAATGTATCATTATGATACTTAATTACAATACTGAGGAATTTTGTTTCCAAAAAATCGAATTCCAAGTGATACGACTTTGATAGGAAAACATATATGACTGACAAAATAAGTAGTAGTAGTAGTAGTTGGCTTAAGTACAGTTTGGTTTTATTAGTAGTCTTGCAGTAAATCTTTCAGTATGGGCCATAAAAACATTTTGCATGGTTCCTGTTGAGGAATGCCTGAAGTTTCATAACATAAAATGATAGATTTTATGAAACAGGGACTGGCTGCACTAAAAAAATCTGAAGAATGCTTGAGTCAGGTAAGTGTCAATATTTCAAAGATTTATCCAAAATATATATTTTTATGTGTAATATTACCTGAGGACTACATCAGGATGAGTACAGTATTTCATTACAATGGCAGATTGAATGTAAAGTTGTGCAGGGGGACAGAAGTGTATCTAAATATGCCACCAACTTTCGCTTCCATGAAACAATATATTACAAAATCATATAGAAAGTTCCAAGAAAACATCCATTGTGCTGTAACAGGTAAAGTATAGCTGTCCTACATAGCAATTAATAGTGGGGGTGAAGACAGAAAGGAGGATTTCATGTGTGCTCTGCAAGTGGATGCAAGTTTTTAGTACTCTAAGATACTTGAAGAATGTTGCATTTTAAGAGGCAGAAAGCAATTGAGCTGAACCATCCACAACTAATGACAGAATAGTCAGTCAACATTAGCATCTGGTTTTAGAAAGAATTGGGCTATTTTATGAATAAACACTCTTTTAATGCTACTTCTTGAGCTAAAATTGATAATTCAAGATTTTTTTAACATCGGTTATTAAAGATACATCATAATCTGTCATTTTTTTATTCCTGATTATTGCACTGCATAAAGGATGAGGTGAGAATGCAAATATCAGTGTCCTTAAATTTATGTGTACACTATATAAGGAAAGATTTTGAGTTACTAATGTGATCTTCCATGATTGCTTGGTCTGTAGTACTGTTGGCATTAATTGTTAAACTCTTCCCTTGCAGATTCATAGTCTACTAAGAAGGAATATACAATTAATGTGCACATAATGAAACATGAATGGAATAGAATAGAATAGAATAGAATAGAATAGAATAGAATAGAATAGAATAGAATAGAATAGAATAGAATAGAATAGAATAGAATAGAATAGTTGAAAGAGACCTACAACTGTCTTCTAGTCCAGCTGTCAGATGGGTTGTGTGTATGTTTTCCTTCTGGATTGGTCAAGGTGACTAAGCTTGTTGTAGTCAGCAAATACTACATAAGAGCTTTCTGTTAACAGGAATAACTGAATGGGTCTCCACGAGCTGCAATTTGTGCTCGAATGTTTTACTTACACTGTTTCTAAAAGACAAGTGGCTTTCTTATTAATCAGTCTGGCAATAAAATATTACTTGCTACATAATCAAATGCAAGCTATGCTTTGTTTTAATGTTAAAATACTATTTAAATCTTATTGCTTTATCTCAGGTCAAATGCAATCTTAACAGTATGTTAAGATTTTCAAAGCAGTTTATACAATAAGGCCACCAGTAAGCATAGTAACAGATATGTTCATTTAATCAGGGATGTATTCTAAAGAATTCCATTGATAAGGGTTTATTAACAAAGACCTGACAGTTGCTAGGAGCTGAGAGTCAGAACTGAATGCAAACAGGGAACTCATTTGTAAAACGATTACCAGTGTCGTATCCCTGATCTCAATTAACTGCCAGCTGAAGTCAGATTCTCTTAATGTGATTCATTTTAACATAACAAGAGTAAATAGTTATGCCATGCAGAACAAACTGATTATTTCAGACACAGTAGAGACCTTACTTAAAATGTCAGCCAGATTATGAATTCATCCTAAATAAGTTAATGAAAAGATTAATATCAGTGACAACAGTGCTTCCAGATAATAGTGACTCCTTATTATATCTAAAATAGGCACTCTCATCTTTTTTTTTCCTCTCATTTTTTATTTTTTCCCCTGGCTAATATACATTTTCTTTGAAATGCATAATTTTCTGTGCCACTTGAAACTAGCTGGTAAATTGAGAGTTTCATCTGTTTTTACCAAGATAAAGAGATGTACATATATTACTATGGATTGCTCTTGTTAGTTTTCACTCCTTAGTTATGAGTCTGCACCAGCAGAGAAATATCTTTATATTATACAACTTGTACTCAAACTAATTTCACAGAACAATCTCAGGTGGAGTAGGTAGTATTTGTATAACATTTAACCCTCACCACTCCAATGCTTTGATCAAGCTAGCTTTCTTAAAGGAAGACATTGATATAGGCTCTCATCTTTTAAGGTATAGGTGGTTGTATTGATTTCAGTGAACACATTTTATTCTTCATTCTTTACCACATCCTTCGTATTTCTGTTATTTATCTTTTTTTTTTTTTTTTCCACTTGTGTAGTTACATATGACAGTCATATTCCTTGCTCCCTTACATATTCTTGAGAGGTTGAACAATAACTGTTACCATATATTAAAATATAAATAAAAAAAGCAATCTAGTACTGTGGTGTTTCAGCAGAGAAAAAATTAGTAGTCCTCCTCTTAACATTCTCCATTTTCTTTTTGTTCAAAAAGCAGGGGAGAAAAATATTGACATAAGTCAATATTGTGGTTAAACCATAGAAGCATAATTGTGGTTAAGCAAATTGTGGTTAAACCATAGAAGCATATTAAAACTTGCTCATCTTTCAGAAGATAATTTATACCTCATGATGCTGCAAAGAGAACAGCTCCCTTACTTCTACAAGCTTAGTCAAAAACTGAAATTTATAAAGTTACCAGCATATATAAAGTGATATCAGCATAAATAAAGTGATCAGCATATATGCTAACATAAAGGAGGATAGACATTGAGCTTTGTAATTTTCAGTAGGCTTAGGTTCTCATCATTAAGTAAAAGAGTTTGGAGGGTGGGATGAAGCATTATTTATACATGCTGAAAAACATTTACAAAAGAAACCCCAGAATCTATAGTTAAAAGTTACTGTCATAGTCACTTATCAACTGATGTGCTACAGAAATGTTTAACAGTATGTTGTTGTACACCACCTGATCACTTATCACAGACTTTGGGAGTCCACCTGGTAGGCATTGACAGTATTGACACAAGTACTTTAGGACCTGAATTTCACAGGGACAGCTGTATGAACCAGAGCAAAGGGTAACTGAGTACTTGAATATAAGGGACATGTACGTTTTTCTTACCTCAATTATTTTCCAGACTTTTTCAAAATTTCCTTTTGATGTATTTTTTATGGCATCTATGTAGAATTTTGTGGAAATGTGTGTAGTGCCATGGAAGAAAAAATTAGTCCATCACAAAATTACTAATAATCTGGAATAGTGATATTTGGTTGCTCCTCTTATTGCCAGTGTTTGAAGAGTGAATCTAAAACATGTTAAATTCTCATTGTACAATCTTCAAGATGTCTTTATTTAATTCACGGAGGCTATGACATAGCTTTCCTAGTGATAATGAAATATGAAAATGTATTTAATGAAGGAAAACCAGGCTTATTTTCTTTCAACACCTATTCTATTAAATACTCATATAAAAAAAGTGCTCACATATTATTACACATTCAAATAAAGGTGAAAATCCAGTTATTTTCTGCCCATTGCTAGAACTGTAGTTATCTGATCAGAAAAAAAAAGGAAAAAAAAAAGAGAGTCAGAGAGGGCCCATAGACAAAAAACTTAAAAAATAGGCAGGCATTTTTTTCTCTATACCTCTAATCCAGTGACTGAATGTACAGTTTAGGAAAGCAAACCAGACACTGGCTTGGCTGACATGTGCTCCCCAATGTTCTCAGTCTGTGCTAGGCAGCCCCCTGATCTGAAGGAGCAGAACATTTCAGCAGACAGGCTGAGGCTGCTTGGCCTGGATAAGAGACTCTTCCTCACAGCAGCCTTCCAGTATCTAAATGGGAGGAGCTGGAGACAGACTTTCATCAAGAATTTTAGTGATAGTGATGCCAAAAGATTTTTGCTTTTTATATATTTTTCATATATTCTTAGTTCTGTAGACTATTATTGTATATTAATATAGTTCCTTAGCTAAATTCAGTACTCTGTTAGACAAAACACATTACTGGAACCTTATTCTCCTCTTGCTTCTTCAGTGGACCAAGGCTATGTCATTTTTCCATGTATTTAAACATAAACAGTGTGGGGCTAGAAGCAAGGGGGGAGGCTTCAGTAGGAGCAAGAGAAGGAATGACTTAATTAACTGTACTTCTAATTGTTGAGTCTTGTCAATTATGCTAATTTGCCAAACTTATAAAAGTGCTGAAGCCCTATATCATGTATGCATTCTGCCATAAATGCACCTGGAGGACTTTCAAGAAATGGTAACCACTTTCATAATTTTAATTTTGTTTGGCTTATGATTTTAGGGGAGAAAAGGTATCAGTAGAAAAAGAAGTAATGGGTACAAGTTGAAAGAGGGAAAATTTAGGTAAAATATTAGGAAGAAATTTTTCCTTTTGAGGGTGGTTAGACACTGGAACAGGTTGCCCAGAGATGTTGTGGACACCCCAATCCCACATTTGGCAGTCTTCAAAATCAGGTTTGATAAGACCTTGGGCAACCTGGTCTAGTGGGATGTGTCCCTGCCCATAGCAGGGGGCATTGGGACTAGATGATCTTTAAGGTCCATTCCAACCCCTCAACATTCTATGATTTTATCTTTCTAGCAGATTCTATGGAATCAACCATCATCCACTCTACTTTTTATTACATTCTTGCTGATTTTCTGTAACATGATATAAAAGGTAATGTAGTATTTAAATAATCCATCATATTAGCAAGAATAGGATTTTTACCCTATAATTCCAATTGTAATATTTTAAGATAAAATGAAAAATTACTCAATAAAATGCAAGTGGATTTCACCCTCCTTTATATTTCATCAATTTTCTTAAAGTTAGAAGCTCAAAAACCAGCTTTTACTTTCAAATGTGTGGCATTTTTACTGTGAGTCTTCATGCTTTGATGCCTATATATGGAATAGTGATCTTTGCCTTCTTTCTAAAAAGCTTGATGATTCCACTAATTTTTGTTTTAGAAAGGCCATAGGAGTACACAGGCACTTAGAGCTATCCCTCTTTGCTCAGGAGTTTCAAAAGTGAAGATTTGTGCATTCTATAAAAGTAATTTATTTAGGCTTTTCCCTATTATATACTAGCAACAATAAGTGACGGTTTTGATTAATGGGATTTGATGTGACCTGTCTCACTTAGAAATTTCAAAAAGGAATGCTGCTCAATATTAGTCTATCAGAAATGACACACATGTCACCATGTGATTAGCTTTCTGGACAAGGCCCAGGCATAGCCTCATTTCCTTGGGCATAAAAACACTGACACTGAGGAAGAAAGGATGACGCCTGTCATGTTCTCCTTTTCTTCACTGAAACTCTTCCAAAAAGCCTTTAGGGTTTTACTCCTCTCTTCCAAGAGACTACAAAAGAATATTTATTCAACACTTTTCTGTGAGAGATGTACTATTAGTTGAACTGAGCTCACCTTTGAAAAAAATGTTTTAGATATTGCTAAAAAATTTTGATTAAGTGAGGGATCCTTACAAAGCTGAAGGGGAAAATAGAGATATATGCTTGTATATACACACAAATGTTCAGACAGTTTTCTTTATTTATATAATTTACACACTGTTCTGGATACCCAATATAACAGTTAACTATTGTAATTATATAGTTTATTTGTAATGATTTTAATCGGTGCCATAAGAGTTAATAATAACTACAGAAAGAAGATTAAATATTAAAATTTCAATATTCTTCACTGTGATCTAAGAAATGTATTAGCAAATAACTTTTAGGTATAATATAGTATACAGACATATATAAGCAAACATATGCCTATATTATATATGTACACTCAGGGACTCACAGGTTTTATTGCAATTATTTTTTTTCTTGAGAACATACGGGAATAAGAAAATTCTGAGACCAAGGATGCTTTTCAGCTACAATAACAGCTTTAGAAATCATTCTTTTCAACCATTCACATGTTCAGACAGCAAAAAGCATTAGAAGTGCCCAAATGCCTTTCAAGATGGTATCTGACATTGGGTAGTATAGTGGTACTTTTTGTGCTTTTTGGGTTTTACAGCAAAAGATATGAGAGATTGTAAGAAAGAACATCTATAAATTGTTTCTAACTTTTAGTTCAGAATCAATATTAGGCAATGGCAGTAATTTTCATATAATTATATGGGTTGGACGTCTTTTCAAGAGGGTAATATGACTTAAAATGCTTTTCACCTTGGCAATAACTGTTGTACTTTGTAGTGTTTTACACAATGACAGCAGGACTTAAAGTTGGGAAGAAGGTCAACTCTTCAGACAGTGATGCCTTGGGGAAACCAGAAATTGTTCCACTTCTCAGTCTGTGAAGCTTCTGGCATCCCAAATAGTCACAAAGCACTTCAGTGCCTTAGGCTATTTCAAAGTCAGAGCTTCTTCATTCTTATTAAAATACATGTACACTGCTTAATAAGAAATAGCCTTTTAACAAGAGTATATTATTGTGTATGAGAAATCCCAATTGTTCCTCTAAAAGCTACTTACATGCAGCACCATTTACTAAAACAGATTTCTAAGGAAATCCAACATACTCAAATTTGAAGAAAATGTGATAAGAGATGAATAATGAACTCACTTTAGCTGTTCTCACAAAATGAAAAAGCATGAAGGCTGTCATAGTCCTTAGAAGGAAAAAGTCTGAAGATTGGTACCACTTCCCAAAGTCCACCAATAAATTATTGTATCTTGGAACTCAAGTAAATATATATGTACTAATAGATCCCAGCTATATTGTATGAGTTTTGGAAGAGGAGTAATGGTTTTGGAATGGAAACTGAAAAGCAAAACTTAAAACTGAGAGGCGAAAAAGCAAAAAGCACCAAACAAACCAAGCAACATTTTGTCTTATGACTCCTTTTTTTTTTTTTCTTTTCTGTGATGTAAACAAAAGAAAACAATGCATCCTCATTAACCAGTGTTTATCAAACTTACATTACTGTCCATCTGTTCACAGCTCTTTAACAATATTTTTAGAAAACACTTTTTTAAAAGGAGGTAAATAATAAAAACTGGCAGTTATTCTAATGTTAGATAATAGAGAAGAAAAAACTTTGCAAAGCCAAATTTGAGTCTTTCATCTGAATCTAGTTCTGAAAAAAAAGCATATATAGAATGGGCTTGAATTGCCTTACAGGATGGAAATCCAAGTTATTCTGAATGTATTGCCAATCATCTAATATTTATTGAGTTTTGGGGAAAAAGGATATGAAGTCTTCTCATGTATAAGACAGTAAGGTGAGAATATATATTAAAAATACAATGGAAATCAGTTGAGATTCTATAAAAGAAATTAACCAATTAGCAAGAGAAGTTCATTTAAAAGAGAGATTCATAAAAATGCCATAGGAAGTTCTATGGTATGCTTTTCCATCATTAGCCCCTAAGATTAAATCAACAGCTCTATAGCAATGGTGCATTATATGTATTTGCTTTCATACTTACAAAAAAAAAATCTAAGCCAAAGACCACAAAAAACCCAAAAAAATGTCATGTCACTCATAACATTCTGCCTACTTTGGTCAGAGGGGTAGTTCTTACCTTGTGGGATAGCAAAATCTGTAAATTAAAAAAGCCAGAAAAGCTTTTCTTACCATTGCAATGTTCAAGTAGATTGAGAAAGAATGTGGTTTCAGACAGAAAACTGCTACAGATTGTCACCATTTATGCAATTATTGTTGACTGTCTAAAATATAGACCAATCCCTAAAAACATCAAGGCAGAAAAAAAGCATAAAAATTCTACAGGTATTTTAATTTATTGTAACAAAGTAAATATGTATAAGCTCAGGTGCAACATGGTGCTTTATATTTAAACAGCTAAACATTTGTAAGAATAATAAATTTATACCTGATAAATTTATTTACCTGGTTATTTATTATTTAAGGTCATGTGACAGAAACCTCAGTTTCTGTCACATAACCTTAAAACTAAAGAACTCAACTTTCTTTGTGTTTTCCATAGAGTTGCTTAATTTGAACCTTAAAGTCATATAAATATTGTATTATGCAGCCTCACCAACCTAGTAGCCTTCTATGATTGGATGACTACATCAGTGGATAACAGATAACAGGGAAAAAATTGTAATCTTTCACCTTTGTTTAAAAATCTTACTGCAGTTTTCCTGTTAGTGGCTTAAAGCAATGTGGCCTTCACCTTGGACCATAGTCTATTTTAACTTTTAGTACCACATTGCAAGTGTAATTCTGCATTTCTAATTCACAGACTTTATGATTGTTACTAACTTGGTTTAAAGACATCAAACTTCTGAAAACTCCAATCTGTCACTGAGACATCTTGAATACATTTCTTCTAAACAGAAGTCAAACACTATCACCCAGAGTGTTATGGGCATGCTGTGACATGTAGCTGCTTCCAACACAGGGAAAGTGAGTACCAGTTAATTGCATAGCAAAGTGGCACAGCAAGTAAGGACCCAACTCACACCTCAGGTAGTAATAAATGGAGGAGAATTATGCATCATATAGCAAATGTTGTTGTGTATGTGAAATATTGAAAAAAATAGCTTAAACTTTACAATTTTAATGTAAGTACTCTAACATTGGCTGGTTTCAGTTGTGATTTTGAAAAATGGCCTTTTTATTTATGCATTTTATGCCAGGCTGGGTTCATTTTAGTTTCAGTTAATTCGTTCCTGCATGTAACCCCCAAGAATATACAAAAGCTTTAATTAGAATTTAGACAGACTCAGCCATTTCCTAGGGAATTCCTTCAGTTTTTTATGCAAACTTACTGATTTTCTGTAACCAAACTTTGCTTTCATAGTAGATTATCAGATTAGTCTTTTCCATAATAAATGTCAAAGACATCTAATAGGAATGATGAAACTCCATTTTTCTAAGTCTTAATCTACACTTTTCAAACACTTTCATTAGAAAAAGATAATTACATTTGGGTAGATTTCAGTTAAAAACATCTAAGCTTGTGAAATTATTTCTAAATTCTATTTCTAAATTATTTAGGATGCCTTATCTGTTAGTGAATTCTTACACAATATAAAGTCTCTTTTAACAATTGATTTGGTTGTTAGAAAAAAAAAACCAAACCTGCTCCGTTAACCATAATTAATATTTACAAAATAGCTGTCCTTTCAACTGGCTAGGATTGCTTGAAGTTAAAATATGATATAATTTCCCTTTTCTCTGTCTTTTTATTCAGGAATATTGCTCATAAACTATTCCTCTGGATTCATCTGAAAAGCTGTAGTGTCACTGAAGGATGTGAATGTAATTGGCATGGAGTGGATCTTCATGTAAGACTTGTGTCTGCAAAAACAAGATAATTAGAAGCAAAGATTTTTCTACATTAAAACTGGAGTGGGAATTAGGAATGAATTTTCAGTTTATTTTACTGTTGATGGAGAGAGTGACATGAAGTGTTGAACGTATCAATGAGCAGTATGCTGTAATGGGCAGGGAAGGAAAATCACTGCCTGGTGGGACAAGTCTTCAGCATCCTGTAGAACCTGGTCAGAGTGTTTCATCCTTCCTGCATCTCCTTCAGAAACTGAAGAAAGGTTTAAGCAAGTTTATGTCCTCAGTTTTGTGGGACCTAAGTTTTTTCTTCTTTGACATAAATGTGCATGCTTGGGTAAGGAGGGTATCACAAAATATTTTGCCCAGAAGAGCAGTAGGTACCACAGAAGAGAGTATATTTGCTGCTAAAAAGACAAATATTTCCAATTATTTCCAAAATTTTGTAAAAAATATTAATATTTATGAAGTTTTCCAGACAGTGTTAGGAATTGCATTCATGCTCCATGTATTCTTCAGAATCTGATAAAACTTGTGAGACTCTTTTGTCAGAAGATGCAAAGCTATTTTTTTTTCTTGTCCTCTTTATTACTTCTTGCTTTTGTTCTGAACAGTACTCAATCCTATATATTGATATATTTTAATAGGAAATACATATTAATGGACCCTCTACACAGAAAATGTGTCTTCTGCAATATCTTCTTAATATCACTTCAATTCTCCAAACTGAATTTTAATGAATTATAATTGTTCATTTTTCTACTGACTTTCCATGTTATGTTTTAGACTTGCACTGATGTAGTTTGGAATAATTATTGCTTGAAAACTAATTATAGTCCTGTCCGTGATATTTAAATAAGGATACTTTAATTTCTTCTTGTTATATTTGCTAATTGACTGGACACGTAAAGATGAGTGCTATTACCACTACAAACTTACTGCTCTTTTTCTTATAGATGAGAAAGGATTACAATTATTGTTACTTTAGGAATAGGTACAATTTGAAAGAATGATGAAATCTTCTGGTATTGGAAGTGTGGCAATCTTCTTTACATGAGCTGCATTGCTCCAACACCATATCAACATCTGAAAACATAATGATCTTCGGAAGTTGTTCCTGGTTGCTTATTTAGTATTGGACTTCCCTACTCCACTGTAGAAATAAATATCATGCTGGTGAAGCAATCTTGCATTAAGTTTAATTTGAAATAAAAAAAAGTAAAAAACCCAGGCTCACTGAGTGTAACTATATATTCCTATAGGTGTTAATATAATGGGCCATAACCTCTGCACTGGGTTTGCCAGGCCTCAGGGCCAATGTGTAACAGTTATGCTCTGTTATGCTCTACAACCTACCTGCACTCATGTTTTACTTGGTTTAGCTGTGACAACAGTTTGTCCAAATGACTGTCTATGGCTAATTTGTTTTACTTTTGTCTTTGTGTGGTACAACCATCATTTTAGGGAAAAGGCAGCAGCAAGCACTTTAGATACAATGGAATAGTTTAAATTCTAACATAGTGACGCAGTGTAGAAAAACACAGGTACAATATCAGAGTCCTGCAGAAGTCAAGACACAAGATACAGCTTTGACAACTCAGCCATGCTCATTAACTCTATGCAGACATAGAGCTAGACAAAATGGGGTTTAGCGGTAACAAAAATTACATATGTAAGAGACACAATATTTGGTGAATTTGAATGCAAAGTGGATCTGCAGGATGATAAAGAAAGAGCAAAGGTATAAAAATATATGAGCAAACATGACCATAAGTATATCCCATGCCAAGAAAAAAGAATCATCACTATGAACATAATTTTTCTTCCAGTGATAAATTCTGGGTGCTCACTATGATTCCTTCATTACCACCACAATGATGTCACTGGCTTGGACAGATCTGCTGTTCACTGGGAAAATATTGGCTGGATGGCTGACCCTAAAGAGTGGTGGTGAAAGGATTTAGATTCTTTATAAAGAATGATAGTGCAGGTGATTGTTCACAAGTGTATTTGGGCCAGTCCTGTTTAATACCTTTATCAATGACCTGGAAGAGGGGATTGAGTGCACCCTCAGCCAGTTTGCAGACAACAGCAGGATTATTGATCTGCTGGATGCTAGGAAGGCTCTGCAGAGGGATCTGGAGAGGCTGGATTGATGGCCTGCATGCAGTTGTATGATGTTCAACAAGGTGTAGTGCCAGGTGCTGCACTTTGGCCCCATCTAAGTGCAGATGCTGAAGCATGTCCAAAGAAGGTCAACAAGGATGGTGAAGCAGAAGTCTAATGAGGATTGGCTGAGAGAGTGGTGAATGTTTGGCCTGGAGAAAATGAGGCTGAGAGGAGACCTTATGACTCTCCATAACTACCTGAGAAGAGACTGTAGTAAGGAGAATATTGATCATTTCTCCCAGATTGCAAGAAATAGGGCAAGAATAAATGGTGTCCAGTAGTGCCAGGGAAGGTTTTGATGGGATACCAGAAAAATAATTCTCCATGGAAAGAGTTTTTAAACATTAGAACACACATGAGAAGGAGGTAGCTGAGTCATATAGGCAAGTCACTGTACCTGGAGGTATTTAAAAAATGTGGCACTTACGGACGTGGTTTAGTGGTGAACTTGGCAGTGTTAGGTTCATGATTGGACTTGATGATCTTGAGGTCTTTTCCATTACAAATAATTCTATGATTCCATGACCCAGGCAAACAATTGAAGAGTGAAGAGGACAATAAGAAAAAGGGACAAAAACTTTGAGTGTGTTACAATTTTAATTGTGCTATTATTACTACTAATACAAAATTTTCTTTATAGATATTTTAAATTTAGACTTTTATTCTTTACTTTCTGTAGGTAGATCTAGAGTAGTAATGATTCTTGAATTGGACTGTTAAAATTTCATTTATGCTTATAAATTATTCGCTTTGTATGCATCTATCTATTCCTCCCCCTCTCTCTCTCTCGATATATGTATTTTGGGTTAATCTTAGACCTCATTACAAGAAATCATTGACCTGTTGGAAGAAATTCAGAGGAGAATCCTGAAGTAAATTACAGGGTTGGAACACCTCTCCTATGAAGACAGGCTGAGTGAGTTAGGGCTGTTCAACCTGGAGAACAGGAGACTCTGGGAAGACCCCAGAGCAGTTTCCAGTACTTAAAGGGAGCTTAAAAGAAAGCTGAATAAGGACTTTTCAGATGGGAATGTAGTGATAGGACAAGAGGCAGCAGTGTTAAGCTGAAGGAGGAAAGGTTTAGATTAGATATTGGGAAGAAATTATTTACTATAAAGGAGTTGAAGCACTGGAACAGGTTGCCCAGAGAGGTGGTAGACTCCCAGCCCCTGGAGTTGTTCAAGGCCAGGCTAGATGGGGCTCATTCCTGACTCTTTGTCTTAGTTTAAGACAGTTGTATGGGTGGACATTCCTTTATAGTTTTAATCACTCCCCTTTCATCAATTAGGCAAGAAGATTTAAAATGCAGGAAGATGTATGTGAAAACAGTTTGCTGAAGGTCAAACAGCAACAACAAGATAACAGTAAAAATTACAAGATACAAAGGTACTCAATCCCATGGGCTCTCCAGGAGCAAAGATAACGAAATGATGGGGAAGCCCCTCCCCCAAGATAGCAGCTACCGTAGCCGACCGCATGGAAAAGAAGACAAAGACAGTGTGCCAGAGAAGCTCCTTCCCCAAAATAGCAGCGGCTTTGGAATACCCTGTGGATCAGAAGACAAAGACAATATGGTAGAGAACCACTGCTCAGCCCAATCTTCCTTCTGGAACAAAAATGGGAAGGGAGCAGCTTACAAAGCAGTTCTGGTGGCGAGTGAAGGGTGCTGGCATTGTCTGGGGCAGCTCCAAACCTGCGGTATAGGTTTCCCTGCTTCTTTCCAGCTGGCATCAGTGCTGCAGTTATGAGATGTTGCTGCATTGCAGGGAGAAGAAAACAGATTCAGCCAGACACCAAAACCTGCAGCCCTTGCCCTGTTGGCCCTGGCTTAGTGCTGTGGCTGCAGAAAGGTGTTATGAAGTTTGCTCTGAAAAAGTTTAGGATTGTGAAATGCAGTTTCTCGGAGACCTATGTGAGGCAACCCGACTCCGGAGCTCTAAATTAGTTATGTTTAAAAGTTCTAGCCATTGTTCTGTCACTTCAGGCCTTGATTAAAGTATTTGTCAATTTTCCTTGCAAGCCCATTCTATATATTAAAAAGCTGCTATAAGGACTTTTTAGAGTGTTCTCTTGGCTGAACAGCCCCAACCCTCTCATACTTTTATCATAGGAAAGGTGTTCAAGTCCTCTTATAATTTCTGTGGCCTTTCCCTGAACACACCAACAGGTCTTTCTTGTGCTGGGTACCCCAAATCTGAATGCAGTATTCCAAGTGAGGTCTTATGAAAGCAGAGTAGATGGCAAGAATCATCTCCCTCAACTTGTTGGCCATACTATTTTCAACGCACACATTGCTGGTCCATATCCAATTTTATGGCCAATGTCCATTGTTCTGTGATGAAGGTTGTTTAGAGCACAATGCTTGTGCAAGTGTCTTTCTTTGTTATAAAGTTATCTTGTTTTGACAAAAACAAATAAACAACAAAATTTATGTCTTACATTTTACTATTGGTGCTTACCTGACATTCTATAGTAATATATCATCAATTCACTGGTCCACTGGTAATGTATGAAAGTTAATGTGTAATCAACACACCACGACTTTGATGATAACTTCATGATAATGAATTGCCAAGGCAAAGCCAGCAGGTGCATACTAATTACTGATCATATCACTGTAGTGTGAATTTCATTGCTGTTTTTACAAGGAAGGAACTTGCTGAGCATGATCTGACTGTATTTCTGGTAGAAGGGGAGCTCCTGAGAGATCAAAATGTGATCTAAAACTGCACTTGTATTTTCAAAATCCTATTGTTGACACAGGGAGCAACAAGCAATTCTGCATTACAGTTATAAAAAATTCGTATGCAGCAAAAAAACCCATGAATTTTTCTTTCGTGTTTGCCCATTCAAGTGTTAGGTCTGTGTTTTAAAACTGAAACTCATTCTCAGTGCAGATTTTCATAGGAGTTTGTGGTAGATGATATAACAAGGGCAAGCAGCCTTAAACTGTGGCTTGGGAAGTTCAGATAGTACATTTAAAAAATGAAAACAAACAGAAAGAAAACCTGGAGAGTAATGCAGAAACAGGCTGCTCAGAGATTATGCAGTTTCTCTCACTAGAGGTTTTTTACAAGTTGCCGAGAAAAAAACAAGGCTGAATGACCTAGCACGCAGATCAGCTCCTCCAATGTCCAACCAACTGTTCATAAAATCACAGAATAAACTGAGTTGGAGGGCAATCAGCAAGGATCATTGAGTCCAATTCCCAGATTTTCTATTATTCTGAATGATTGTGAATAAATATTTTGCAAGGCCCTTATGCCATGCATGTATATTTTTTCCAATAATGGCAGAATTTCCTTTTGCTACAACCACTTAGCATTTACTATGAATACTGTATGAGAATATTAGTAAGATTATTAATTGCCAGTTTGTTCATTAAAGATAAGTAGAGAATCAGGTAAATTATTTCTTTTACCTTGAAGTGAAATATGAATTTTCACTGCCTTCATTAGGTCATTATATAAATACTATAGTCTAACAATATAAATCTGTATAAAAAAATTGTTGAGATGACATTTCATAAGAAACTGAATAAACCAGTAAGCCTTCATAACATGTAAATAATTAAGGTCAAAAGAACATTTAAAAAGTTTTTATTAAAAAAAAAAAAAACAAAACGAAACCATCAAAAGTTATTTCAAAACTGCACATTCTATAGCAGGGCACCAAGAGACGACAGTAAAGACAGTAATTACAACTAAATGATCATGACAGCTTCATAAAATAGTAAGAGCTGTTTTCCTGCAATTGGGGAACACATTTTTAATAAATGCATTTTTAAAAGAAATACAGAGTTCTCTCCTGGGCTTTGGAGATGAAAACTTGCTCTTCTCTACAGTCATACCCATAGATACATTATAAATCTTGGACAGAAAAAAAAAAAAAGAAAAGAAAAATCCCCACACATGCACCAAAATAAAACAAAACAAAACAAATTTACTTTTCATTCTCTTAGATAAACAATGATTTTGAATCTCATTTCAGGTGCCAAGATATGCCCATTCTCATGGGAGTAAATACTATATAGGAAATTCTATGATATAATAGGACTCTGGATTGCACTCTATTCAGGTCACTTCCTGATTCCATTCTGTTAGTGGGCTGTTGAGCACTGCCTTCTCTCCACCCCACCAGACTTTTGTGGCTATTTTATCAGACTCCTAACCGGTCAGTATTAACAGGAACTGAACAAATTTAGTACAGGGTAAATTATGCTTCAGCTTTTGAAGAGAAAGAAAACCAATAAATAGATTTTTGAAATGACATCAGTAGCCAATTCTTTATTTTGCATTAAAATCTTATGTTGTATTTTCCTCCATTTTTTAAACTTGTTTGTTTGTTTGTTTGAATTAAGACCTCAGTCACATCTCAGAATCTCATTTTATTTTAGTACAAAGTCTGTTTTCCTCTAATGAAATGCAGGATCTTTTATTTACTGCTGTTTCAAGAATTTTGCTTTTCCACTGTACCTATAAATAGTAATTAAGGATAGCAGGTCATCTAGGGAAAGAAGGTGTATAAGACAAACAAGTCTGGCATCTGAAAAAACATTCATTAGGAACAAGTACTCCCTTTTAAGAAATTCTGCCTCATTAAAAGATAATCATGAATGCATCAATAAGGTGACATAACTGATTACTTGTGCATCTGTCTCAATAATTTTTGTGCTGCTTAGTTCTGCCAGCGGTGGCAAGCAGGAACAAATTGCCACTGCATTATAATGTTAGACTGATACTAGTGGAGTCACTATTGGTGATTTCATTTTGATTTAAATGTAAGATCTTATAAAGTTGCCTTATGCAGATGTGGTTGAACTTGATGCGCAGATGATTGCTGCTGACACAAAAATGTCTATAAAGGTCATTAACAGGCTAAAATTTGATTTCTATTGAAGAACATCATTACAATTTGCATGATTAATACCAAAGAGTCGCTGTTGTATAAGCAGAAGTTTCTAAAAACAGCATCTGCTATGCGTTGCTTAGCAATACTTATGTATATTTTAGATGCAAGAATATGTGTTGGGATGAAGTTAATGGCTATAGTTTTTAAAAAAGAAAGAATGAAATTCAGACATGTTGAACTTGAATTTAATTTTAAAGTACGTAGACATGTTTAACGTGAAGAAAAAGTTTGTGGTTAGTGAGACAAGTGATTTCAAGTTGCTTGTAAGTAAGGGAAGGGAAGAAAAGACAGCAAGAGTCTATTTGCTTCAAATTACATATGAGTGCAAAGAAGAACAGCAGAAATTTCCTCAAAAATATCAGTTTTGTTTTTACTTCAATAGGTCCAAGAAAAACAAAAGATGGCGTAAGACCTCTAGGGCATCTGTAAGTCACTAGAATTTTATATTATGAAAACTAGGTGCTACAAGATGATCAGAAGCCACTTTAATTTTAAATACATGCCTAAGATTGTGAAGATGACTTGCCTAATTGGTTTTGTTGTTGATGTTTTTTTTTAATATTTTTAAATTGTTTTCCATCATGGAATTGTTGGCCCAGTTCCATAAGTGTAAATCTAGTGCCTGTGCATGCAGAAACAGAAATCCAAATCTCACTTGATTTTCTTTCTCAGCTTATATCCCAGAAGTAGCAATAGACATATTAGCTCCCTGTATTAGGGTTTTTTTCTGCTTTGTGACTCAGGGACTGAAGACAACTACAGAAATTCTGTGACTTTTTCTAAAAACAGATAACGATCTTGGATTGCTAAAATAGGCTTGTTGGTTACAAGCTTCAGCCTTTGCAGTCATCAATGTTATACTGGATGTCCTGGTTTAGGGCAAATTTGTGAGAAAACCTCCAAAGGGGGCCCCTCCAGAAAGCAAACCCACACAGCCCCTCCCCACAACTGGTTTGGGAAGGATTCCTCAGAGAGAAGTGGAAAGAACCTGTTTATTTAGCAGGCAAAGCACTCCCCAGCACACAAAATGAGCAATACCAGATGACAAAACTCATTTGCTGCTCTGAAGAGATGACAAACTCAGAAGGTCTCTCCAGTGGGTTGTTGCTCTGTTATCAGTCCCTCTGGCACTGGGAAAGGCTGCAGAGTGGGCCCTGGCAGGCTGCAAAGTGTTCTCGGTGTTTCCCGGGTCCCGGTCTGGAGGAGGCTCAGATGGTTCCAAAAAAGGGAAAGAAAAACAGTCCAGGGAAACTGCCTCAGCTAGCTAAACTAACTAACTAACAAGCAAAAGGAGCAAAAAGGAGTGCAGTGTTCTGCCCTGTCCATGCCTGAACATCAACAGTCCAGCCGAATGTGGAGGAGTGAGTGAGGCTGACAACAAAAACTCTGTGCTTCTCCCCGCCTTTGCTCTCAGCCAGTCCTGAAGGCACAGAATAGAATATCCAGCATAAACAGAACACATGACTGGGGATACAAGCATCATAAAGTAACCCCAGGACACTGGGTAACATTCAAAATACCTATTAAATGCATTCCGTAATTCAGATAACTAGTGATGGGCCTTGCTAGTTATTATTTTTTTGCTTGTTTTCTGCAAGTTGAGAAAATAATTAGAAACAAGAGAAAAACTCCAAAAAATCTAAGGGCTGAAGTTTTATTTCAAAGGATCTGGTTTGCCTGATTTTTCCTGAACTCTTGTCTAATTTACATACCACATTCCCAAGATTTATCATAGGTTATTCAAAATTTAAAGAAAACTTATTCTTTCTTTTTCCTGTAGTGAACTATCCTTCCTAATTGTCGTGTCATTTCACTGTATTATTGAACTTCCTATCAAAAGATTTGATTACGATCTAGATTCTGTTCTTATCAGAGACTCACTTTAGAACACTCCTCAGATTTGCCGTCATACAGAGCATAGGCAAGTGAAAGGGGTTATTACACAATGCTCTTTCATTACAGACAGCTCAATGAAGGTTTGGGAAATATCCAGCTGCTAATGTGTTTTAAATTGCACACCCCTATATTGTGTGCTTTCTAATATTAGGAAGATTGGTGCCCTCCCTCTTATACTCAGATAAAAGGAATTCATTTAATCTCACATCAGGAATTTTAGTAGTTCAGAACATAATCAGGAATATCAATTTTCTAATCAAACAGAGAAAAAAAGCAAAAAAGAAAGGGTTTCCTTTTGTAGCACAGCAGAAGCATAAAATCCAGATATAGGTGATTTAGACGATACAAAGACATTTCTGTGAAATTATGCTGGCTTCCTTCAGTGTTGTAACTCCTCTTGAGTTCCCCTGTTAAGTGTACCAACAGAGTGCTACCTGAAGTAATTTTTCCAGAAGTGCTAGTAGGCTGTAGCATGTGGTTTTTTTTCCCCATTAATCTCTCTGGCACAGTATTTGAGCCCTTCTGTCTGCCTAGTCCCTTTCCATAGTTTCATATTACTAACATCAACTTCCATATTGCTCAATTCTCCAAGACTCTACTTTATATCTCGCATTACACCTAAAAAAAAAAAAATAAATTGACAGAGTAGAAAGTCTGAGGTGTAAGGAGCCAAGGGGAGCTGAGATCTTTTTCATGGAAGTTGAGTAATGGAAGAAGTCAAAGTGATCTCAATCACACATGGAGCTGAGGTGTTTGAGCATGCACCAGAACCCAGTAGCTGTGACACTGGGTGTCATGGGGTAAATAGGTAGCTAAGTAATTTCAGTGATAGCTTTGGAATGAATTAGAATACAGTAGTGGGAAACATGATGCTTTCACATGAAAAAGTAAGTGGAAAAATTAGATGAAATTGTGAGGGACAAAATAGGTAGGTGTTAAAGAATTTTCTCCACTCTATGCTACTGCAGTCTCAGGCTTTAGGTCCAATAGGGTAATTTATTTGAGTAATACAGCAGTAGAAACACCTCAAGCTGGGTGTCTCCAGAAATGGATCCTGAACAAACAAATCCCCGTATAATCCAAATTCCCCACCTCTCTCATTCCAGTTCCAACCAGTATGAATGTCTGGGGTCCATTCTTCATTGGATCCTTCACTGCCTATAGGCAGGCCATTTCTTTTCTTACATTTAAGGCTGCAGCTTCTGCTGATAAGTGTAGCAACCTTCCTTGCTTCCTTATTTTCCAGCTCCAACCAGCTCCGAGCCTCCTTTTAAGTCAACTAGTTAAAAGTTCAGTATATCACAGCTTGCAGACTAAGGCTTTAGCACACTTAAATACTAATTCTAAGTTAAGATAAGGGATTAATATCCTTTATTTCGCTACAGTAGGATTCAGGCAAATAGGGAGACTGGATAGTGATTAGAGACCTACTTGCATGATACCTTTAAATGTAGCCACAAAATTACAGAACTGCTGCTGCCTCTCAAACCATCCATAAATCACATAAAATCACCACAATGTTATCTGTATCATGACATAATATGCTGTATGCTGAAAATATAAGAATATATATTTTTACACAGAAGGAGAATGAAGAAATACACGAGGAGATGTGTGGTGGGGGGGTGTGTTTATGCCTAAATATAATTTACATCTTCAATTGTTTCTCCACCTTTGAACTTTTAAGTAACTATGGATGTGGTTTAATTATTGTCATTTGTATTACTGAATGGTACTTTTTATACTGTTAGTGTTTTGGTATGTTATCTACTGACAAGCTAGTTATAAATTAGTTGACAAATATGAGCATAACTTGGCAATAGGAGAATTTTTATCACATTTTAAAGATGGGTCGATTAGGCTCTGAGTAAATAAATCAGAAAAGTTCAACCTATTCAACCTATTCAGTAAATCTAAGAGAAAACTAAGGGGTGAGGCCATGATCACAGCCTGTAAAAGCCTACAGAAGGAATAAAAATAGCAATAGTAAGCTCTTCATGCTAGATCACAAGCATATAATATGATCCTATCACTTCAACCTAAGCAAGATAAATTCAGACTTGGCAGACAAATTCAACTACATTTTCCAAGCCATTGCAATAATAACTCAAAAATTCTGCTGCCTTCTCTCTCGCTGGGAACATTTATATCAAGAGCATTTAACTAAAGCATGCTTTAGTTTAGCACCAGCTGCAGGACTGACAAATTATATCAGGAATTTCGTTAGGCCCTCATTAAGCCAGAGATCAAACTGCAAGATTATAGCAGTTGATTCAAGTCTAGAGTTTATGAAGGATGTGACAAGGAAAAGAAGTGTCTGCTTCCATTCAGCATTCCACACCACTCAAGAGCACTGTTAGCCTTTAATAAGATTAGGATTTGTATATGCTGCTCAAAGTCTCCAGTGACATGTATATTAATGTATGCTGAAAAAAATAAAACCTNCAAGATTATAGCAGTTGATTCAAGTCTAGAGTTTATGAAGGATGTGACAAGGAAAAGAAGTGTCTGCTTCCATTCAGCATTCCACACCACTCAAGAGCAATGAACCTACTGTTAGCCTTTAATAAGATTAGGATTTGTCTCCCAGTGACATGTATATTAATGTATGCTGAAAAAAAATAAAACCTCTTTCTTTAATGCCTGTTCCTCCTGTTCAGTACCAGGGGTCTTCCACAGGTGATTTGATCTTCTATAGTGACAGAAAATTTTTCACCAAATAATACATACTTAGCATTAGTGCTTGTTGATTTACATTTAGTAATTCAGTGTTCTGATTTTAGACAATAAGCTGAGTACAATAGTTTTTAATTGTATTTTTCTTATATTTACTTTAAATATAGTTAAAGTATAAGGGAGAAATGTCTGTATATTCAGAGTAATTATTCCTTGGCAATTCTTTAATTAATTATAACTTATAAATGGCATAATGAAATGCATTTAATTTCTAGTTCAAAAGTATTTTGAGGATAATTTCATAAACTGCATACTTCCAGGTTAATCTTTTTGTACCACTCTGCATCTGACTTGAGGAATCTCTTCCAGGCTTCTCAGTTTGAAAGTCTCACGTCTTAAAGCAGGAGATGTTCTGAAACGTAGAAGTAGAGCTTTGCTTACTATCTAAATACCCTAAAATTAGGTATGGCCAAGGAACCAAAATGTCTGAGTACTTCCAGCGTGAAGATTAATCAACTATCTATAATCACATGGGTTATTTCTTGTTCTTTCGCTTGCAAGTAAATTATTCAGTGTGGAGCAGGAGTTTATGGCATCAGTCCCAGTTCTGATATGTTGCTTTTTCCTGGAAGAGATCCAGGTGTAATTCAGAAACAATAGTTAGTCTTTAATCTACAAAAATATTATGCTATCATTATGGAGGCTATTCTTACTTCTTAAAGTAAGAACTTAGTGTTCCTGAAGGGCGTGGTAGCCTGTATCTTTCAGCACTAACGTTAATTGTATAGCAGCTCGCTAATGGAGGAGCTCAGAGCAGAAACACAGTTTCATGTCCCCTCTCCTCCCTCCTCTTGACCAGGTTCTACCACCTTCTTTCTCATACCCTCCTTCTGAGAAAGCTTTTTTATCTGAAAATATTTAACAATTTATTTGGTACATTCTATGTTATGAAAAATTATCTCAGGTTAGTCTTCAAAATCTGAAGATTTTTCAGACTCAGCATCATAATTCTATTTTCTGATGTGCTTATACCTGCAAGAACCACATAATTTTGTATTACATAAGCATCATACTGAGTATGTGCTATGATCATTTTTATTGAAGTGCATAAAAGGTGTCACTTTTCTTAAAAGAATACTAGCAAGTCTATTATAAACATTTTCTTATGATTTAGGTGCTCCAAAAAATTATTGGACTATTGTTAATTTTGCAGACGGGACTGCACCATTACATCATTTTACATAGCCACTCTTCAGGTTTCTTGAGTAAAATAAAAATCAACAAAAAACCCCACACTTTTCACAGACTAAATTCACATTTTCTAAGATTACTCATTTGCATTCTCTTTTATTTGGACTTGCTGAAGAACTAATGTATGGCAAAGGACTTTATTGTTAGAAACTAGGAATAATATTTTAAAAGCAAGGATAGTTGAGTACTATATTAGACTGGCTTTGCAACCTGCTTCAGGGGAGGTTATTGTTAATACCAATTCTTAGGGAAGTTTTTGGTGTCGTAGTAGCGTTACATATATATATATATATATATATGTATGTGTATATGTACATATGTGAAACATAGCTAAATTATGAAAAAAGTGAAAATCAGGTTTGCAATGAATGAACTAATGCTGCATTCAAATCTGCAAAAATCAGATTTTGTTAGCAATTGATCCAGTGTTTAGGAGCTGAAACTCCACTGTGACTTGAAGGTAAGAGTGTGAACAATCCTTTGCAAGTTCTTTCCTGTTATGTTTTCTCTTACACTGTTTAGATTTTGACATTATCAAGCATTGGAAATTGTGACATAGTCAACAAACATATCTAAGGATTAAGGGATAATTTGTGTTGCATATTAAAATTTCATCATAGTCATTAATATTGAATTTTCCATTGCTGTCTAGACAAGCCATAGCAATTGGAACCTAAAAAGGTAAATAGTTTTTTAACATAATCTGAGAAAACACCAAAGTGGTTTTTAACTCCACTGAGGAAAGAGGAAACTATAGTAGCCAGCTGAAATGCTTTGCAACCATGACAACAAGTCATTAAGAAGGAGAAATAAGTGAAGCAACTTCTGACGTCATTTTCAAATGGCAGCAATGAAGTGGAAAATTGCTATACTATGTAGAAGAACATTTAATAGTACTGTAATAAATCATTCACTGAATACTATCTCAGTTTAAATTAAAATAATTTATAATTAAGTTTAAGGGACCTTTGAACATATTATTCTTGATATGATTCCTACTAATGTTATTCCACTGCCTGTTAGCATAAAAGAACATGCTAAAGGTCTCCTTTAAAAGGATCCTCTATAGTAGGCTTCAGTAATTTTCAATAACTGCATCAATTTCTCATACCGAGAAGAGCTCAGCTATGACACTTTTTACAGACATGAGTAATTTTGACATTTTCCTAGGTTTACTTATACGAAGAATAGTTTAGGTGGAAATACATACAAATTTAAAGTAAGTTGAAATAACTTCTGAAATATTACTGCATTGGTCAACTCCAATGTGGTAGTAACAGTATATATCCAATGTGATAATGTGGGAAAAAATTTTGTTCTGCAGCAAAAATAAAATCAATTAATATAACTCATTAACTTGACCTTCAACCAGTAATTAGGGATTGCAGAGAGAGTAAGGCACAAGAGTAAAATCATAGTGCCAACACTGAATACAAAGCATATTCTGGAATAAAATTTGGAAATTCTTAATACATATTTAAAATTTTGCATATCCTTGAGAAAAGTAATACTGTTGAAAGAATTTAATGTCTTTCCAATTCTGCAAAAATCAAAATAGGTAAATAAATTGGTATTATTCTGGGTAAACAAAACAACCATCTGTGTAATTCTTCATAAAGCTGTTTCATAGTTTGAATGCATGCTAGTATGGAGCGATAATGCATGATAACAATTACATATTTCCATATCAACTTTAATGTCCTTAACATTGTTTATAACAGCTATAGTTATTATATGTATATAATAGATAAGATATACACACCCACATCTAGATTGTAGAAAAAGTTTTATTTCAGGAAAAAATGTTACATTTTTGCTTACATATAAAGATAAAAAATACTAAAATACAGTAAGCATAGCTTTTCATTACTGATTATTTTTCTTGAAGAGTGGGAAATTCCTGAACATATATCTTTTTTGCATTAGCTTTCCAAATTTTAATTTAATGCATTTTCAACTTATGAAAAAAAGATTTTTTTTCTTAACTTCTCTCAAAAGAAAGCAGAGCACAATTTATTTATCATTCTAAAATACTTAGAATCACCTTTTTGGATATTTTGGTGTAGAGTTCAATCTTAGCATGTTTGGAAGTCTAGCAGTTGACAGCTTGAGCATGTATGATAAATTAGGAACTTGAAACTTAAACAATTTTTCATTAGATTAAAAATCACAGAAACAAACAACCAACATTCGTTCCTTTCTGTATGTCCATTTTCTTAGATTAAAACATTGTATATATTAATTATTTTGCTATCTCCTGTATCAAGGAAGATGTCAGAACTTAGAACAGTCAGAACTGTTTTAAACCACTGGCAGCCAATTGATTTGTAATTTAGTCCAAGCTGAATATTAAAAGCGAAAAGGAAAAGTTAAATAGTTGGAATGAGAAGCAATTAACCAGAATTAACTCATCTTTGAGACCAGTCTTGTTTACTATCTTCCTCAGTAGAGAAACAAGTAGGGACATAGAGATCAAGTACCTCCTCAGTAAGCTTGCAGACAGATGCACAGGAAAGTTGATATGCTTGAGGGTAAGAAAGCTCTACAGGGTGATCTGGACAGGTTGGATCAGTGGACTGAGGCCAATCAAATTGGGTTCAACAACACTGGGTGCTGGGTCCTGCACTTTTGTCACAACAACCCCAAGCAATGCTACAGACTTGGGGAAGAAAGATTGGCGGGAAAGCTGCCCAGTGGGAAAAGACCTGGGTGTGCTGGTTGAGCGTGAGCCCAGGTGGCCAAAAAAGCCATTGACATCCTGGCCTGTATCAGCAATAGTGTGAGCCAGTGTGTGCCCAGGTGGCCAGAAAGGCCATTGACATCCTGGCCTGTATCAGCAATAGTGTGGCCAGCAGGAGCAGGGCAGTGATCATCCTCCTATATTTGGCAATGGTGATGCCGCACGTCAAATCCTGTGTTCAGTTTTGGGCCTTTCATCATCGCAAGAAAGACATTGAGGTGCTGGGGTGTGTTGAGAGAAGGACAAAATCAGCAAAGTTTCTGGAGTACAGGACTAATGAGGAACAGCTGAAGGAGTGAATTGTTTAGTCTGGAGAAAAGGAGGCTCAGGGGAAACCTTATCACTGTCTTCAGCTGTGTGAAAAGAGTTGCAGTGAGGTGGAGGTTGGTCTTTTCTCCCAAGTAACAAGTGGCAGGACAAGAGGAAACAGCCTCAGGTTGCACCTGGGGAGGCTTAGATGGATAATAGGAAAACTGTTTTCACCAACTGTTTTCTGTTGCAACAGGCTGGCCAGGAAAGTGGTTGAGTCACCATCACTGGAGGTAATTAAAAGACATGTAGATGTGGCACTTAGGGACATGGTTCAGTGGTGGATGTGGCAGTGCTAGGTTACTGATTAGACTTGATCTTAAAGGTCTCTTCAAACCTAAATGATGCTATGATTTGCTGATTTTATGATAACAAAAAATGTATTAATTTCTGTTTATTTAATAAAAATCTTTAAATTTTAGTCAGTTTCTAAGATCTATTATTCTGACATATTTATGCCATTTATTTTATGTGAAAGTCATCTCTGCATTGAGTTGGAACATAAGTTACTGTGATTTTGGATACTATGATGGCTCCTTTAGAAGCTCAGGGAAAGACAGGAATGTGTGTACAATGAAAAATGAAGCTTGCCTTGTCCTTATTTCACTGCAGCTCAGTGTGAGCCACCCACAGTCTAGAAGACACAGAGAGTTTTTGAGATGTATTTGCACAATCACTTATTCCATTCCCAGTGGTACCTCCGCTCCTGGGAAAATGCTGCTTTGTATCTGACTGGCTTGGTCAGAATCCACCTCTTCTGCTTTCACTCCCACCTTTGGGGAATCAGCCAGTCTTTGGCTTCTTTCTGTGCCTTTATTTCCTACCTCCTGTCCTGTCCTGACAGTTTAGACTATCAGTTTAGGCAGTCAAATACCATTTAGTACTATGTACCATGTACTCAGCATAATGGCTCCCAATTAGTGTACAGTCTGGGCACTCCTGTAACGATGGTGCTGTACTAACAACATCTGGTAGAATGGCAGTAATTTTGCATCTGATCTGAATTCTGCTGCTGAAAGCACTCATAGTATTTTTAAGGTATGTGTTGGATCAGAATAGTTCTCAAAATATCAGGTTCTACTGCCTTTATTTTTCTTGTATGATCAAATTATCAAGCTGGGTGACTTCTATCAGAGTTAGGCTCCAATTTTAAGATTTATTAAAGTTTTAATTATGCTGTTTTTTGCCTCTGATAATGACTGGTATGTGGAATATTGCAGCAAAAACACTGCCTACAAGTCACCCAAGTGTTCACTGGAAGCTGGGTAGGCTTTTCACTGCCTGGGTGAGCCACCAAACTGCCAATATAAATTTTTTACTTTGGATAATTCTGGTCTGTAGTCATTGCATTTCTTTTAAACTGTTCTTTAGCTTAGTATTTAAATTTGACCAAGTCTTATGGCCTCTAGTTTTGTTGACTAAAATATCAAGAGTAAATAGAAATATTTTCCTTTTGATTATTTCCCACCAAAAAAAAATCCCACTACAGATAATAATAATGGAAAAAAACCCACACAGATATATTGATATATTTCAAGCATGCATTCTTTCATTCTGGAATATTTTTTTTATTTTTGAAAAATAACTTCCAGCAATTGTTAATATTCTTTTGTAGGAATCTCATGCAAATCCTGAAAAAAATACAGCTTTATGAAGCTTTGTTTATTGAATTTTTTCCAGTTACAAGGGAGCAGATGTGCTCCCTCTTGCCTACAGGAATGACTTGAAGAAAATAGTTGCATATTTAGAGTAGCTCCCAGCTCCTAAGGCAAAACCTAGATGATTCATCTTTCTACAAGAAAGCAGCAATTGTATTAAATATTCACAGAATGTAGGTACAACACTTACAAAGGTGTGTTCCTAGCCACAAAAGGGACAAACAACGTATCTCAGAAGAATCAATGTGAAATTTTAAAAAGACATAAACCGCCAGAGCAAAATGTAAACCACCTACTGCAGTGAGTAGACAAAGTATGCCCTCAAAGTTCAATAAGACTGTTAAGGAAACCAAATGAATTTCTGATGTTTGAATCTTTCCTTCTCTTGCTCTTTAACTTTCTTTTTTTTAAATTATTTTTTAATTGCCTATTTGGATAAATTAATAAATTAATATATTTGTATCTGCATATATGTGTGTGTGCGTGTTTATATACATTCATAGACACAGATTAATGTTCTATAACATACTTGTATAGAGATATATTTGTCATAAGTTTGCATACACTTACTTCATTACTTTGTTTCCCAGGTCTTTATATCTCCTCAAATCTCTCTTCCTATATGGCCTTTACTAGATTTACAACCAGAGAGAGAAAAATGTCTTTTGACTGCACATGTGTGCAGTCATTACCCCTTTTTTATTCTTTGATGTTACTGAACTGAATGTCACCTATGAAAATATTCTGGACATGTTCAATCCTGCTCAGTTATAGAAGGGTCACAAAACTGAAGTGGGGGCATGGTACACATTTGTTATTTTGTCTGGATCTTCTGTGGATCTTTTGTGCTTTTTGCTGTGAAGAGTCTTTTTTTATGTAAAGAGCTTCAAAAATAATCTAGAATACTCCAAAGATTTATATTGCATTAAAGCTGTGTTTTGTTTTCTTAGATTTTTATGGAGGTGCCATCATAGATGATCTAGTGAAGATTTTCTATGACATTCCACTGTTGTAAAATGAGGTAACAGACAAAAACATGAGTTTAATACAGAAACTTGCTACATGTCTAGGAGGCAAAACATCTTTTCACAAAGGGCAATGGAAGTCCCAGACATATTTTTGTGTGAGATGTGCTAAAGGCATAAAAACCGTGCATGTGTAGCCTCCTAAATGACAAAGCATGAAAGATGAACTTGCCAATGTAACATTAATCAGGAGAAATTTTCTACTTCCCACCTGTCACCCTACATCATTAAATAAAAGAGACTTATAAAGAAAGGGAACTGTTTTTGTTGTCTCCTCAGAAAGAAAGGAAGTTATAAGCAAATTTAATTAGTTATTGTTTACAAAGGACTTAAGATGCTTGGAAGAAAGGTGCTAGATAAGCACGATCATAATTATGCTTTTTTTTTCTGCAGTTGGGCAATGTAATTATGATGTCTACACAGTCTTCCAAATGAGCAGGCTACAGAAATACTGAATTTTCAGAATTTTTTTCTTACTAGTGTTAGACTTCAATAAGGCTGAATTTTTGTTTTGGTTTTATGTCATTAATGAGTCATTTGTCAGTGTATCCTTGGCACTCAGGACCATGACTAACCTTGCTGAGCTTTCCTGATATTTATTTTCAGTAATCCACGTGCATTTTATTATTTCATCTTTTTCTACAAAAATATATATTTGTATGTATTATGGAAATATTTGTCAGGACCTGAAGTTTTTTTAGAGAAAAATTTAGTCTTGATATGACTTAACTGTCAAATGCAGCTTCTTATAAAACAAAAGGAAGAAAACAGATGCATTATATTAGATTATATTACCTTTTTAATTTTTTTTTTAAATTTCAGAATCCATATGTAGACATTTTATTTGAGATGTGCATTAAATTATCCCAATTATGAGCTGGATTCTGGAATACCTTGAACTCTACACAGCTCATTGCAAATGCCTAACCCTAAACATAGCATCTAATGCTGCAATTTAGGATTTTTGAAGTCTGATCTGATAAGGTTATCTATATCTCTCTTATGAGTAATTGGAATGTTTTTAAAGATAATTCATCCCAACCAGCCCAAGTGTGCCCTGCCCTTTTACCACAAAACTTAACAAAGAAGGGTGATAACTCTTTGAAAGAACTTATATTTAAAAATGCAATCAGAATAACACTTTTTTTTTCCCATAAAGCATTATTTTAAAGTTCAACCTCAGGAAAGCAGACAAAGGAGATTGCACCAGTTCTTTTCTCCCTCTATAAGATGCCATCACCATTAGATATATGCTAGTCTGATTCACATAAAGAAGCATTATCTAGCTCTTTAAAGAAAGCTTTGCCACTATGAAGAAAATAAATCAAGTTCAATAAAGAAACTGAAGTCAGATGTGGAGAAAGGATGAAGGAAATGTTGCACGCTGGCTGGAAAGTAGGGCACTGTTACAGAGAGGTTAAGGAAACCAAGGTTCAAGTTTCTGCACTGAAACTCTTTCTGTGTTTTATTCAGTTTAATGGCAAAACTGGGATGCATGTGACATGAATGGTGAAAAATCTCTATACACCTGTAGACACGCAAGGTGGAAAAGTTTAAAGTTAGTCAGGACTTTTTAAGAGTTTCAGTAATACACCTGGGAACATAGACCTAAATTAATAACGTAAGAACAAAACAGTTTTAGAACATTTTAATAATATCATGAGGCCACTATGTAAAAACAGAATTAATTTTTCTCCAAGGGAAATTTCTAGTTTTAATTTTGTGTTGAGTGCTACCGAACGAGATTCAAAAGCCACTCTTCCACAAAATAGAAAATCTGGTGGAACAAGAGTGAGGCCATCTATACTACATATTTCAAAAATATTGAACTCCTTCATTTCTATGTTAAAAACCTTATATTAAATATTAAAACTATATCATATCAATTTAACATATTTCATGGCCTGACAGATAATATTCAATCAAATAAAATATGAGAAGAATAAAATGTTAACCCTATGTTTCTACCTTAGACTGAAACCTTTCAGTAGTAGGTTGTGGATAAGTAAATAATATTTTAAATGAGTAAATAAAGAATATTTTACTTTTTTGTTCTGAACATTTTATGGAAAATTTCCAAGCTTGAATTTTAAAAGTAATTCTAGTAAAAGAATTATTGTGGTTACACCTAGACATCAGGTATCATGGAATTTTGATTTATTACAGCTCCCTCATTAATTACTTCTTACTGTAGCTGCTACTTTTCCTCATCCACTGAACAAAATGTAATAGTACTATATAGTTCCACACTGTAAACATGATTCACAGTTATCAACTATCTGTTAACTGTTAAGCATTACACTTAGTTATGGGGAATTAAAATAAAATGTTAAATTATTAATGTATATATGAACCATAAATTTCTAGAAACTAATACTTGGTTCTTCTCTTTATGGTTTCCAGCTTTGGGGTGAATATGAACTTCATGTACTTGATGCATAAAACTAGGGCAAGATCACAATTTTTCATGCAAATTGAAAAAAAAGGTCAGGAAATTGTGTGGAATAACCGATTACAGGATACAAGAAGAAGAAAGAACACCAAGCAATAAGCAATATGGCTATGCTTGAAAAGCCTAAATGAAAAAACTGCAGTGTTAACTGAAAGTCTGCACATTCATATGCAGATTTTATCAGTTCAGCATAAATTCATTCTTACTGAAAATAAAAAAAGGGTCACGGGGGGAACAGCCAATGAAACACAATAATCATAATAATAAAGTAATAAAGGTAAATTAGAAAACAAGACAAATTTGTTTCTTTATCCTAGTGTAAAAAAAAAAAAAAAAAGAAGAGGGAGAACTTGCAATATACAGACAAATGAAAGGTTGATAAATCAGGAAAAAAAAAAAAAAAAAAGAAAAGAAGGCAAAGTGAACAAGTAGAAAATATCCAGTTAGGTAATCTCACAGCTAAGACAAAGAACAGAAGATCTCTGCCTTCTTCTGCATTACTTGACTTCACTATTACAATGACCACATAAAGGTTGGTATAACTATGAGGCAAACCTGCACTGACGTGGAAATGGTGATCGGGCCTGCAATAAGCTCCCTACTAATTTTCCAAATGTCACCAATACCTTTTTTTTTTGTTGTTTAAATTCGTAATTCTTCATTTAGTTCTCTAGGGGTAGCATTATAAGCCCATTTCAGACAGTGCCTAATGAGATGGCCGTGGTTTTCAATGACCTGTTACGAACTTATCTGAGATATAATTGTTTTACATGTCTCTTATCTAAATTTTAAGGAGGTTGTTTTGTTTGGTTTGTTTATTTCTGATTTTGCTCTTACATGATACCTGATGTACAAAAATCCATCGCTACATGGACGAACATTTCCCTGTCCTTAGTCTTCTCCATGCAATTTAGCACATACCAACAGTGTCTTCAGAGACTGTTTAGATATTCTCCCCATTTTCATTTAGGGCCACAGATGCATCTTTAAGTGCAATAGAAACAATGTAGAGGAAATAACTCTTTTTTTTCTAGAAACATTCACAGTAAAGACCATCTTTATAAAACACATCTAGAGTTTAAAAAGAAATGCTGTTCTATATAGTGAAAAAATTATTGCAATTTATTAAATTTTGGGGTCATAATGATTTTGTTTCACCACTGACTAACTGTAGGATCTCAAAGAAATAAGTTAGTCTTTGGACCCAGATAATATTAAAAAAAAGACAAATGAGTCATCTTCAGCTTTGAAATTCCCCAAAATTAAAATAATTACAAAATTACTGAATTGTTGCTTTGGTGTAGAAACTCTAACTTCAAAACTATCAGATGTTGTAAAACTGAATTTCAATTTCAACATAAATATATATATTTATTGAGGTAATACAGACTTAAAGGATTACTGAAAATGAAGTATAGATTAACATATTTTCTGTGTCTCTGAATTATTTTAACTAATAAAGAAAGGAAAAGGTAGCAATTTCTCTGAAAAGAGCAAAATGCAGACACTTTGAAATAAAGGAAAAATACACACAGGAAATAATTTTGTGAGTGTTATTTTCTAGTCAGTGGAAGGACATTCCCATAGGTTCAGATTCATAGCCTGTTGTTTTGTAGAAGTGTTGGGGGATACAGAGAACAAAACAGATCAAAAGATCTACTGTCAGGTCCTTCAGGGAAGGAAACAGTATTTCTAAGAGCAGAAAAATAAGTGGTTTTTATTTGAAAGGGTGATGGGCTGATTGCAAAAATCGCTATGTAAATCTTTGACCTTTGCTGAGAGAGGGTGAAATCCTGATTGCTGTTGTCTAATCCCAGCCTGCAACTAAACCCCACACAGCCTCTTGCTCACTCACCTGCTGAGATGATGAGATGGGGAGAGAATTGGTAGAATAAAAGTGAGAAAATGCAGCAGTTGAGATAAAGACAGACTAATAAGTAAAGCAAAAGCCATGCACGCAAGCAAAGGAAAACAAGGAATTTAAGCAAAATAAGGAATTTATTAATCACTTTCCATGGGCAGACAGGTGTTCTACCTCCAGGAAGGACAAGTTACTTAAGAAAACAAACACCATCACTAAAAATGTCCCCTCCTTTCTTCTTTTTCTTCACTTTTAGATGCTGAGCACCATGACATATGGTATGAAATATCCCTTGTGTCAGTTGGAGTCAGCTCTCCTAGCTGTGTCCCCTCTCTGCTGTGCACTGGAGTGGCAATGTGAGAGGTAGAAGAGGCCTGGATGGTATGTAGGCATTTCTCAGCAGTAAAAATACCAGTGTGTTATCAACACTACTTCAGCACAAATATAGCCTCATACTAGCTACTACAAAGAATCATAGCTACTACCAAATCATAGCCTCATACAAGCTACAAAGAATATTACACAGAATCATGCAGAATCCCTATGTTGGAAGAGATCTATGTTGGAAGATCATCAAGTCCAACCCAGCCCTAAAACCTCAACTAGACCATGGCACCAAGTGCCACATCCAGTCTTTTTTTAAACACATCCAGGGATGTTGACTCCACCACCTCCCCAGGCAGACCATTCCAGTACTTTATCACTCTTTCTGTAAAAAACTTTTTCCTAATATCCAACCTATATTTCCCTTGGTGCAGCTTAAGACTCTCTATTAACTCTACCTCAGCCAAACCAGCACACAGATGGGAAAACAGCATAGATCTTTCTGGTTTTAAATACTGTGAGCTTCAAAACAGCTTTCTGTTTCAGTTGTTATGTAGGCACGCCTCTCTTCATTTTCCCCAGCAAAAACCAGTGGTTTTTTTTCTAGCTCTCTAGTGTTGAGTAAACTGCATCTGCACTATAATTTCAAGGATGATGGAGTCCCTCTTTCTGCTTTTGATTGTGGGATATCTACAGAAGTGTAGGTACATGTGAAAGATCATAGGTTTGTGTGTTAGAGAGTCTGAGCTCATCTTCAAGGTACATGAAACAGAAAAACAGAAGTCAGGTTAAAAATACAAGAGCAAATAAGTGAACTGAAAGCAATGCCATGTATGCATTTTGGGAAGAAGTACTCCAGTGCAGTTAAGCAGCTTTGAAATTGCTGCTGGCATGATCTATTTAACTGTCCAGAGGCTGCTTCTCACTTGTTCACTCCTTATTTAAAAAATGCTATTTATACATAATCATGAACTGAACACAGTAGAGTATGGAGTAAGTAGGGTCATACATTCCTAGGAACCAGGTAGTCTGGAAATAATTTACCAGTGTTTCTACAATCTGTGCCTTCTTTTATTTTGATAGCTTTCTCACTGCCAGAATGAGCACCCTTGAGACTACTCTCAACCTCACAAGTTCACATAGCTGCACCTAAGATAGGTTTATTCTCCTTCCTAGTATGAACGTGCTCACAGATGTGTAAAGACACCCAGTGTTTACTTCCACAGATCTGAAATCTACCTTTTCTCCACATTGTATAAAGACTTTATAATGCAGAGATGGATATAACCTTGTACAAACAGAGTACACACGCAGCTCTGCATCAGAGAGTATGGTTGCTTCAGTGAGAACAGACAATTATTTAAATTATAAATGGCAATTACTTTGACAGAAGAAGAATCATTTTCAGTAAAACAAGCATTCATAAAATGGCATGATTATGCTTTTCTTCAGTTATGTGGTGATAATTTCTTCTGGAAATACCACTGCTAAACACCGGGAATTGTTTGAAGAGTACAGTACAATTTAATATGAGTAAGCTACAGGTCTGAATTTCTTCTGGGTAAGTAAGTACTGGACAGATAAGGATCTATCAAGCTTCTAAGTCAATATGAGAGTTATCTAATTTTTTCTTGAAAAAGTTATCACATTTAGCCAGAGTTCTTCAACTAAATACAGAGGAAAAGTAGCCAAGAATTAAGATAGCTACCTTGTGAAAACTCTGCATTTTGAGAAGAAAGTGTATGTTTGATTTGCATTTCCATTTCAGCTAGACACTAAATAAGACAGATGGCATTATTAACATTTCATTACTAATATTGTTATTTTCTGGTATGTAGAGTCAGTCTCCATACATCATTTATAACGTATAAAAACAGAAATTAGGTTTTCCAGAATAAATGGAACAGGGATCATGCGGCTTTTTATCTGCACTAAGAGAGAAACTTTTGAAACTTTCACCTTTCCGTATTAAAGATATTACCAGTCAGTTCCTGTTAGGTATTGTGAACAATTAATGGTGTTCAAACTGAGTAATCACTTGTATCAAGGATTGGAGGCCTCATCTGATAGTTATTTTCAAAAAAAGTTAAAATTCAGTTTCAATATATTTTGTCACCTCTCTGTTCTTTCCCTCCCCCAAATGTCACTAATTTCACAGCGGCTATCACAATGGTACATGTTTGTCCACAGTTTGCAGAGAAGGCTAAACTGTTCTATAGTGTAATGTGGATAGTGTGATCAGCTTCTCTATCTTTCAGATTTTAAACAGGTCAATAGGAACTGCAAAAACAACTCCTGTCCTTATTAGGAGGGGTATAGAGAGGATTGGGAAAAATCAAAAGAGAAAATTTATGATCAATGGCTCTGTGTCCAGGTAGAGGCTGGTGATGAATTAGGTCCCTCAGGGCTCTGTCTTGGGATGGGTACTGTTCAATATCTTCATCAATGACACAGAGAGTGAGATTGAGTGCACCCTCTGCACGTCTGCCGATGACACGAAGCTGAGCAGGTCAGCTGGCACAACAGAAGGATGGGATGCCATTCAGGGCAACCTGAACAAGATGGAAAAGTGAGGCCACAAGAACTTCATGAAGCTCAACAAGTTCGAGTGTAATGTGCTGCACCTGGGTCAGGGGAATTCTAGAGTACAGACTTGAGAGAAGAACTGATGTGAGTACAGACTTGGAGAAGAACTCACTGAGATCATTTCTGCAGAGTATGGTGTATGAAAATAGGGAGTACTGGTGGATGAAAAGTTGGATATTAGCCAAGAGCATGCACTCACAGCCAAGAAGGCCAGTCACATCCTGAGCTGCATCAAAAGAGGGGTAGCCAGCAGGTCAAAGGAGGAGATTCTCTCCTTCTACTATGCCCCATAGAACCCCCATTGGACTAATGTGTCCAGCCCTGGAGTCCTCAGCACAAGAAAGACATGGAACTGTTAGACTGGGCCCAGAGGAGGGTCACAACGACAATCTGAGGGCTGGAGGATCTCTCCTACAAACACAATCAGAGAGAGTTGGACTTGTTCAACATGGAGAAGAGAAGGATATGATAAGACCTTATAGCAGCCTTTCAGTGCCTGAAGGGGCCCTGTAAGTGAGCTGGAGAGGGGCTGTTTCCAATGATATGCAGTGAGAGAACAAGGAGAAATGTTTTTAAACTAAGAAAGGAGGTATTTAGATTTGATGTTATGAAGATACTCTTTACTGTGAGAGTAGTGAGGCACTGGAACAGGCTTCCCAGAGAAGATGTGACTGGCCCATCCAAGGAAGTATTCAAGGCCAGTTGGGATGAAAGCCCAAGCAATCTGATTTAGTGGGTGGCATCCCTACCCATGTCAAGGGGGTTGGAACTAGATAACCTTTAAGGTCCCTTCTATCCCAAGCCATTGCACAATTCTATGATTGTTCAATTTGCAGTTCTTGTTGAACTGTATGAGATTTTACAATATCCATTTCTACAACCTCTCAAGGTCTGTCTGAATGGCAGCACCACCACTGGTGAATCACTTTTTCCAGATTTGTGTCATTGCAGCATTTCTGAGAGTGCATTTTTTGGCCCATCATATCATCATAAAAAATATTTTTCATAACAAAATTCCCTGGCAGTGTGTTCTCTTTATTGACACATCAGTAGGAAACAAACTCAAAAAAATAAAAGGTAATCTGCCACAGGTCTGACAAGCCTGTCATTTTGATGACTAAATGTTTCTTATGAAGGAAATAATTTTTGTAGCTGTTGGGTTTCTTAGAGGGAAAATAAAGCTGTCCACCTTATGTCTTTTAATCAGATGTTACTTAGTGAACTTTGCTAAGCTAGCTACTCAGAGTCTGGCATTCTCTTTCTAATTAAGACTGGTATCCCCCTGAGTTTAGTGGAAGTCTTGTTAAGATTAAATTTTCAACGGTTGTCTGTTTCTGTTGCTGACTGTATTTTAGAGAGTGTCAGAATGCTTACCATCTTGGAGCAACTATTTGTAGACAGATTTAGAGGAAGCAGCTGCAGGTAGCAATCAATCATATTTGGTTCAGTGACAGAATTTAATTAGCTGACAACAAAGTGAAATAGGCTATAAAATAAATTAATTGTTATTCATGTACAAATACATTTCCTTTTCAGGTCTTTATATAACACGTAAGAGACAAGTGGAAGATCAGCATATAATGATGATCCATGACTGACTCCAAAATGAGAGGTAGAGGTATCACCCCTCCCCTCTGTCTGTTGCCAGGATGCTTGCTTTGCAATTAGTAATATGCAGCTTCTTTCATCACCAAAATAATTTTTTTGTGTGATATACATGCTTTTTCTATTGATTTTTACTGTAAGATGAGACAGTTGGTTACTGATAAACTAATCATTGATGAAGGGAAGTCTTGTCTCTGAATGAAAGAAGAGCTTCCCCACAGCTGGAATAGTGACTTAAGAAAGACAATTAAAACAGTGAAATGTCAATTTCTTGGCATTTTACTATCTAGTTGAGTATACACTCCAGTTGGATTTTTTGGGCTCTCTGAGCATTGGGAAAAGTGATATTCTCTAGAAAACAACACTCTGAGGCAAAAACAGCTACGATGGGAAAAATTTATATCCATTGTAGGAAAGGACAAACAAGGCTTTACTTTTACATTTTGTCCAGAAGACATCAAGTGGAATTAGACCTCTCTTGGGGTGGTGTCAGGGAACAATAGGAAGAATTTCTTGCTATATCCAACAGTGCAGTACTGAGTTGAACTTAGCTTTAGCAAATGGTTTTCATGTTCTTCTTTCTCACATGTTATAACAATATGTTAATCTGTTTTTGAGTTATAGATTGCTTTGAAAGTGGCGATTCTGAAGGACTCTCCACAAAGTTAGTACCCGCTGTAAAAAACCCATAAATTAAATGCTACAGAAGGCATCATATGTTTCAGCAAAAAAAGTTCAGTCTCTGGCCCAACAAACCATTATGCTGTGGCTCCCACCAAGGCTTGAAATGTATAGGAAAACATGAAGTGGTTCAGCCACATCATGCTTCTGGTAATTTTTTTGGTGTTAATTCACTGACTAGAGGTAACATATTTCTGTCTAAAATTCCCTTAATGGAAGTATGTGCACTATGTTGTTCTTCCCATGTGTACAAGCTCATTTCCCAGATGTTTTAGCCTTCCTTTCTCACTTCTGTGATAACAGTGAAATGCACAATAGCTCTGACCATGTAGAGAAGGTCTAGATTTGGCCAGAGGGCATGTACTCTAGGAATTACCTTTTCCCAGGTGTATGAAAGATGAGTCAAAGCTCCAAAATGGATCTTGGGGTAGAGACAGTTTTACCAAGTGAATATGTACACATACATTTTTGTGGAAGGAGAATATGTGTGGGAAGACTTATATATATATGTATATATAGATACATATGCATGCAAAATATTAAAAAAATACTGGTATTCTGTACTTTCATTAAATTTATTTGTGCTTAACTCTCCAAAATGCATCATATTTCATGCAGTAGATTGACATGGCTCATGGCTCTTGCCTAACTCTCTCAGAATCTAAGATGAAAAAAAAAAAGAGCATATTTTGTTTGCATTTATGCTGTGCTGCTTGCTGAACAATATTTATGCTCCTCAGTGGCCTCTGCAGCCTAGCATTAGAAGGGAGAGCCCTTAGGTTATTTAAAGACAGCATGAAAATGGACTTTTCCAAGGAGAAGGTTATGTAAAGGTGAGTTAAAAGTCACATTTTTGCATTCCTTCTGACCTGCCCCCAGTGATCTGACCAGCCACACTATTCAAAGAGAACAACATCTATAAAAAATGTGCTTTTGTGGAAAAGCACCCTCAGCCTGCAGCTACTTTTTGTTTCTGAAGAACCTTTTTTTTTTTTTAATGAAATACTTATTAACCTGAAATGTCTTGGAGAAACTTTTCTGTAGCTAATCTCTTAGCTTTTGGCAATATACTAGTAGTGAATTTTTCTCACTTTTGTTTTTTAATCAATGCTAACAGTAATATGAATTGTTTGCATGTTTATAACGCATTTATTTAAAACTTTCTTTACTCTCAATTAAAAATTGAAGGGGGAAATAGAAATACAGTACCTTTTTGTGTGGATTTTACCACCATCAAGTTCAGCAGGAAAGGTTGAAATAGTGGCTAAGCAAACTATTTATTAGGTAAAGTATTTTGGTAACAAGAAAATTCCTGACTTTACTGGTGTTTTGCCATCACTCTTAGAACAGATTGGATTTGCCTTGTACAGCTGAAGGGTAGAAATTTTAGCCTGTCCTTACAAGGCAGTGCAGAAAAAACAGCTCATATGTTCTATTTTTGGCAGCTTGCTACTTGAGTAAAGTATATGTATATGATTCTCATATCAAAACATTATTGAGAATTAACTGAATTTTATTGACCTATATTGTAGATACATGCAATTGCAAGATCAGTTACCCTCATTGCACATGCCAGTCAGGTAACTGTAGGCTTAAGTGCCTATTTATATGCAAGAGCAATTTATTCCATCTACATAGATAATTACCGATAAAACATATATAAATGAAGTTCACAGTTGGGCTTGCAAAAAGCACATTAATTTGTGTACTAACTCTGTTTAAGCATAAGGATTTTGTCCAAAACACCTTCTGCTTTACTTCATATTTCTTTTTTATATATAGAATTATGGAAGTAGATAAAATAATAAAAAATGTAAAACAATGCAGATATTCACTTATGCTAAAAATGAAGGCTAACATTGAAAATACATAAAGTACTGAGGAATACTCAAACTAAGATGTAATAACAACTTAATGAACTTCATTTGGAAATAAGAATTGCTGTATTTTCTTAACCATACTTCAGTTTTTTTCTGTACTTCTAAATTCACACACATATACATGTGAGAAAAAATACACTGAAAAATCATGTAAGTACAACAACCATGAATTTAAGAATAAAATTTACCTTTCATTGGAACTTGAGTCTTTCTGTGCATTAAGAATATACTGTTATAAATTTGCATAAGTTGCATTAAATCTGAACCATTTCTGGGTTTAAATGTTTGAGGAATGTATGAACATAAAATTCTGTGTACAAACTTAAAGTGTCAGATAAGGAAAAAGTGATATAAACTGAAAAGGGAGTACACCACTTAGGGTACAGCACCACAGGGTTTAGACTTTCCCAATGGAAGTCAGGATATCACTTCCTTTCAGCACTCAAATAAATGATACAGGGTCAAGAATAAAGATCAATGTAGTCAGTTTTTTTTTTCTGCAGCTGAAGTACAGTTTCTGAAACAAAAAATTTGTGAAGTGATATTGACCTATAGGGAAGGTTGTCTAGATATTGAACATGGTAATTTTACCAAGATAATTCTAAGAAAATATAAACAAATGGATTGCACCATAACTACATTTTTTTTTTTTTTTCATTATAGAGATGAAACATGTTTCAGGAATCAATCAGAAGTGTAGCAATATCTGTCTTGGGAGCTGGCATACATGATCACTAAGTCTGGAAGAAATTGAAAACAACATATTTCTTTCTCTCTGGTAGAAAAGTGTGCTTCTCTCTACTTGTATCCAGGAATGAGTAAAAAATTTCCTTTAACTTTCTCCATCTAATTAATCAGATTTAAAATATCCCTTCCTTTAAATAATGTGCTTTTCTTGGAGTTTTAATAATATAAATAACAAATTTTCTCTCTATTTAAGGTAAATGTAATGTTCAAACTTTACCAGACAGGGATAAAAGTAACTAGCACCCTTCTTAATCAATGGGGAGATTCTCTTTCACATCAGCAGCAGCTGGATCAAGCTCATGAACAAGTTTTATTCTCTGTGTCCACTTTTCATGGTGTTTCTGCCCTTGAAAATTCTAGGATATTCTAATTTCATATGACTGAAGAGTGCTGGAGCTGATGAGTAGTTTGACAAAGTGTGAGTAGAGGATGATCTGGCTACCACTGGGGGAATCAGCAGAAAGCAGTGGCCAGGAATTTTGGCTACACTGCTTGGAGGAAACTGTCCAGCACTGGCAAAACTGATGGTGTCTGGTAGGGATGTTTTAAGGCAAGCACCCCTAAAAGCTCTCGACCTGGCAGCACCCAACTTCCTGTGCCTGTGTGCCCTTTGTTTGGATATCCAGTTTCAAGACCACATGATGTGTGAGTAGCTAGCTTCTGTCAGGTGTGGTAGGTGTGCCATGGGGTAGAGTGCACTAGGAGAACCAGGGAAGAAAGTCTTAATTTTGTGTCAGTCAGGATCCTGCCTGGCAGGCAAGGCACAGTCTAGTCACCTGTGACAGATAGGACCTAATTGCTCTTTATCTATCTGCTCTGTAAAGTTCTATATTAAACTTTTTTGAATAAAATAATAAGCTGAACAATAGAGAAGAAGGCTATAGAAGGTCATTTTCTTGTGGGTATGAATGACATTAATACTCTCCTGAGAGATTTAAGTATTAAAGCTTACCAGGGAAAAACCTCTGGACTTGATATGGAGCCAGCATCTCCTGCTCCTAGAATGTGACCATGGAAATGAGGTATCTCAGGGTTGAAGAATGTTACTATGACATCAGATATCTAAATTAAAGACTTTAGAAGTTATTCTGTGGTTGTGGTGTGGTTGTGGTGTGACCCTAGTGAGCAACTCTGTGCCACACAGCCACTTGCTCACTCACCCCTGGTGAAATGGGGGAGAAAATCAGAAAGGTAAAAGTGAGAAAACTCAAGGATTGATATGAAGACAGTGTAATATGCAACACAAAAGCTGCACACACAAAGCAAGAAAAACCAAGGAATTCACTGACAAATATCTCAAAAAAATCAAAGCTCCATCTTGCATAATAATGACTTGGGGAGACAAACTCTTTAATTCTGAACATCTCCTCCATTTCCCCTTCTTCCCCAGAACTGTGTCTCCTCCCAAATTCTAGTGCACTTCCAGCCTACTCGCTGGTGGGGTGATGTGAGAAATAGAAAAGGCTATGATTCTCTGTAAGCACTGTTAAGCAAAATTAAAACATTGACATGTTATCAACATTGCTTTCATCACATTTCCAGAACATAACCCCTTCCTAGATATATAGAAAGAAATTTAACTCTATCACAGTGAAAATCAGTACAACTACACAATGTATTGCTATCTTTTCTGTTTCTATTTCTATTTTTATTGCTATTTCTATTTCTACTTTTAAAGTCACTGAAAGCTACTGATTTGAGTAAAGTCTTGTAAGATGCAGCAGGAAAGAGAAAATTCAATATTTGGTTCCAAGGGGTTTTTTATTGTTTTTAATTATTTTATCTGAATTCATTATCTAACTACTAGACACACGTTTCTTTCTGTGTCTCTGTTTAAAACCACTTCTCATTCATATTGTAATTAAACATCTCTGCTAAAAGATTTAAAAGAATTTTTATTTTCTTGTATTTGCCTCAAGAGAGTTGTATAGTTAGCCATTGTTCAGAGCAGTGACAGAGTCCTATCCCTTTGTGATAATCATAAGAACGAGAGGATCACCAACACTGCAGAGAGATTGCACAAGTTAGACAAAGATTCAGATAAGTGGGAATGTAACGGGATCACTTTTTATGCTTTTGTACATCTGCAATTTAAGGCAGACAGACTTGAAGCAGTAAATATCATAAGCACCTTAGAAACATAAAAAAAAAAAACCAAAAGAGAAAAAAAGCCAAGCCTTCCTGTTTGAGGCTGTGACTTGAGGCCTTTGGTCCAATTAACATTTTGCATGTGTATTTGCTTTTGGTTTTTCCCATTAAAATATCACATACTTATTTTTAAAATAATCCTAGGTAATTTTTTGTTTAATTGTTTTGAAGGGTTTTTTTAGGGGCCATGTTACTATTTTTTCTGAGTCTAACTTAAAAATTTTGTTAGGATGCAAATTTGGTGTGTTTTGGACTATTTATTTTGGTTGAAATAGTATTATCATTAAAATACTTACACTGTTTCTTTGTGCCTGCAAAACATTGTAGGGCAACACAACAGAGAATGGACCAGGATTATGTCACTTTAGACCTTAATGCTTGCTCTAACAATTGCTTCTACTTTGAAAGAGAATGGTGACATGATTTCTCTGCTGCAAATAAACCAGATTTTACTGTGGTTTAACATTTAATTAGAACTTTTGGCTCATTATTTCTGTAAAGAAAAATAGAGATAGTAGAATGTAAGAGAGGAATTCTTGACTTTTCTGGTTTTTTTCTTCATAGGATATTGGTAGTGAGTGTAGTAGCTTAGGTGAAAATAATACAAACAATTGAAGAATGATCTTCATAAATTCCAAAAAGAATTTAAAAAGCAAGCAATGAAAACTAGACTGTGGGGGGAAATTTTATTGTTTGTAACTCTTTGGGAAAAAAAAAAAAAAAAAAAAA
>VZRH01006182.1:96638-110298 GCA_013397555.1 Urocynchramus pylzowi | reverse complement strand
TTGGGGGGAAATTTTTTTTTTTTTAAACTTTTGGGAAAAAAAAAAAAAAAAAAAAGAAAAATGCTATATTTAGTATTTTTGACAGTTTAAGAGGTTCATAAGTTCTTCATAAACAGCTACATAAATTTCTTCATATACAGTTTCAGTTTTTCATAAATGTATTTCTTCTTTAGTATAGGTGATAATGTCATTCACTAATGTACCTTTTTTTACATATTGGGTTCACTAATTACATCTAACCTGCATACCTTTCCCTACAGTTATTGCTTTCTTTTCTTCTTTTTCTAACCAATGGACAAAGAGATGTCCTCTGTCTTATCTAATCTCTATGCATTTGGCTGTGTGTGAAAGTTTTATGCATGTATCAGTCTGCTGACTTAACTTTAAAATTAGATAAACTATGATTTTCCTTCACCCAAAAGGTCAGAAATAAAAGTAAGAAAACTCTGAAGAATATCTACTCCTTTTCAGTATTGAGGTATATTTGGTTTCCAGTCACCAGGCAAGCGGAGATTTTCTAAGAGCAAGTAAAATACTAAAAATATTTGTTGGTAGTTGCGCATTGCTTAGTCGGTATCACTCTTCTGCCCTTCTGATAAGCCTCAGGGCAGAACATGTCTGTGTCCTGTTCCCTGGCTATCTCTACAAATTACTTGGCAGCTTGTGATCACCTAACTGTGAAGTAATATTGTACCAGTGTAGGGCTCTGTCAGATACATGTTCAGCGTATTGCTCCCAACTGGAAAAGCTTTCAGCAATCAGTACATAATAGTACATCACAGATTAGAACATTTTCATTTAATACCAGTTTGAGCCATTGCTTCAGCCGTTTCTTTAGGTTTATTTTGAGGCCTGTTTTCAAGAATTTCTTATTGCAGCTATCCTTCCATGTTTTTTATGGTAATTAAAATCAATATGTCTTTTAGCATACAAAATACATTGCTTAAAGCTGTTCAATATGTCTTAAGAAAAAATAAATTTGAAATTATTTTCTTGCAAGCAATTCCTTATTTAAATTTAATAGCTAGGTATTTTAAAGCAGATCGATTTAAAAAATAAAGTGTTGTTAAAGAATACTGCAGAAGACCGTTTGCCTCATGTTGTCATGTAGACAAAGAGTAGGTCTTACTCCTTTAAAGAGATGATCTTAGTAAAAAAAGTAAAAAAGTAAATTTTCAGCTAAATTCTCTCATAATATTCCTGGAAATAGTAACTTATCTGAAAAAAATAAACAAGGATTTTATTTTAATGTAATTGCTTTGGTTTTAATACCATCATACACTTTTTTAAAAGTAAGGATTTTGAAAGAGTAGGGAAGAATGTGTACTGGGATGGAGATAACACAAAGGCAGGAATTAAAATTGCCGGGAAAGATCCATGTGCTCAGGAAATGGACTTACACCAATGACATGCTTTTCAGTATGATATGAATTAATGTATCAGTCTTTATTCTACTGTTTATATATGCCAAATTAAGTTGCTGGTTTTCTGCATGTGAACTGAAAAGGATTCATTTTATACGTCCAACAAAAAGTAAGAAGAAGCACTATTTCCTGTATTAAAACATATATTGTGTATTTCATTATCAGAAGGAAAACTGTGAAGCAGTACATTAAAATTATCTTCAGATATAATATTTATTTTCATTTTTATGTGTGGAATATTTTTTAAATTTTTTACTTACTTTTAAGACATTTCTGCTGTTTCCAAGTTATGCATTCCATGCTTGACCTTTCTTCACTGAAATTTAAAAAAGTCCACTTTTGAAGTATTTAGCACACTTTCTTACAATTATATGTAGAGTTTTGAAATCTGGTATATTAAAGTTGATGTGAAGCAGTTTTCCCAGTGATCCACCCAGTTTTTGAAACAACAATTTTCACATCACATGCGAAAAAACACATTTTCACAAAACATCTGTAAATGTTTTGATGTTTTAGCTGTGTTGATTTATTGAGTCATGAACTGCATTATTGTAACACTGTACAAAGCCATACACTTTTGAAAGTATGCTATTCCTGCAAAGAAAAATTCTGCATTCTTGAGTGTTACTTTTCCTTTGCCTCATATGCTGAATTATAGATTTTTGAGTAAAAGGGTCTTGGAATTTGAAAGAAAGAGAAGTTATATCATCAGGTTGGCTGGAGCTTTGACTCAGATATTTTAAGTTTCCTGAAAGTTTTCAAATCGGTAACCTTTACAGAAAACAGGCCTGTGTCTTCTAATAGATGTTGTGTGTTTGTTATAGACATCTGTGACTTCCATTCCTGCAGTTTTTGATTCAGTGAGTTGCAAGAGCACCCTGTAAATGCTAAGATCATCCTCTTTCAGTCATTGGTCATATTAGATCTAGTGCCTATACTTATATTCAAATCTTAATCAGTTCTTTCTATTCAGTGGGTTGTAGGGACTAAAAGATCACATTTGCCTGTCTCAAACATTGTCAGGGCCACAGAAACAACTTGTCATAAGATAAGCCACTGCAGCAGGAACTTAAGATAAGCCCAGAAGAGAGGAATTTGTCAAAACATGTATTAAACTTCCTTGTTCTGCCTCAGAAGTCTTTAGATTTATAATGATTTGGCTAAATTTTTCAGAGATATTAATGAGTAAACTGCATAGTCTTAACAAAACAAAAGAAAATGCTATGATAGAGTCACCCTTCCTAGAGAAGAGGGAAGGACAGACAAAGACCAAAATGGGACATGGGTAGAATACAAGGAAGCCTTTTACTAGCTTCCATGCAACTCTACATGGCACCATTTGTGAAACAAAGCATGTATCAATCATTAGACATTATATCACAAAATGCAACTTCTATTCCGTGGTGGGATTGTCCTGTCAGGAGTGGGTTTTGCAAATAAATCAGAGACTTGTATTCCCATTTGAATTCCCACATCCAGTACATTTCTTAAGATGTGCTCTAAGGGCTTTTAGCTTTACCTAAGCTGTGTTTGCAATTTTGTTTATATTAAGGGCTGTGATTTTAGCTATTCAGATCCTGGTTTATCCCATCAATTGTTAGGATATAATCATACCCTGTGTTTATTCTTCTGATGAAGAAGAATATTTATTTTTTTTTACACAGAATTATTTTTTACACAGAATTCACAAAATCACTAGGTTGGAAGAGACCTTCAAGACCATCAAGTCCAATCCAGCCCTAACACCTCAACTAAACCTTGCCACCGAATGCCATATCCAATCTTTTTTAAACACATCCAGGGATGGTGACTGCACCACCTCCCTGGGTAGACCCAATTCTTCCAATATTCCAATACTTTCTCACCCTTTCTGTAAAAAACTTTTTCCCAATATCCAACCTGTATTTCCCTTGGCACAGCTTAAGACTGTGTCCTCTGGTTCTGTCAGTTGCTGCCTGAAGAAAGAGACCAACCCCCACCTGACCACAACCACCTTTCAGGGAGTTGTAGAGAGTGATAAGGTCACCTCTGAGTCTCCTTTTCTCCAGGCTGAACACCCCCAGCTCCCTCAGTTGTTCCTCACAGGGCTTGTGCTCCAAGCCCCTCACCAGCCTCATTGCTCTCCTCTGGATGCACTCAAGAGTCTCAATGTCCTTCCTAAACTGAGGGGCCCAGAACTGAACACAGCACTCAAAATGTAGCCTTACCAGTGCCGAGTACAGGGGAATAAAATGAAGAGGAATTTCTTTTCTATAGATTATCATGGTTTAGGAATGGTATTCTCTTACTAAAACCATGTGCCACTCATCCTTCCCTCTCCAACTAGAGACACAAAAGGCAAAGATCACAGGTTAAGAGCAATTTACTGGAAACAGCAGCAAGAGAAGAAAACTAACAGTAACAGCAACAGCAACAGTATTAGTAACAAAAGTTATAAGAAACAATTCACGAATAATAAACCAAACAACAGACAATACTGGATGGCTCCTGACACCATGTTTTCTCAACTGGACAGAGTCCCTTGTCCCCAGAAGAGAGTCCTTTTCCCCATCCCTTGGCAATGATGTGAGGTGTCGACTACTGCAAAAAATTAACACTGTCCTGGCTGGAACCAGGACATTAAGTTTTAAGAATGTTCTTCCTGGAAAATCTAAATAATTAGATTTTATTATTACATATTCACTATTAAAATATCATAATTTTATTAAAAAAATATTAGAAGCTTGTTTTTAAAAGCTGCATTACATTATAGAAAGTTATAAGCATGGTCTCTGAAAAGAGTTTTTTCCCTTTAACATTTATTTCTGTGGTACACATTTGTTTCATTTTTGGAAACAAAAAAATTTGTTTTTTCTGACATTTTTTAAAGTAAGAAGACTGAACATTGAAATCATCAGTCTTAGTGCTCCTGCATCTGCTTATTTTCAAGTCAGAGCTACACCTATTTGTCCTGCTAAATGGATTCATAAATCTATTTCTACTAACTGTAAAGATTATTTCACAGAGTAACATTCTGCAGCTGCTGTCTTGTTACCCATTTTTATATTGCTGTAGCCCATCAGCACATCATATTACCATGCTACTATTTTTTTTTTCTGTAATAATTCAAAATGACATAATGGAAAAAGTAATTATAGGCATGAGAGCTGTTTTATTCTACTTTTTCTAATACAGACACCTTCCCCTGTGTGAACAACTGTAGTAATTAGTTCTGGTTTTTCTCCCTCATCTGGGAGTTAGCAGGAACTTGGCCATAACTAATAAGTGCATGATTAGTTTAGAACCTTTTAAACCATACACTCCTTTCTACCGACAATCCTAATAATATTTCTGGAGTCTCCACTGGGATTCTGAGAGCTGTAATCATGTTAATATGATCACAAATTACATTCTAGTAATCCAGCATTTATTAAAGAGGATTCCCATTAGAAGAATAAATGCAATAGTCTCATACTTGAGAGATTTCAAGAAAAAGTAAGTTACTTGCTTGAAGTCTCCAACTCTTTCCAGTAGCTCACAAGCATTTTCATACAAATCTGAGATTTATTCAATACAGCCAACACACTGAATTCAAATGTAATTCCTGTTTCCACGATCATATATAACACGTTGGTAAAGATTTAGGGATTTGTGGGAATGGTTAAATAAAGGTCTGATTTGATGAGGTCATTCTCAGATCTCTTTCAAATCAGAAGGAAAGGTTTCATGTTTGCTGCCATAAGTCTGCATTCAGACTATGTAGCTTATACCAAGAACCTCCATGCCCTGAGATGTAGAAAAACACTATGAACTAATGCCCCTGCACTAAAAAGGAATGTAGAATGGAAATATGCATACTGGTCACTTTACAGACTGGACATGAAGAAAAAAGAAGCTAAGTGACTTACACAATGTCAAGAAATAAGACTAGAGCAGGAATAGAAGACCACTTAGGCACAAAATCATTTAATGTGATTTTTAAGAGCAAAACTAATTTTAACATGAAGTATATTTTAGGTGCTCCTATTGTGCAAATATAAAACTACTATTATTAATAATAAAATATTATTATTAGCTTGAGTACTAGTGACTTGTGTTATATAGGTCATATCAGGTGGGAAATTGATAGTTTTGATTAACCAATAAGTCAGTAAAAATATTTTGAATAAATATTAAAAAAAAAAACCAAAACAAAGCTGGATTGAATTTTATTTAAAAATGAGGTGCAGTAAGAACAACCATGTGAACAGGTGTGGTCAGGATGAACTTATGAAAGGCAGGGGAAGGGTCTAAGAGTACAGGTTTTACAACAAACAGCTGAGGGAACTGGGGTTTATTAGCCTGGAGAGAAGGATGCTCATGGGAGACCTTATTGCTCCTGACAACTACCTGAAAGGAGATTATAATGAGTGGAGAGTTGGTCTCTTATCCCAAGTAACAAGTGACAGAACTAGAGGAAATAGCTTCAAGTTGCAGCAGGGGAGGTTTATATTGATATTAGGGAAGATTTCTCCACCAAAATTGTTGTCAAGCATTGAAACAGGGAAGTGATTGAATCACCATTCCTGGAAGTATTGAAAAGACATGTAGATGGGGCACTTAGGGACATGGTTCAATGGTGGACTTGTTAGCTTCACAGTTGGACTCAATGATCTTAGAGGTCTTTTCCAACCTTTATGAAAATGATTCTTAATGAAAATGAAATGAGGATTGTGCCAAGTAAAAGGGGGAATAACTTGTAATAGCATCAGTAATTTTTTACAGAAAATATTTTCAGTCTAAATGTAGCAAAGTTTTGAAATTATCTTGATTAGATATGAACAGTAATACTGAATTCCTTTTGTTCTACCACAGTGCATTGCTATTACATTATACACCACACTATTTGATCAGTCTTATTGAAGAGGCTAATCTCATCATAATTGGTCTTTCATGTTACTATGCCTTTTTTGGCACATGATCCAAGAAAGCTTGACTTCAATTGTAAAATATATTGCTTTTTTTTGTTCCAGGAATTCTTTCAATCTTTTCTTCTATTTTTTTTTTTTTTTTAAATTCCTCCAGCCCTGTGTAATAACAAATAATCAAGGATATGAGCCCAGGAGCATGAGCCCAGGGACATGAGCCCAGGGGGTTGTGTTCCATGAGCTAGGCTGACTTGGCAACCAGTGAAAAGGAGATGTGTCCTCCAGAGTTCAAGCAGAGCAAAGACATTCCTGAGTCCTGCCTTGGCAGATGCTTTTACCATGGGAGAGCACTGTGCCTTTAGATAATAGGGTACTGGGGAATCATTCTGATTAAAATGAAATTACCTTTTCTTTCTCTGTCCTCATAATTGATCCAATTACTGGGTTTAGAGTGTTGAAAAGAACTCTGAATATTTAAGGCAGACATAAACTAATTCTTAGGAAAATGTGCTTATCTGGAAAGAACTAGTATTGCCTCATCAGTTCAGAATGTTGGTATCAGCTCTTCTTCAACTACTACACCACAAAGGGAAAGAAAATGATATAATTAGCCCTCCTTAAACAGATTCAAACAAATCGTATAATTAGTCCTCCTTAAACAAAGTTTAAAAACTGCTGAAATTCATCACCTTATTACCATATCTTCTGTGAGAATGGAAGAATAATAACATGGGAGATATGAAAGCAACTTTTTTTTCATTAGAAAGGATAAGCTGGGTCAGTACTACAAAACAGCAAATTACTTGGCCCACTAATTATTTTTTTTCCCAGTAATGACTTCTTTCCCCAACAGTTACAGAACTACTCAAATACTCATACAAGAGGAATTCCTCTAATCATTCCCAAGAAGAAACTTCCAGCAAAGCAGGGAGGGAAATCATGCTAATGCACAGAAAAATTAACAGGAGGACACAATTCCTGTTCAATGCTCCCTGTCATGTTTATTTATACACAAAATACTCCTGCTGCCTCAATTAGGGCAAGAAAAAAAAATCACTTCCTCATTTTTGTAACTTTGATCACCAGGAGAGATAGACTTGGTGCTAAGCAGTGAGCTGGTGAGATTTCCTGCTAGTTATTTTTCAGCTCCTTACAAAATTACTTAGTTGAGAGAATATTACATACTGTTCCAGCACTGGGCTGTGCCTAACTGATATAATCAAGTCACATTGATCCAGTTAGACAATGCATTTATCCAGTTAGACAATGGTTTGCTTTTAGGCTTTGTCAGTTCTCCAAGAGTGGATTTTCATCTACCTGTTAAATCACTTGCAGTTTAGCTGTAGGTCTGGTTTCCACTCTTCAGTGATATTTCCAGATTTCACAGGCCTATTTGATACATATAAACTGTAAGATTTCACTGAGTCATCTGTAAGGCTATTTCATACACATTTCCTCCAGAACCTCTCATAAACAGTGTGTTAAATTGCTCAGCACTAATATTGTCTGTCCATTACAGATAAAGATCTCAGGAAATTAGATACAAAATACAGATAAGCAGAACAATTGTTTCTGAATGGACACTAGTTTGGTTTCTTTAGAATAATACATGAACAGCCTTGTTTGCCTCAAGTAATCACAGAAATTATGCTGCAAAATTTCATTAATAAATATTCATTTCTTATTATTTCTCCAGAAGGTATTTTTACCTCACTTCCTATTTTCCAGTCTTCAGTGATCCCCTTTATTACTGAGGGTATAGGTATGTACTCTGCACCAAAAATTTGAAATAGCATAGCTATTATTTACTTGCTTAAAATTAGAAATTTGTGGAAGGAGAAAATATCAATGAAAATGGTTTTTTTATGCACTACTAAATTATTCTAAAATACTCCAAGTGTATGAGGAACTGTTCACTACTGTGACTTTATTTCATAACATCTAACCTCCAAACTCTTTGAGTTTTGAAGGTTTCCTTCTCGCCCAGTTTTTCTTCCCTATAGTTTTACAAACTTTTGGAAGACAATGGACAATAAAACAGCTATACATACATATTTGTTTTAAAAAATAGGCTATTTTTTAAAACTAACTAACTGCTTTTAGTTAGAAGAAAACCCCTCATCTCCCCTGCATAAAATATTTTGGTCTGGCCATTGTAAATAAAAATGGATAACCTCTATTCCAAGAATCCTAAAAACACCTCAAAACTTGCCCATAAACAAAGAAACATACGGGGAAAAATACAACCCATTGAAAAAATCCTTTCAGGAACAATTATTTCCGCTGAAATCAGAATTTAAAAGCTACACTTTGGTGCTATTTGCAGTTTTATGTCCATCCATTAGATATAAGATACAAAAACCATCTAATTCTGAACATCTGATTCTGAAATAAACTTTTTTATTATAATTAGAATAAAAATAATAATTTGCTTCATGTCCACACTAACTTCACTTGCTCATTTTGCCCTAATGAATTTGACAAATGAGGTTTTCAGTCCAGATATATAGACAAGAAATATGTACCAAACACATTCTAAAGAGCTGCAGCAACCATGAGCTTTCTGATCCTTCTTTGTATAGCAGTACAGTAAGGAAACACTTGAAAAAATAAATTAGTCAAACCAAAAAACTAAAACCCTGAACACTGAAATGCTGTGATCTTTCACTTTCACAGGGAATGATTGTGGTCTGCATACATAGTTTGTAGTTTCTGAGGTTTTCAGTGTACATAATGAAGCATTTGTTTCTCAAGCAGCTACACAGCAGAGGCAGGCAGAATGCACAAAGCCACTCTCCCTATGAAGCTGGTTAGCTTCAGCTTTATTTCCTTTGTTTACAGTGTTTCACAGAGCAGTGTGTTTTTCTAATGAAAGGCAGTGCCAGCAAAACCAGAAAGATTATTTCCAGCATTTTGCCAAGGTATGTAAAAGATGTTCTGTAAGATCTCTCCCATGTAGTTTAAATATGGGACACATTGGGGTGAACTGCATATTTTGATAGATGATGCAGTATGTTTATGGCAGTGACAAATTTGTATATGTTCTGAGAAGCTGAGATAATGCTGTGCACTAGACTAAGGTAAAAAAATTGCATTTCACACATCTCATCTGATTGATATTCCAGTCTGCATGAAGCAGTGAGGACACCATTACATCTTGTATCCCTTGGTTTTAAAATTAGTATAATCATATCTAGTTTTTAGAAAGATAGACAATTTTTAGAGAAGACAATAATTCAGTCTTCAGATTTAGAACTTGATTTGAAAAGAAAATATGCAAAAGCACACTTCAATATTTCTGTTCAATCTAATTAAATCTGATGAAAGACACATATCTTAACACTCCGTGAGATCTTCTTGTCAGACACTCAGGCGCCTTTTTTTTTCTCATGAAGTAAAATCATTACCTCAAAATACAACTCTTTTTCTGGGTAATTGGACCCATCACTATGCAACATCTGAAATTTTACAGGTGTAAGTAGAGTGATGGCAAACTCATGATTGTCTACAATGAAGTCAAGCCCAAAAAAATATTTAAATGCTCAGTAATATTCTCAGTACAAGTTGAGCATATGATTTAATTAAGTAAGCAAAATTGTGCAACACTGGGATCACCTGACAATGAGATAAAAAAGGACTATCTATAAAATCTAATTCTTTAAATATTGTATGGAGGAATGACAAAGTAAATATCTAATTCTCTCTTATGACAACAAAAGTATTTCGAACAAATAATCTCCATCCACTACTAATCAAAAATCTAGCTTGTGCAGAGACTGGTTCATGTCATTGATTGAACACAGCAGTCACAAACACAAAGGCCCATTCCAATGACTTTAATTAAACTGAAACCTTAGAATTAATACCTCAGGAATCTTATGCAGAGTTCTGATGTGAAAAAGTTTCACAAATGACAAGCCTAGTTCACCTCTAAATATAAATGCTGACAATTAATTGCTATGACAACCACTTCTGCAAGTATTGCTTTCTGTGATGATAAACACTAATGCTTGATGAATTATATATCAACTACATCTTATAGACTACTCTGGACCTGTTCTTATGGATGAAGTTACAACACTTACAGCTTGGTGATAAATAAATGAGGAAGAAACCTCTACTTGCAGAACTGATAGGGAAGTCACATAAAGGAAATGCTTGAGTGAATATATTCAAGAGTTGGCACATGACTGTTACTTGAATGAGTAGTTTTTAATACCTTCTATTGACACGTCTCTCTGAGGAAATACCTCAGGTTTCTATTGCTTTCTCTGCTGCAGAAACTCCTTACAATTCCCTGTAGTAAACACTGAAATTATCTTTCTGAGTATGTTTTTTGTTATTTATGCTATTTTTTCAGTTCAACTATACACTGGGTTAGTGCTAGCTTGCAGAAAGCTTTTTGCTTGTTATGAATTGAAACATTTTATTACAAGTTGTAATACCTTGAGAATGTGCTTCTCAACATCTCTAAAAGGTTCTTTTCTGTTCTACTAATTTTGACGTGGTTTCTACTTTTGAAGGGTACTTTTTATCCACTAATAGTCTCTTGTAGGCTTCTCTCTAATCATACTGACAAATTAGTTCCTTCTTTATGTGGTTTTTTTAAAGGCCATTCTGAATGGCAGTCTACATTTACCCTGAGCTTTTAATGTTGTATCCTTCTGCAAGGTTGCAATGAATAAGAATTTATTCTTTCAGGTGAAAACTTTAATTTCTTTCTGATGCACCTCTTCATCTTCAAAGCTCAAAAGTAGAAATTCTGGCCTTCCCAGCTACAAGAAAGCTGGGTTTATGTACTTCTCTTTTTTTCTGTTGTGAGGTGGCTTTTGTAGTCTAACATCTTGAACTAGAACTTTTCAGGATTACATTAGATATTTTTTCCCATATGAGTTTTCCAAGTAACTACTCCAAGAAAACATATACCATACTCATATACCATATGAGTGAAGCTTTAAAATACTTAATCATCATCATGTTCTGATGTGTAGTTTTTCTGATGTGCATATTACCAGTTTACAGTTTTTACTTTGTTTTTAGTGTTGGGAGGTTTTCTGATCTCCTGTAGCACTTCATGTTCCTTGTTCTAATCATACACTGGAACTAACTAGGCAAAATGGAGCAGTGGATTTACTGTCCTGTTCCAAACTGCTGTATTCAGATACAGAGCTTCTTTAAAAGTACCATATACAATACAGATCACATGATTTTCTACTCCTTATATTTCCTGTGTTTCTTTTCTCTGGTTCTTCCTCTACCACTCTCATCCCTTACCAAATAAATTCTTTCAATTAAATTTTTTTTTTCCATTAGTTCCAGCTTTGTACCCAAACATGCACCTAAAATTAATATTTCTGATACTTCTAAAAGGGTGACCATGGCAATGCATACCAATACTTTTGTGAAAGCAAAACTCACAAATACAGGGATATTGCTGCCCATGCAATTAGAATTAAATTCTACAAATGACCAAGTAGCCCCTGAAGTTTTCAGGAGGAATGGAAAAGGCTGTTTGTGTAAGAGACTTTAATCACAAATGTCATCAAACAGTTGTAAGACCTTTTAGTGGCAGCATTCTGTCTCAAGGACTGATGAATTATTCTCCTTATTATTTTTGCTCTTCCAGTTTTCTAATTTAGTTAATTCATCCTCATCTCTAATATATTGCCTCAGAGGATTTTTAAAGGAGATTAATGTTACTTGTTGGATGTATTTGATATGTGCATTTGGTTTCCTTTGGTTCTATAGTTCCTTGTATTCCCTTAGTTTAAACAGTGATGTGCAGAAAGGTAAACACTTCACTTGTGAAGTGAAGCCAAGAATTTATTACTTGTTTTTAAGAACTATTTACTAATGTAACCAAAATACAACAGTTGTTACTATTTAACCTAGTTACAATGATGCAAACACTTGTTATCTAGATTATTAATTCTAAATAAATTTCATTATCAGTACTGAAATTACAAGTTCTCATACAAAAAAATATAATATCTAATATCTTCACCTTTTTTGTTAGTATTGTGCTTCAAGTTTTTCATTGCTCTTCAGGATCTTAATGTCAAGAGTTCTGCAGGAAAGAGACAATCATAACAAGTTGCCAGTATCCCAAGCATGATGTATGCAGAGGTAAGTTCCTTCCCTTTTGGTAGCAGGAAGAAAATTTTTTTTTTTTCCTCACCTTAGGGTTTGCTTAGGATTATTTATATTGTTTGATTTCCATGTTTCACACCTTCTGTCTTAGAATCAGAATGATAGAATAGTTTGACTTGGAAGGGACCTTTAAATGTAACCAAGTGCAAACTTCCTGCAACAAGCAGGGTCATCTTCAACCAGATCAGGTTGCTCAGAGCCCTGACCCAACCTTGAATGTTTCCCTTCATGAGGCATCTATCACTTTTCTGGTCAAATTTTTCACCATCTTGATCTATTCACCATCTTTCTTCCTTATACCTAATCTGAAGCTACTCTCTTAGTTTAAAATCAGCCTGTCACCATCTTTCTTACTAGCCCCTTTTAAGTATTGAAAGACTGCAGTAAGGTCAGCAGAATTTTATAGGCTTGTCTTCTCCACACTGAAAACCTTCAGCTCCCACAGCCTATCCTCATGGGAGAGATGTTCCAGCAATATTTTTGCTGATTTTTTTAGAGGTATTGATTATTAGTATTTTGAGTCATATCAGTAATGGAAATATTACACTAAATCAGTCCCTAGAGATGGCATTTGAGGAATACCATCTTCCTCTTTCTTCCAAGTTTTGTGGCCAGACAACAAGAGATGAATGTAATGGATACCTGTCAATAGATAATGCAATCAATTCTTTGACTTTCCTTTGTCAGGCTACATATCTTTAACAGCATACTAAATTCCTTTCTATTACTTCTGATTGTTTCTCTTTTCAGTGAACAACTGTGTGTCACTGTTCTTATAGTATTTTGGAATGCTCTCAGTTTTTAGGGTAGTTCTGCATACGAAGGTTATAATCCAAGGAGAAACTGCCTCTCATATCTAACTTCCACTAATGTCACAAAAAGCTAAAAAAATATATGAGCATCATGTGGTACGTAAATCTGTCTTCAAGCTTGTTGTTCCAAAAAACATGTTCCTGATATGTCGACACACTAAGCAAATAAATATCTGTCACATTTATACCTGTCATCTGTCATCTGTGCTAAACCCATCAATATCCCTCTTTAAGAAAACAAAAGCATCTCATCTCCAAAGTAATTTTACCAAGCGAGAAGGTTCATTTCCTGAAATATCTATGTGAAAAGAAATAGACAACATTTCTACTAAGGATTTGCTTCGTTTTGTTTTGTGGTTTTGTTTTTTTTTTTTTTTTTTTTTTTTTT
>VZRH01006182.1:76014-96542 GCA_013397555.1 Urocynchramus pylzowi | reverse complement strand
TTTTTGTTTGGTTTCTGGGTTTTTTGGGGGTTTGGGGTTTTTTAGAACTGCATTATGAATTCAGCATTCATTCTTCTTGGTAGGTAACCTACTTTTTTTACTGAACAGCTTACTTTCATCAAGTCTATCATTTGCTTTGTTAAGTTATACACATCAAAACATTGTTTTCAGAGTTGTGATATAAAAAATTAGTTTCTTTGCTGTCACCAAAATGCTGCCCAACATCTTTCCTTCATGCTCTACATGGGAAGTCTTATAATAGTTTCTTGGTCTAACATGCACACTGGGTAAAAATGGATGTGACATTGGAGAAATAGTTGGATGACTAATCTCACAGCAGTGAAAAAATGGGCATTTAGAGTAGAAAGCCATGCCTCTAATGATATGACAGACATCCATTTCACAAGGGAAGGAAGCAAGTTTATGTGCCAACAAGCTAGATAGTAGGTAATGGAGAGGAAAGAACTCGTGACAAAAAATGGAGCTAAAATATCTAGATTATGTCAGGTAATAAATGGACTGGAAACAGAAAAAAACTCTATCAGTGAGGTAGACAGAATGGCCCCCATAAAAAAATGGACTGTGAAATAATGAACTCTGAACACTCTTTTAACTTTATAGTGAAGTCAAAACATATGAATGTCTATAACTATAAAATGCTACAGACCCCTTTATAAAATCATTCTATATTTTTTGTAACAGAGAGTTGCCTACAAATTTCATTTCTTGTTGTAAACTTTCTTTTATTCCTTGCATGTTTGCTTTGGTGTGGGTTTTGTTGGTTTTTTGGGGTTTTTTTTCTCTTTTGAGGTTGAAGGCAGTATTTGAACAGCATGATGTGAATACTATCATAGAAGAGGGATTGAAGGGATGAGGGATAATTGTGCTTGGATAGTCTTCCAAAAAAATACAACCCACCTTTGGTATAAAAGCCGTCTCTTCCCTAGCTATAAGTCTTCTACAGAAATCCAACCATTACCCCAGCAAAAGAACTGCCCTTTTAGTTGAGCCCATCCATCATCTTTCTTAAGAAAAGTAATTTAAAATATGCATATTTTTCACTGCCTAACTGCACTCAAAGATCCACTACCACATGTCTTTGAATACTGGTCCATCAATCAGTGCCAACCATGATCTCTCTTTTCCATACTTCTTTCTTAAACTTCTTCATTGTTAGCACTATTCCAGAAGATGTGACACTGAATAACTAAATAAGTCACTACATAAAAATAAAAGAGGGAAACAGAGAAATAAACAAAGAAAACCACAATAAACTTTCCAGAGTAATTCAACCATTGCATCCAAATTAGAACCAAGTCTCAGTTGGACCGAAAGACACCCGACACTTACATAGGATAAAGGAAAATATCTCACTCATCAATTCAGAAATTTACTAATGGTTTCATTAGATTGCTAACAGTCTATTCAAAATTTATTGCTATTCAATTACAGTGATGGTAGTATTTTTAATTTGAAGTACTTTTAAATAGTCTCTCTCCAAGAAAGGATGTTTTGGTCATCATTCACTCATCAAAACTGCATTTGACAGATTATATAAAAAATTTCAATAGTATATTTGTCACTTCACTTGTTATAAGATAATGTAGTTGCTATAAAGCAATTATGTTTAAATTCCATGGGACTTGGAAGTCAATAAAAGCAGTAACATTGAATGAAGTATTGTGGGAACAAGCAGGGCTTCTTATGTATACTAAGAAATTATGATATACATTCTTCTCAGCACATAGTTAATGCTTCATCCTGGAAATGTTGAGTTGGTCTTGAATCTTACAGTGTTCTCGTATGGTAGGACTGTGCCAGAATTCCTGCTATGTGTCCAGTTTACAATTTCACCATCTGTTAAAACATGAAATCTGCTTCAAACATTATGACAGCCACCAAAAGTAGAAACACTTGTTAAACCAAACAGATCTGAATAGATTTGTTCATCAAGCGTATTATTAGCTTTCAGCATCATGCTAACTCAGAGCCTTATCCTGATTTAAAGTCCAAATTTCCCTCTGTGTTTTTATGGCAAAACTCCAAATGGTGTTCTTTCCTACCACTAATGGAAAGGAACAAATTCAAAAATAATTATTTCTTTCAGGATTTTGTACAGCTGCAGGAGCAGTATCCAAAAGAAGCCTAAAGGAAGATAGCTGTTAAAAACTGACCATAATCAGTCCAACTGACAGAATATTATCATCTATTTATCTTGGAAAAAAATTCTCTTTGAGCCGGGTCTAAGCTAGTAAAAACTTAATTTGGGAGTCTCCTCCAGCTGCACAAAATTAAGGCTGGAGAGGGAAAAAAAGGAGTGAGCAGTGTGTTCTATAACTCAGTATCTTCAAAATATTGAAATTCTGATTTTCAGAAAGTGTTTAAAGAAGCCTTGTGAAAAGTAGACCTCTTACAGAAGTCTCAAATTTCTGAGGGTAATCACTTCTGTATGACTGAAATTCTCCCTAATTGAGAGTCAAGATGCCTGAACTGACTAGACAAGTCCCTATTTCCCCAAGCCCTCATAGTCTTTGGAACGTTTGTTTTATTTAGGGTTTTCTGTTGTTGTTTTCTTCTCTTAACCTTAAATTCTGATCAAGAAGACACAGTCTGTTTTTGCTCCATCAGAAAATATAAAAAATTGCCTATATGTATCTATGCCTCATGAAAAGCGTGGGACATGGGACCCTGCATTTAGACTTTCAACATTTACAGACCTTTGTCTGACACTTTACATCTTCAGGCAAGTGCACAGCTTGTTTTATAGACTGTGTCAACTTCAGTTTATTTCATAGCACATTTGTCTGTCACAGATTGCTTGCTAACAGACTGCCTTAGGAATGTATCTGCGTTTAAATATCATAAGTGGTCTTTCTCTTGTATTAAATTTTGCTGAGGGGAAATCATAAGTGACCAACAAATTTATCTCTTTTCTTTGCTCATTGTCAAATATCCTTTCTTTGTAAATAAGAAAGACAAAATGTCTGCATGCAACTTTTCTTAACAAAATACCTGACTGTATATTGTGATGGCAACCTGACAATCCTAGTAAATATTTATGTGCTATATTTATCACAGAAACAATTTTTTTTCCCTCACCAAATATAGTTAGAATTATTAAAGGTTCTCTTTCAGATTTGTCATAATAAGAACAAAGTTATCATGGCTGTTTATTTGTTATATATTCCTTCTATTCATCACAAAGCCTCCTCTTTCAAATTTTGCAGTAGTTTTTCTAAAAATAAAAACAGTGTTCAATGGCTGGGTTGTGACGCTGTGCTTAAAATTTTCAGTAAAATCTAGCACACTTGTTAACAGTACCTGCTAGTCATAGTAGCATAACACTTGTAGATAAACTCTAAAAAATAAATTACACAAGTGGGTTTAGGTTTGTAGTCAACTTTCCCTTAATTTTCACAGCCTGTATATTTTAACTGTATACTTTCTAATCAATGAGTGAAATAATAAAACTAATATTTAGCTTTTCAGTGTCTTTCTTTATTCAATTCACTTTATACAACTCTTGTGATTACTAGTTTTGGTTTGTGTTAGAGTTTGATTCGGGTTTTGTCAGTTTGGTATTTTTATTGTGTTTTTTTTTTCCCTGCAAATTTTTAATTTTCATCTGATTTAATGAGCTATTAAAGCAAATTTGATAGGTGACAATAACCAGAATAATTGTGTCAAGAAAAAGCTTTCTGTCAAAAATATAGCTGTATGAGGCATACCCAGAAACCTTGGGAATCTGGTTGGCAGTAGCTATTTCTTGTTACATCATGCAAACTGAAAAATAAAGTGTTATATATCTCCATGTTTACTTGATCACCATGTCTTTGACTTTTCCTGGAGCTGGGAATTATCTAATGTGTAGTCTGTGCATTTTAACTATGAAGATGAGCTGTTGAATCCCATGTGTATTATCTGTATAGAGATGTGAATAAACCAGATTCCTCTTCAGCACTTTGATGTGTGTATTTATCAATGAAGTCACACAGTGCCATTCCTATTGCAAGAACTGTTATTAGCTACATTACATATAGTTTAAGTATGTATCAGAAAATTTCTATTTGAAGTTTATCATAAAATCAGTTCATTATTAGCATTGTACAGTAAACACACACAGAGAAAAATGATTAAGTTATCTAATTTAGCAATTTTTTTTTAGGTTGTTAATGCCAATATCACTCCGGTGTTCTGTGATGTCTGTCTTGATTTATACAATATTGGCTATGTGCAGCTGACAATGGTTTCTAAGGAAAACAAGACTTTCAAAGAAATAAAACTGTTATTTATCCACCAATCACTCATGGCTCCAATGCTAGGAATATAGGGAGGAGTGAAATATAATCCACTTAGGCAAACACAATAGGAAAAAAACAAAAGCAGGCATGATAATGTGACCTCTATCTTAATATTTATCACAACTTCTGTAACCTGCTGAAAGAACCAAAGGATACACAGAGTATTCTAAAATACAAAAGTCTGTGACCTTTCCATTTTTCATCCCACATTTGGCCTGAAGCCCATGTGGATGTGAGGTATAAAGAGAAGATGCATCACAAATAATAAACTACTTTTTAACTAGAAGTAAACAAAAATATTTTAGTATCAGCTACCAGAAAATAGAAACTCCACATAAATATTAGTCCTTTTATGCTTACATATTTTCTTCAATATTTTTCTCAAGCCAAAGTAAATGAAAAATAAAATTAAAATTAAATCATTATTAAATTGGAGGATTTTTAATTTTTTTTGGTTTTTAAATATTTGTTAGAAACGTGTATTTATCATCTGGGTAATTATTATAATAGACTAAAATAGGATATAAGTGTATGTTAACCAAATTTATAAAGCCATATGGCAAATATAACTTCTTACAATTACGTAATCATAATTATTGATTGAGTGAAGGTTGCCATCCTTGCCTGGCACTGGTGGTGTCAGCTGGAGGTATGGCCCAGATTCTGTTACTGACACACAAAGGAAAGCAGTTTTTTTGATGTTTAGAAGAAACTTTATTCTCTTCAGTTTGTGCTCATTGCTGCTGGTCCTGTCACTCCCCAGCACTGAGAAGAGTCTGGGTCCATTCCATCTACACCTTCCCTTCAGGTAATTATATATATGAATAAGATCCCCCTTCAAGCCTTCTCTTCTATAGGCTGAACAATTCCAAATGTTTCCTCCAATAATGAAGTGTTGTCTTTTATCTGTCTTCACATTTTTTCTTTATTTGTATGATTAATTGGAACAAAAGCAGGAGGGCAGAGAAGAGCAAAACAACTGGTGATAGGGCTGGAAGGCATGTTCTGTGACAACCAGCTGAGGACTCTGTGTTTGTCTGGTTTAGAGAAGAGAAGGCTGAAGATAGATCTTATTGCTCTCTACAGCTTCCTGAAGAGGGGTCAGACAGACAGATGTGCTGAACTTTTCTTCTTGGGACACATCATGGCTCAAAGCTACACCAGATGAGATTTAGACTGGACACTTGAAAGCATTTATTTACTAAAAAGATCATCAAACAGTGGAACAGATTTCCTGAGAGAGGTGTTTGATGCCCCAAGCCTGTCAATGTTCAAAAGGCATTTGGAAAACATGCTTTAACATTTGGGTAGCCCTGAAGTAGTCAAGCAGTTGGATTAGACGATCGCTGCACACCCCTCACAACTGAACATTTTTTTTTTTCCTCCTTTTTTTTTTTTTTTTTTTTTTTCCTTCTTCCCTTCCCTTCATGCCTATCACACCATTTGTCTTAAGATTTCATTGGAATTTTAACTGCAAACTAGAAGATCTGACATATACACGATGGAATGTGCCTTTTCAAATGTTTTACATCCAGCCCAAAAATATAAATGTGTATTTTCAACTCAGAATAACTAATTTAACCCCTTTTAAAAATGTCTGAGAACTTCTGAAATTAAAAATATTGTACATGAATTAAAGATTACCATCATACACTTTGGTAAAGAAATTCCTAGAAATACATGAAAAACATATATGACAGAAGCATGAAATACTGTTTCTTTACATGAAGAAAAGCTGTTATTGATGTACTCATGAGCAGTCCTGCCCTTGAATGAATTAATTTTTCTGTTTTCTGTTCTTTAAAACCTTTAAAAATGTTTAAAAAGAGATCATTCCAGTCCAATCATCAACCCAGTACAACTTCTGTAACCTAAATGACTAAAGCAGACCAAGCAGTGACAGATTCAAACACTTCTTAAACACCTCCAGAGATGGTGACTCCACCACCCTCCTGGGCAACCTATTCCAGTGCCTGACTACCTAACATGTAAATTATCATCATGCCTGTAAACACTTCTTATGGAGAAAAAGTAGCAAAACAAAACAAACCTCCACCACAAAATAAAGAGCAAATCTAAGCCACAGCAATATCTTGCACCACAAGTCAAAATAACAAATCTTATACATCCATGTACTCAGTGAGTCTTGCTCTTCATTAACACTCAGCATTTCCCAAGTGATTGTACAGAAGTTTGGTAGGTATTCTTCTTTTATCACCAGATATTGACAGTGATATGTACAGACCCTCTACTGTCAGCCTCTTCAATTATTTTTGCAGAAAAGATAAAGTTTTTTTTTTTAAATATATTTCATGTTTTTACCTGTCTCAATTGTAATCTTTTCAATGGAGGTAGAAGTAGGTCTAAGTGCAAGAGCTATGTTTCAGTAAGGTTTTAAATGTGAACCATTAAAATTCATGGAGTGAGGACAGGATAAAGTAGGAAATTATTTATCACCATGTGGATAGAAGAATCAAAATCAAACTATTCCTCCTGCCTCTTCTCTACACTGCTTTTTGGGAACATGTGTTTTTTGCTTAAAATATTTCATTTTATGATGTACAAAAGGGAATTCTTTCAAGTTAATGGCAAAAAGTTTGGTCTGAGAAATGCACTTTGCAATGCACATCAGCAAATAGAAAGCAAAATAAACCAACTCAATAATGTAGATTAAATGATCAACTAAAAAAAGGCAGACAATCATTCACTTAGTTTCACTTGTCTGTCATATTTTTGATATTCAGCTGTACTCTAGAAATATGTCTGTCTTCCTTCTCAAAACTAAATAAAAATCATTAGATTCAGCAAATGCATTTAAGTAACCTGTTTAAAAGTTAGCTGGCATAAGACTCTGCATAAAAAAAACGGCAAAGAAAAAGATTTTTTTTTGTTGTGATTTCCAGCATTTGTCAGCTGCTAAAAAGCCTGGAAGAAACAACAGAGAAAGCACTTCCTCAATTTTGCAGTGTGCCTTTCTGTAAAACTGAATGAATCTCAAACATTGTTATTGACTTAGGCACATTGCTTGCTATTTTAATCTGAAAAGAGTGGTTTGCATAATAACCTAAATGGGTTATTATTCCTGCTTGTTAGGCCTCTGGCACTTTGTTGTTTTATGCAACTGGCTACCATATGTGTACATTGAAGCTGACCTTGTAATCAGAATGAAAAGTAGTTTAAATCTTTCCCACTGATTCTGGGTCATTACAAAAACAGGTGGCAAATTTCATAGAGACCAAAGGTGACTAGAAAATAGCACTACTTACCAAAGAAGGGGTTTAATGTTATTTGTTTAATGTAAAATATAAAAGGAACAAATTGCAACACTGAAAATTTTGGCTAGATATAAGAAAAAGTAAATCATACAAATAGTGGTGCAACAGGATGGCCTATGTTAATGGAATCTCTACCCTGGTAAATATTTTCAATTCAGCTAGATAAGACCCTGAGCAACCTTAAATAACATCAAAGATAGCCTTAGTCTAATAAAACAGACTAGAGGACTTCCAGCTGTCCCTTTCACCCTATATTATTCCATAAGTCTGACTAGGTTTTCCAAAAAAAGAGGTTTTTAATCCTGGACTATCTTTTCTGGGGGGGTTCTGTGTGGCTTGGTAAGAATCAGATGCACACTCAGCAATAGCTTAGATCATGAGTGCCTATCAAAGCTTTAGACACTTAAGCAAATAAGTCACACTTTAACTAACTTGCAGTTTATTTAATCTAAGGGTCCATTTAAATGCTGGACTGGACTGGGCTGGTCTTTAAGGTCTATAGTCACTAAAAAAACCCCAAAACCAAAGCCAACAAAACAACAAAACCACAACAAACAAATAAACCCCAAACAAACAAAATAACCCAGCCACAAAAGGGGTGGTGTTTGCAGTAGCCATACAGCTGTATCGAAATACACCATAGCCAAGCAACCAGAAACAGAAGAAACATGTACATCATCCTTCCTTAGATACATATCACTGATTTGGAATGGGGTACCTATTTCAGCTATTTCTTGTAAAAGTAATTTTAAAAAGAGAAGTGATTATCACTTCTAAAACACGGGAAAGTAAAACATGTTAAAATAATTTCTAAGGTGTGGAAAATTTGAAATAATTGTTCTCTCTGCTTAAAGGATTGAAATAATTTTTTATTTCTTAGACTATTTCTTTGACCTTTTAGCAGTGCATTTGTGATTCACTATGCCAGAGAGAAAAGAAATACAACTGTGTAGCCTTATGGAAACTTTTTGACTACTTATCTGGTTCCTCAGACGTGGTAGATACCTGGTGAATACTCTAATACAAGTATGTGTAAATACATACATATGGGAATAACTCACGCGCACTCCATTTTCTTCATGGTGGAAAAAGCGCATTCTTTATTCACGTAACTCGTTTTACCCAGTTTTACAGACCTCCTGTGGAACTCCAATTGGTTAGTAGCCTACTTGCCATTTACTTTATTGCTTAGAAACAAGTTGTTATACTGTATCTATTGGTCACTCAAACCCCCGGTGTACACATGCAGGAATACTTGTTTGTGAGAGACAATTTTAATTTTTCTATCTAACGGTGTAAAACCAGTTTATACAGGTGCTAGTCTTTTCTCACACAGGAATAGATTGTTATGTTAACAAACTGCTCACATCAGGATTACTTTAACATGGGAACTTCACAAGGCCAGCCCCAATTTTAGAGAGCAGGCTTGATTTTATAAGGCTTTTCTTTATAATTTTTCTACCTTACTGCAACACATACATTTATATATCCATATCTATATCTTCATAACATACCAACATCAGAAAGATTATTGCAGAAAAGCAAATTTTATTGGTGCAGCTCAATATCATTTTCCCTGGGCTTGAAATATTTGTGTATCGCCAGTTTACTCATGCATGATACTCTGACTAGATAAAAGAAGGAGGGTAGTCCTGTGTCAGGAAAGCAGTTGTAGCAATGCTTTTAGTCAATTATTAGAAAGGAATTAAGAGTTTGTTAAGGATTATGTTTAATTTGTTTTTTTTTTTTTAAAGTAGCTTTATGACATGAATGATTCTCTTGCATACAAAACATTTCTCTAATCCTCTGGCAATACAGAAGATTATTAGATGATGTCTGTTAGGAATAAACATTTTTAAATCAGCAGTTCTGGATGTCTTGAATCTGTGTGTCCTAAAAGGCACATAGATCTTAGGATCCTGATTTTTCACATACATCTTAATATGAAGAAACACACACCAAAATGTGACTGCAGCGACACAAGAATAACACACTCACACAGGATGTTCCAGCATCCAAACAGGAACAGGAAAAGACGCTTTATTTTTCAGACTTCAACATTTATAGAATTCCAAAAGTGACGGTGGATTGGAGGATGACATTGCCACCTTTCTAACCACACTGGTCAGACTAACAGTCCATCAAACTTCTCCTCCTACACAGAAGAATACAAACAATCATTATTTACATGAAAGTGTGTGAGAAACTCCATTACAAGAATGTAAACATCAGAATGCTTAGAAAATCTCAAAAGACCAGGGCGACACCAAAACACCACAAAATCAATAGATATATCCTTTGCAGGATATTTTTATTATCTAGCTAATTTTCAAATACATGCAGGATCTACAGGTCACTTCCCAAGGTGATTTTTCCATCAATTTCAGAGTTCCATGTATCACACTGCTGTCACTCAGGAGTCCACTAAAGAAATCCAACAGATTAAAAATCCAGCAGCTGTTTATTAATTTATATCTGTCAAATCCATCTTCTGATCTGATTGATATCCAGTACATACCAAAATCCTGAGGGAACCCACAAGCTAAGATTTGTTTCACTTCCTTTTATTTCTGATACTAATACACGTGCAGTTCTAACTCTGAAGGAAGGTTTGCAACCTATTTTAAAAGGTTAGTCCTAGAAAATGAGCTTTCATGTCATCTAATATTAGTAAATACTTTTCAGATTTTTCAAAGTCTACTACTTATCTGTAAAAATCACCTTAAACACTATTCAAGGCCATAAAAATCATCAGTTTTCAGATAAACTTGCTAGTCTTAGCCTTTCATCTAGTTGTGTTCAGTTAGTATTTTCTTTCATCATGAATAGATAACATCCAATACAAATAGGTTATCTAGCTTGAGATAAACATGTTATAGATCTGAACAATGTATACTAACTGATCTAAACCATCTATGCTATACTTACTAATGTATCTCAACAATGCCCACTAATGACATAATAAAATCCAAACCAAAGTATCCCCAAATCCAAAAGTTTTAGAGGATGTAGATTATGCTAGTTCTGCAGGCTGGTCATGTCCCAAAGCTAAGTACATTATTCTTCCACAGTTCCCTGTCAGGCCAGTCAGGACAATGTGGGATGGAGATGCTCACATCTTAACAAATGACAGGTTCTGGGGTGAATTAATAGAGGTTAGGAAATCACCTTATATCTGCACACCTCTTTTGCCTACACAGTTTGCACACAGGAGAGAGACATAGGTAGCAGGAGATCTGTGTCTACTTGTCATTACCAATAAAAATTGTTGCTAAATGAAATATTGTTCCATCTTGGAAACAGTGGAAGGACAATTCTTTGCAGTGGCATAATTCCATGTGTTTTGTGAGATGGGAGTGTCAAATGAACAAGAGATTATTTCAATTATTCATTACCCAGCCTTAGATGCATGTGTTTGTCTCCTTGACATCTTGAAAATATCCATCTGCAACACTAATGCTGCACACTTTAAGACTCTTCTTACAAAATTATGCACTAAGGAAAAAAAATAGTATAAAAAAATTGAGCTACTTAGTACAAAATACCAGTGGATTTGGAATTGTCAACTTTCTTATCCAGGGTGGCAAAAGCTCATTTAGTTCTACCTGATGAAGGTCTCGGTACAAATAAAATCATCTGACACTTTGATTACAAAAACAATATACTGTCCTATACTGAGTTAATACATTTTCACAGCAACACATGTGCCTGTAATTTTTTAATCTTCACTCAAATAGCCTGGGGCTGTGGAACACTTTTTCTGAGTATATGCTATACAGTATCAGCTTAACAAGCTCTTATCACATTTTTATTCTTGAAACTTGAAATTCAAGGAGTCAATTTTTCCTCATACTGAATTACTATTTACTCCTATATTCTGTGCTGCGGATGTAGAATTTAATAGCATGCAGAAATTACCTTTTACTTAAAACTATGAAATGCTAACACACCAGGTAAAATATGTATAAAGTGAACCACATTTTCATTTAGAAAACGAAGCCCTCTTGAAACATTTCAACTGCTAATAAATTTGTTTCAGTCATTTTCCTCTTCACTGATCTTTGCTTGTTATTCTTTGTTGTTTTACACTGTATCTCAAGATTTTTTAAAATTCTTTTCCTGACAAACAAAAATCTTTTCTGATGTGCAAAACAATCTTTTGAAAAATTACTCCATTTCTGTCTCTTTCAGGCTCAGACTATTGCATCTGCAAATGTTGGAGTTGGAACAAATCACCTTTTTTAAAATACATTTTTCTTCAGCTGTTTCAACTGCAACAGACATGATAATAGTGGGAAAGAGGTGTGATAGAGGAGAGTAGGGGACATTGATTCCTACTGCTGCCTTTGTGTGCTAGTTTTATGTTTATTTATATTTTTTAATTTGTATTTTATCTTTATTTATCTTTTAGTTTTATTCTCCCTAAAGAAAATTGATTTTGTCACAGGCTTAAAGTTCATGAGAAATCAATAAGAAATGCAAGACAGGAGTTTGCATAATCATGGAGTTCTGGCAAGATGAGGGAAATTTCTTTACCTCTTCAAGCAGCCATTGGAAGCCAGAGATTGTGGTTTATAATCAGATGGAAAATTATTAATGACAATTATCATTATTAATAATAGCAATAACAATAGTATTAATAATAATAAACAAAAAAAAAATATGGCAGTGAAAGGAACAAGTTTTTTAATTAATTTCAAATGCTTCTAGATTGAGCTCTTAATTTGGCAATAATCAATTCAAAATATGTATCTGACACTGAGAAAATTATGTATTTTGCCTTAGCTGACAGGCAAGTTTTTTATGAAGTATGCTTGGTAATGCTTTTAATAAATTTAAACTTGATAAAACCCAACTTTCATTTGAATAACAACAGCCATTTCAAAATGAAACATATTTTTGGCAGCACAGATCATATTGATTAACAAAATCATCAGAAATGATGAAAACTCATCTTCCAGACCGTTGCCAAAGAGAGAAGAGCTCAAAATCTTTAACTATGGTGAATCCGTTTCTGTGATTTAGGTTGAGTTGTTTGTTTCTTTGGAAATGTCTTCAAGATCAAGTCAAGAGCACAAGAACATACTGCTATGAGCTGAAGAGAAGGCAGCCTAGGGCTGGTCACAATTAGTGGTTTCTGGGGTAGGAAACGGGCTAAAATCCTCAGTGAGGGACTGCTCAGTTATTTTAATTCTCATTTCTAACAACCTCTTTTCCTTACTGTTGCTGGGCATTTATTTGGTTTTGGGGTTTTTGGGCGGTTTTTTTGGTTGAATTACTCAGCCTATAATAAACTACCATTTGTTCTCTTCTGCTGCTAAATAATTTACCTGGTACCACATACAAAATTGTTTTACATGGAAGCAGTTGGGAAAAAGAGAGACAGACATGTATCACTAGGTAGTTTGATCATTAATTTGAACTTCATGATGTTCTAACTATATCCTTAAACTATATCCTTATCCTACCCTTAAATTTCTATAGAAATTATATTACCCTTGGTTCCTGGAAAAGAGTCCAGATGATCATGGGAATTTAGGCATAGAAATCCAAAAATCAACTGTAGCAAGCATCCTTACAAATTAAATATGTAGTGAGGTTCTCTCATTCTATGTGACTTCAAGCAATACTGCTTTATATTTTTATGACAAAGTGTTTTAATTTACATTCGTGTAACTGATGCTCTTTTATTGTGCATTTCACTGCCATTTCAATAATTTTGGGCTTTATAAAATGATAGAATGTTAAACTAAATGCTCATAAATAGATGTATAGAATATGCTGTTAAGATGCATGTTTTAAGAGGTAGTATCAGAGTGCCAAGTTCTCTGCAAAAGTTATAGTTTAAATGCAATTAGAAAAGATTCATAGAAAACTTGCTTTTTTCCCCTTATCATATTTATGCAGAAACAATGAATATTTTAAATTCTATGAATGGGGAATACATCTAGCTGTTTCATACCTGCATAAACTGAATGTTCGTTTCTGAAATTATAGCTTCCTTTTACTAGTCTCAATATTAAACTACAATTTTAGAACTACACAAATGCTGGAAAGTAACAGACAATGGTTGTGGATGAAATATGAATTCAAAATTTTTGTCAGGCATTTAAATAAGGTATTTTATATAATGAATTAATAGTGGTGGCATTTTTAGTTAATCATAAATTTGATGATAATGAGCATAAATCCCATGAGAATTTTTAAAAGGTGCTTTTGTTATGCTTCTTAATAATTGTAGCATTAATATTTTATTTAGAGCTATTTGAAGTTCACTTCTGTCATTGATAGCAATTATTAAAAACTTTCACCTATATAATTGAATGGAAACATTAACTCATCAGTTACTATAAAAATAGTCTCAGCATGAAAACAGCTTGTGTGGCATTTCATGATTTACTTAATAATACTGTAATACCAGCATAGCATCGTAAATTATGTTCTTAATGTTCTTGACTTTTTACAATTTGAAATCTCTTCTATTGCTCTCTGCTGAGTTATTCTGATACTTTTTTTCTTTTGTATAATGACAAAATAAGGATATTGTAATTTTTCATTCCATATATTACAATCTTTTCTTTAAACATTTGTTTGGACTTAATTCTTCACTGCATTTCTATGTCAGAGTGAGTTACATTTATTTCTCAAAATTCAGAACCAGTCCACGAGCATAGAGAATTTTTTTAAAAGATTTATAGGGATGTTGGGGTTTGGTGATTTTGTGCTGGGCAGCTGTTTTGGTTTTTTTTTCCTTTCTTCTGTGTGGATTTTTAATAAATTGTAACGATGCTGAATTTCAAGTTGCAATTTGACATTTGAAAGAAGGGGTTTTCCCCTGATGTCTCTCCCTATAAAAATCTTAAACTGTGGATGGAAAAAGTTGAACTTTACTTGTTTTAAGGTAGTTCTTGACAGAACATCATAAATAACTTGGCCACGATGCCATGCAGATTAAGCAGCCGCTACCCTGGAAATGAGCAGTATCTTTTTTTTTCATTCAGAGAATGTAAGTTTTGCACAAGAAAAGGTGGAAGGAGTTTTGTCTCCAGTGCACTGTTAGTCTGTTAGAATGGGAAACAGAATTCTGAGATGGGCTGAGCTGAGTGCAGGCTGTGGATGAAGGTGGAACACTGTCAGAAATCCTGAGTTAAGGCAACTGGAGAAGCACATGCTGAGCTACCCAAGGTTGGAACAGAAATGATGATCTGAAGGGATTGCTGTTACTGACAGAGACCTTGCTGAAAATCCAGTACTCTCTTAATTGAATGAAAAGTACTCTCTTAATTGAATTAAAAGAAATTGTGAACAAGTTTTTTAAATCTTTCCTCAGTGAGTTCTTTTTATATGTTAATCTCTCTGCCTCTGTTCACCATCTGTGGAATTAGGATAATAAGTTATAATGATGTATAATTATACTTATTACATTTATGAATTAAAATAATTTATCATAATTTCTTTAACAATGAACACTGTAGACTTCAAATATACACCTTGGTACATCAAGACTTGCCAGAATTATTGGGGAACAGTTGAACTCACTCATGTGCTCTTCTATGCTCATAATTTTTCAGCATGTCCAGTAACTAAGAAGTAGTGGATAGTGGAAGGTCTAATTCTTTTAAGATCATTCTATTGAAGTCAATACTGTAGAAGCTGTGGCTTTAATCCCTTAGTGCTTTTTGGTCAGGGACATCTCTGCAGCAACAGCAACTGCCTACCAGATAAGCTCTAGAATAACATATAAAATACGATCTAGAATAATATATCAGATGATGGGAATCTGTTGAACAGCACACTGAACATTACATTGAAGAGCAGAGGCTCTGAAAGTGATTTAGGTGACGTGCTGGACAATAAAAAAACCATAAGGACTCTGTTTAATGCTATAATAGACTGGTCATTTATATCTTGGTTTGTTGAATCAATACAAGAATAGTGAGCATGTTGATAAATGTGAAGACCAATATTAAGCTTTTAGTTTTAATATATCCAGCAAAACCACTGAAGATTTGAGGACAATAGAGGTGATGGTACAATAATTAATAAATATGTTTCTATATGGTTCTATGGTTGCTATATATAAATATGATATAACTAATAAATAACAGTTCAAGACAAGAACTGTAAAAATGTCCTTAATATAACTGATGTTTTATTTATTAAAGAGATTATGTTACAGTATAAACCAGTCTATATCCCAGGCATGATGGTCTCTGGTATGGAATATCAGTTTTATCAGTTTGGATCAGCTGTCCTTGCTATGCTCAGTCCCAATTTCTTGTGCAGCTCCCCACTGGCAGAGTGTACACTACTGAGAAGTCCTCAGGGTAAGCACTGCTTAAAAACAATCAAAACTTCAGTGTGTTTATCAATATGATTCTAATTCTAAACCAAAACATAGCACAGAACCAGCTACTGAGAAGAAAATGAACTCCATCCCAGCTGAAAACAGGCAGTATACAATACTGAGATATGGAAAAAATGGCATTGAAAGTGTTGCACTGAGGTCTCAGTTTCTCAATAATGTCAGTATACGATGAAACTGATTTTCTGAAGCTTAAACTTTACTCTAATACAGTTTGTAACAGTAATACAAGATTGATGAAGTAAATTATTGTAAGTTGTGTTATTCAGAAAGTCAAACTGCATTATATAAAGGTCTTTATACTGTGGAAACTAATTTATGAATAAAGTGAAGTAAATTTCAACTGACTAGATATTTTGTATTATATCTTTCCTAGAATAGTGGTTCATAGTCACACTGGCTTTAAAGACATAGGGCTTATTTTATTTCTTCTTCCTATTGGAAAACGCTTGAAGATTATTCTGTTCTGATCAGAAATATTTCAGCTTATACTTGAAAATATTTCTGCGGTTTCAGCAGGATCACAGTATTTGCATACAAAAAATATTTGTATAAAAAGTATAAAGTTTCTTGATTTTACAAGCTATCCTAAGTCAATGCACAGAGTATAAGGCAAGCAGATGCATCTAGGTCTGTTTATCCCATTTCCTGTATATCTTCTTGCTTTATCTTTTACTCAGTACTGTGCGTATGGAACACATGATCATGTATTTGAGTGAGACTATATTCAGGAAATTGTCTCATTACCAAAACACAGGTATTTCACACTTCTCTTTAGAGAAGTTCAACATTCTTTAAAAACAAAAACAAACAAAAGAAAAAACAAAACAAAACAAAACCAAAAAAGAAATCAACTTTAAACTTCATTTGTTTTTGAGTTTTTCAGTTAAGTCAGAGACACTGTTTTTTTCAACATGACTTTTTCTGTTGAGTTCTAGAGAAATCTAGAACTTATTTCTCTGAAATCTGTCTTATTTCTCACAAGGTGTTTGAACCTGTGCTATTTATTTTGAAGAATTTTTGTTTACTTCTTAAAATCTTTTATTTATGTAATTAAAAATGTGCTCACTAAACTCTAGTCACAAATCTCCTCTTAACTTTTATTTTCCTTATTATTCTATTTATCCTTTTAAATATCAGCCTGCTTTTCTGCATTTCTGCACAGGATATCACATGAAGCCTAGAGCCTGTTATAGTCACAACTTTTCATGATATTGTTTTGTAATCTAGTTATAATTTCCTTATGTTATTCTTAGAACATTTTATTTAATTTTTTATTCTTCAAATGAGGTGAGTTCATGTTTCAATACATGAAACATGATTACTCTGTGCTCATGATTAATTATCATTCTGTCAATCTTTGCACCATCTGGAAATGTAATCAACATTGAACTGACACCTACTTCAAGAGCATATATTAAAGTCTTAACAGGTTTGTTTTTAACATCAATCAGTTTGGACTTTCCCTAGAAAAAATGATTTTCAAACATGGTTCCCCTCTGAAAACTCTGCTTTTAAATATGTCAGTCCAATTAGGCTTATTTCAAGTAATATCTTTTAATATTTGCAGAATCCCAGAATGGATGATATTTGAAAACAGTTTCAGAGACTGTATAGTCCAGACTCTCCTGCTTAAAAGTGGGGGCAACTAGGCCACCTAAGTCAGGGCCATGTGTTTTGAACATTACCAAAGTGAAAGGAGACTCCATAACTTGCACAACCTCTTGTCAACCTCTCCAAGGTTTGATTCTCACAACTTCCCCTGTCCAATGCCTTGATCATCTTCACAACCCTACTTTTCTTAAAACATGATAGGTCCTTAAAATCAAAATGTCAAAACTGTGACATTGTGAGCTGGGCAATATTCCAATCAATTCTTTGTCAGAAAAAGGAGCCAAAATTTAGAATAAAAAGTATCTAGAAAGCCATTCTAATTATTATTAATTTTCCTTTAATACCTTATTTGATTCTATATCAGGATTTCTAATAATACACCCAAAATAAAGTATTAAGCTAATTAGTTTTAGAATTACTTAAACAATCTTATCTATGCTTTCTGAATATTTGCATAATTTTAGTTTCTTTTAAATTTTCCATTTAGTCCCAGATTACTCATCTTTGCATCCACCCTCTGAATGCCTCCTTTTTGTCTTTAAATAGATAATACTTTTTCAGCCATATAGGTCTGGCCTTTTTGGATTGATTTCTTCCTTGCTATGATGGACTGCTCTTGAACTTGGAGCAGGTTATTCCTGAATATTAACCAGCTTTCTCAAGCGCCTCTTCCCTCCAGAGCCTTGTTCCCTGGGACTATGCTAAAAAGATCCTTGAAGAGATCAGTCTGCCTTCCTGAAAACAAACACTGTGATCCTGCTTTCTGCTGTGCTTCCTCCTCTCAGGAATCTTAATTCCATCATCCCATGGTTGCTGCAGCCAAGGCCGCCGTTATGTGCCCAATAAGAGTCTTCTTGTTTGTGAGTACAAGGTCCAACAATATACTTCTCTTTTGACTCCTCTCTCACCTGAGTTAAGAAGTTGTCAATAAAGTCCTCCAGAAACCTCCTAGAGGTTTTCTTATGCCCAGCTTGTTCTCCCTCCAGCAGGTATCAGGTTGGCTGAAGTCCCCCGTGCGGGCAGGGGCCCGTGAGTGTGAGGCTGCTGCCGACGCTGCCGAGTGCCCGATCGCTTACAGGTCTCCTTCCTGGGCAGCTGACCCATGGCAGACACCCACTGCAATCTCACCCAAACCAACCTTTCTGTCCTCACCCATAACACATGGAAACAGGATGGAGTTTGGAGTTCTGAAGGCATCGTTACATTCTGGATTGTGAAATGGTCGCATCTTTCATTAAAATCAAACAAGGAATGAAGAGCAATTAGCGATCTCTGGGGAAAAGAGCTTTTATATTTTTGCATATGTAAGCTGTTTCTTCCTTTAGAAAATTAATTATTTCCTTGAATATAATGCTTTGAAAAGTGCTTATTCTGTCCTAATGAGCAAATTACTGATATAAGTCTTCAGTAGTCTTTCTATCTGTTGTTTTAGAAATATCAAAGGCATGATTTGAGTAAGTGAATACAAGATGTTTCTAACTAGCTAAATTTGAAAAATCACTACTTTAATACTGTTAGTACATTTTCCTAATTAATATATAGAATGATTATTGTTAAGGCAGTACAATACAGATAACTAGAGACAATATTTCCGATTTTTATTGTATGTATTTTTCCACAAATGCAGTTCATAATACACTTATATGCAAACTGATATGTATCAGACCTCATCTGATAGATTTCAGTGAATTATACCACTACTAGCTATTCAAACATTATGTTCAAATATTATATAAAGGTAATAGAGCTTAAAACAGACATTAAAATATTTTATATATAATTGAGTTTTTAAGTTATATTGAATATAAAATTATCATATAGTTTGGAGATTTTAGCACTGAAATAAACCAAAATTTGAATATAGAACAGCTAACAGCAGATTAATTTTAAATATAGAATTATGATTTTTTTTTCCTTGTCATGCTCACCATCATGTATCAATATTATTCAATCATTAAGATTCTCCAAATAAATTCATAATTACAGATACTTATGCATATAGTCATGATACTCTTGGCTAATTTCAGCAGAAATTAAAATTACTTATTTAAAATAACTTCCATTTAATTATTTTGCATAAGCCCAGCCATACATTGTGAAACAGAACCCATATGTTCAAACCAGACACAACCCCACATGAAATGAAAATACTTTTATTTCTGGATTTTAAAACCCAAACATTATTAAGCAGATAAAAAAAATCTACATCAGCTTTTCAAATATAATTTGCTTAATATGTAAAATTCCTTATTTTTTCAAGTTTGCTATTATTTCACTAACGTCCACTTAACATCTTTGGACAATCTTTTCCATTTAACATTTAAATTTAATTGCTATTCTGTACTAAAATTAAGATGCAGAATTGATAATACTGTTGTCATCTGGTGACTGAATGGACTTAAGACTTGAAATCAACCTGTTATTAATATAAACTTTTTTTTGCATTGTCTCCAATAACTCTACAATCAAGATCTTGGTGATCATTAACAAAGTTGGAGTAAATTAATTACTTCCAAAAGCAGACTGGATATATCCTCAATTTTTCATCAGCTATGATTTATATGGAAATATTTTATGATCTGAAATATTCTGAACTTTTTTGCCAGTGTTATCTGTAGCTAAATCAGCTATCAAACTGTTGATCTATAGAGTACTGTGAACTGTCTTGGACTGCATAGTTAAACAGTTTAGGACACAACTTCTCCTCTTTTCTCTTCTCTCTTCTCTTCTCTTCTCTTCTCTTCTCTTCTCTTCTCTTCTCTTCTCTTCTCTTCTCTTCTCTTCTCTTCTCTTCTCTTCTCTTCTCTTCTCTTCTCTTCTCTTCTCTTCTCTTCTCTTCTCTTCTCTCTTCCTCTTCTCTCTGGTCTTGTCTTTTCTTTTTCTCTTTTTTTTTTTCTTTTCCTTTTTTTTTCTTGCTTTTCTTTTCTTCTTGACTTCTCCTTTCCCTTTTCATTCCCCTTCCCCTTCCCCTTT
>VZRH01006182.1:54406-75730 GCA_013397555.1 Urocynchramus pylzowi | reverse complement strand
TTTAATTTTTTTTTTTTTTTTGTTTTTTTGGTTTTTTGTGGGTTTTTTTTTTTTTTTTTTTTTTCTTTTTTGGGTTTTTGTTTGTTTGTTTGTTTTTTTTTTTTTGCTTAAAGACTAAAAACCTAGAATGCTTTATGAACAATAATGTGCATGGGAAACTACAAGATGACAGAAGGCTTTAATTTCTAAGTGCCAGTAGTTTGTGTTTTGGTTTTGTTTAGTTGGTTGGATTTCTTGGCAGGAGGTTGGTTTTTTGTAGATGTTCTAGCAAAAAGCTAGGGAAAAAAAACCCAAAAAAACCTGAACATTTCTTGTGACTTGAATTAAAAGAACAGTTTAATAGTACACACAGTTTGAGTTAGGAAGGTGGTCCTGGAATATATTGTCAGAATAAGCAGGGTTTAACTGACCATGTCAGAATAGTGAACATCTGAAGAAAACAGGTAGGTGTGGTGCCAAGATAAATTGGCTGGGCATATAAAAATTATTCAGATTTCTCTTTCAATGGAATTTAGTAAATTATGAAATGCTGGTATACAGGGGCTAATATTCATGTATTAGGCTGTCAACATAACCATGACAATTACTCTTTGGAAGGAATTTTCTTGCTCTCTAACATAAGCTAAAATATCAATGTTGAAATATTCAAAGTCTCAACTACTGCACTGTACTTAGAAAAACACAAAATCACAGAATCACAGAATATGCTAAGATGGAAGGGATCCACAAGGATCATAGAGTCCAATTCCTGGTCCTTCACAGGACCATCCTCAAGGGTTACAGCACATGCCTGAGAGCATTTTCCAAACACTTCTTGAACTCTNCTTCTTCTCTTCTCTTCTCTTCTCTCTTCCTCTTCTCTCTGGTCTTGTCTTTTCTTTTTCTCTTTTTTTTTTTCTTTTCCTTTTTTTTTCTTGCTTTTCTTTTCTTCTTGACTTCTCCTTTCCCTTTTCATTCCCCTTCCCCTTCCCCTTTCTTCCTTTCTGTAAGTTTTTTTTTTGTTTTGTTTTTGTGGTTTTTTGTGGGTTTTTTTGTTTGTTTTTTTTTTCTTTTTTGGGTTTTTGTTTGTTTGTTTGTTTTTTTTTTTTTGCTTAAAGACTAAAAACCTAGAATGCTTTATGAACAATAATGTGCATGGGAAACTACAAGATGACAGAAGGCTTTAATTTCTAAGTGCCAGTAGTTTGTGTTTTGGTTTTGTTTAGTTGGTTGGATTTCTTGGCAGGAGGTTGGTTTTTTGTAGATGTTCTAGCAAAAAGCTAGGGAAAAAAAACCCAAAAAAACCTGAACATTTCTTGTGACTTGAATTAAAAGAACAGTTTAATAGTACACACAGTTTGAGTTAGGAAGGTGGTCCTGGAATATATTGTCAGAATAAGCAGGGTTTAACTGACCATGTCAGAATAGTGAACATCTGAAGAAAACAGGTAGGTGTGGTGCCAAGATAAATTGGCTGGGCATATAAAAATTATTCAGATTTCTCTTTCAATGGAATTTAGTAAATTATGAAATGCTGGTATACAGGGGCTAATATTCATGTATTAGGCTGTCAACATAACCATGACAATTACTCTTTGGAAGGAATTTTCTTGCTCTCTAACATAAGCTAAAATATCAATGTTGAAATATTCAAATACAGTCTCAACTACTGCACTGTAGTAAAGCACAAAATCACAGAATCACAGAATATGCTGAAATGGAAGGGATCCACAAGGATCACAGAGTCCAATTCCTGGTCCTTCACAGGACCATCCTCAAGGGTTACAGCACATGCCTGAGAGCATTCTCCAAACACTTCTTGTACTCTATCAGGCTGGTGCTGGTTTGGGGAACCTGTTCAAGTGCCCAACCACCTTCTGGGTGAAGAACCTTTTTCTAATATCCAACCTAAACCTCCCCTGTCACAGCCTCAGGCCATTCCCTTGGGTCCTGCCACTGATCACCACACACAGAGATCAGTGTCTGTCTCTCCTCTTCCCCTCATAAGGAAGTTGTAGACTTCAAAGAGATCTTTCTTCAGTCTCCTCCTCTCCAGGCTGAACAGAACGTTTGACCTCGGCCACTACTCATACAGCTTCCCCTCAAGGCCCTTCACCATCTTCATTGCTCTCCTTTGGACCATCTCCAATAGTTTAATGTCTTTCTTATATTGTGGTGCCCAAATCTGCAGACAATATTCGAGGTGAGGCTGCCCCAGTGCAGAGCAGAGCAGGACAATCCCCTCCCTTGCCTGGCTGGCAATGCTGTGCCTGATGCCCCCAAGGACAGGGTTGGCTTTCCTGGCTGCCAGGGCACTGCTGGCTCATGTTCAACTTGCCATCGACCCCCAGGTCCCTTTGCACAACACTGCTTTGCAGAATCTCATTCCCCAGTCTGTACTTACATCCAAGGTTGACCCATCCCAGGTGCAGAATTCAGCACTTTCTGTCTTGAACTTTATATTTTTTGGGATTACCCAGTCCTGTGATTTGTTGAGGTCTCTGTGCATGTCCTCCCAGTTTTGTGATGATATAGTTTGGAGGAACAGATTTTATACAGTTATCAGCATCTCCCGGTTTTGTATCATCTCATCAGTTTTGTATCTGTGAACCTGCTCAGTGTTCAAGTAATTTATGAAAATGTTGAAGAGCACAGGACCAAAGATAGAGCCCTGTGGAACCCCACTAGTGGCAGGTCACCAGTCTGATGTTACCTGCTTAAACAAAAGTTAAAAGTTGATACTATACACTGAATGTTCATCACCTTGGAAGAGAACCTGTTCCCATGATTTTACAATGGGAATTGTAACTTTTCCTTCTAGTTACTAGCTTATATTCAGGTATTAGCAATGAGAGATTCTAACATCTACATTATTTTAATCTCAGTCTGGTGCTGTGGTTCCCACCAGTGCTCTCATTCTTTCTTCAGATGACATGGAGTCATCTGAACCTTTCTTTGAGGCCCCATGGCTGTGCTTGAAATAGCTCAGATTCATTTTTGTACAGAAAACTTCTGAAACATAATTTATTTCACTTCTGAGTACACTTCACTATTTACTCTTCTACTGAACATTTTGCCTGCAATGCTCACACCAGAAGAATCCTCATACCCTCTGAAGAAAGAGAAACCAGACTGCTGCTTTCATGATGAAAAACCCTCGAGGAACCTGGAGGCAGAAATATGTATGACAATAAGAAATGGCATAAGCAAAATAAGAATCAACTTGGACAGGTAATGTGTTATTTCTGTTCTGGTAAGTTAGCACATGGACTTGTCAAATGTTAGCTTTGTGGCTTTGTGGCTTCTCTAATAGAGAATGGATTAGTGTCTCTGCAATCAGAAAGGTGTTTTTACTTATGCAAATAGGTGGGAAGAAGAGCTTGGTATGTAGATAGAAAATTAAGAAATTAATCTACCCTGCCGAAAAATTAAGGTTTCTCTGATAAAGGAATCAAAAAATGAAAGGTATGCTTTTTCAAAAAGATTAAAGTAGTTTTAGAAAATCTTTTAGCATATTTTAAGCTTTATTTATAAAATGAGCTATTTATGTTAGTTGAGTAATTAATGCTGAAAGAATTGCAGATTTTGCTGGTTTGTTCTAAACTAAATGAAAGAGATTAGAAGCCTGATAGTTGAGCTGAAGTTTGTTGGGAAATTGGAGGAATGGGTGTAATTGTGTGGGTTTTCTTCCTTTTTTTAATAAAGTGTGTAAATAGAAAATAATTCAAAGTAGTAATAATATTTCAGATTAGGAGTACACTTATCTTACCCATTAAGAAATAACTTAAAAAAGTTCTACTAGCTACTCTATGAGGGAGAAGACTTTCAGTTTATATTTACCTAAACATAAAAATTAAAGAAGGAAGTCCCTTGTCCTAACATCCTGGATTGTACAGGATATTTTAGAATTATTGTGATAACTTGTATTGAAAGTCATTCAATTGAGATGACAAGTTAATTCTAGCAGTTCAGAATCTGATTTTACAGTACTATTTCACCAAGGTGAGCCATTCTAGATGACTATTATACAATATAAGCAAGAAAAAATTCTGGAGGGAGACTGAAATTTAGATAGCATAAGTGAAATAAGAAAAAGTGTAGACAGATAATGGTCTAGGGTAAAACTAGTAACGTGTATGTAATATATATGTTATATATATATTTCTGTATGAACTATATGGTCATTTGTACAAAGAGAGACAAATAAAATGCATATTACTTTCTTTAGCAAAAAAGTAATAATATTTTATTTTAATACAAAAATATTAAATGCATAGGAAAATAACATTAAATCTTTGATAGAAATAGGGAGAAATATGCATTTTTTATTTAAAACAGTAAATGAAGAAAACTGTTTCCATCTTTTTCAGACAGCACCTTGACAGCTGTTGAAGAGCAGGTCACTGGAACCTATGAGCTAGAGGCATCACCTCAAAATGACCTCAAGCTGAGTCACTTCTCTGATATAGACAGGAGGAAAAAGAAAAAACAAAACAAAACAAAACAAACAAACAGAACCTCAAAAGAGCTAGTGACCAATAATAATACAGTCTTTTACATGTGCTATTTATTGTCAGCACTATATACGCTTCCATCTGATTTTGAATGGAGAGGAAGAATGTACCTTCCTGTGAAAAAGAAATGAAAATTGTGTTTCAACCATCTGCCCTGGATTTACTTTCCTTATAGTATGTTTCTAAAATGCATATGCAGTACAGAAACCAATTATTGAGATTATCTCAAGTGATCTTTTTGCAATTCTTTAAATTACAAAGGGTTAGATCTAGTGTAGATTGTTTGACATTTGAAATTGCCTTTTAGTAACAGCTTAAGAAGTGTCAATACAGACAATATTTTATTACCTGTATGGACTTTAAAGAAAATGTCATTAATAGAATACCAAGTTCAATGCTAACATATGTCAGGAAAATTCATAACTAGAGATTATCTTTGTTATAAAAAGTATTTTATTTCAGTCCAAATTATGATTGAATGTGTGGTCTTTCTTGGACAGATGGATTTAAACTAACATAAAATACAGAATGTAGGATCCCTACTTTGTAATCCAAATCCAGTGAGCCAGATGTCAGAAAAAGAAATGTGTAAGGACTTTATAACCTATTCACACCAAAAGAAATCTTTGGAAATACAGGGTACCATTGTGGAACTAATCATTAAGAAGTACTTGCTAGACTGGAAAATGTAATAAATGTAGATGACAGCATCAAAATGAAAGTTGATTTTCTCTTTTTGCTTTTCTGGTTTTGTGGGAATACGGTTCAGTGCATATGTTTTGTTGTAGTACAGTATATTGTTACTAATTTTATGAGTTTGAAGTATTTCATTGCATCTGAACCATGTATTCATTACTCACAGAGATGCTATCCACTGTCAATCATTCATGTAATAGCAAACAGGAAGAGCTACATCTACTGCTCCTCCATCTAGGCTTCATTTATTGGAGGCTGGAGTAGATGACCTTTAGAGGTCCTATCCAATGAAACCATATTGTGATTAGTTTAATAACCTTTTTTTTATGGAAACACTTTTCAAGTAAGGATAGAAATATTTAACTAATGCAGAGATGCTGTACATAGTACATTCTTTAAAAAATAATCTGCATTCTGTGGGTGTGTAGATGATTTTTTCAAAAGGCATTATTTACTTCTGAAGAGCAGAAAACTTAGTAAATTCACAGAGGAACTTCTAACATGCAGCAGCTACTGGGGGGAAGAACACTCCAAAATGTGTTATGTACAAAAGCTCAGAGTCTAACTTATCCCTAGAGTAGGGCAATACATAATGAAAAATTACCATTGGTGACTACATTGAGGAGGACAAAAAGGTTAGCCATCACAAATGTTATCTTTAATAGAGAAATATATCCCATACTTTCCTTCTTTCTTCTTAATTGTGATCTGGTTTGCATTAATGAATAATAAAATTTCACACAGTACCCCCTGACATTTAGACATTTGGAGTGAGAAATTTGACTTGATAACTTTCTCCTTTGAATTTTTGTTGTGTAAATATTGGGAAAATGGTCACTTACAATTATTGAAATAGAGGTTTCAAATAAAGGTTTCAACATTGCAACCACATTTAGAAGATAAACTTGGGAGAAAGAAATACACTTTACAGTAAATGGTGTTCATAATACAAAGTATTTGTGGGAAACAGCATGTGTTTCTTCAGATAGATTTCATTCTGATAACAACTACATGAAGAGTTAGAATCAAATATATGCAGGTGACCAACATGGCCAAAATCCACAGATGAACTGCTTAAAGAGTAGGTTTATTCCACCATCACACTTGCAAAATGGGGACACATACAGTGTTTAGCCCATTCCCTCTTAGCAAGGGCAAAAAGTGCATGTTTATTCCCTACTTTAACACACCATAGGGGTTCCCACATGTGCATTCCTTCACAAGACTTTTACAATTTCCAAGCCTTGTATCTCTCTTCCCCCTCCCCACTGGGAGGCCTAGGCCTGTACATAATGTTCTTTAGGTCTTTTTACAACATCCTGTTATCTTCTGCAGAAATTCCACTCCCAAAGGTAGACAGAAAAACCCAAAGTAACCACAACATGTGAAAAATCCCACACTGAATAATCTTGGTGTTTTCCAGCTGTAAGGTCATCTTTGAGTGAAAACAACTCTCATTCCTTTGCTTCTCAGTCAGTTTTCCATTTTCAACCCCTTTGTCCCTGCGTTACCTCATGCAATAATGTATATTGCACCATGCTTTAGAAGACAGATTGCAGAGATAATTAATTGATTTTGTAAGCAAATTTTGAGAAAGGGAAATTTTAAAGGAGGTTATACAGTAAAAAAATAGTCAGGGACAAATAAATGAAGGTCAAGATACTCAGAAGTGATGAATAAAGGAAGTATGGCATAATCTTTCTCAGAATATCAGCCCCTCATTAACTTGTCTCTTGCATGATGCATATAGATTGAGACACTCTAGAATCCTAGTTACTTTGAAATGTTATTAATTATTCTAACCTGTTACTCTAGGATGCTTCTCTAAGAACCACGGCAGACACAAGGGAAAAACTGATACATAAGATTCACTTAATATGCATTACATGGTCTCAAAGCTGATATATTATGGCAATTTAATGTGATAGGCTTGAGGGCTTTTTTTTGAAGGATATGTTCCATTTTTAGCAAAAAACCCACATAATATAAATTCCTTAAAATTTTCAACATCTACGTACAGAATGAAGACTCAAGCAAGTAGCTTAACCAAAGTGAATTCTGCACGTATCTTTACTTTTTGTTTGCAATTGTGAAAGTAGACTCTCTCATTCAGGCCAGTTATCACATTTTTAACTAAAGGCAATTTTTCAAATAGACAACATTACCATGAAAAATAGGTCTCTTCAGGTTTCACTACAATATAAGTTAAACTAAGTATGAAAATATTTATGCTTAGCAGGAAGCAAAAAATCCTAAAATCACATAAATTACTACATTTCTGTGTGAATAACTGTTGTTTTTACTAATGAATCCATTTTATTTTATTGTCCATCTACAGCATTCCTAGTGCGCATGTATACCATTGTTAAATGCTTAGATTATAATTTGACAAGCTCTGAGAATAAGCAATTTATTCCCTGTTTAAGTTACATTTAATTATTAAAATAGACAATAGAATAATCATAATAAGTATTTGTGTATTTGATTTCAGTAGAAGAATTTTTCAAGTATCACAATTGCCTCAACATTTATAATTTCAAGGATACTGCAAAAATTTCAGAGACGTTATATATTTTAAAAAATTCACAGTTTCAGACAAAGAAACACCATAAGCAACCACCTCTAGGTAGCATCTGGAATAATACTTACAAGCTTCACTTCTTGAAACATGGATACCTTACATAGTGAGATTAAAAACTCTAACTCTGCTAATACTGTTGAATGTTGTTGTACATTGGTGTCTCTGTTGGCCAGAGGACACAATCAACTCTGTATTTTTGTCAACACTTCAGAACAGTTGCTATTTTCAAGATGCACACCTATGCAGGCCTTATTTAAAGTAAGAGAAAAATGTGCTACCAGAGCAGTTCTCAAAGGCAAAAAGAATGATGACCTGTTATTTATGAAACTTTGAACCACCATTGACATACTGTCATGGTTTAACCCCTAACAGCATCCAAGCATCACGCAGCTGCTAGTTCACTCCTCCTACAGCAGAACTGGGGACAAAATTAGAAGGATAAAAGCCAGAAAAATCCTGAGTTGAGATAAAGAAAACTCTTGGAAAAGCAAAAGCTGTGCCCAAAAGCAAGGCAAAGCAAGAAATTAATTCACCCCTTCCCATGGGCTGGTAGGTGAATGGCCCTGCAGGAGAGCAGGGCTCCATCATGTATTATGGTGACTTTGGAAGATAAACACCATCACTCCAAATATCCCCCTCTTCTTCCTTTTTGCCTGCACTTTATATCCTGAGCATGATCTCGTATGGTCTGGAATATGCCTTTATTCAGTTTGGGTCACCTGTCATGGTTGTGCCTCCTCTCAATTTCTCATGCACCCCCAGTCTTCTGATGAGTGTGGCAGTACAAAAAGCAGAAAAGTCCTTGGCTCTGTACAAGTACTGCTCAGCAATAACAAAAAACATCTCTATATTATCAACCCTGTGTTCAGTACAAATCCATAACACAGCCCCATACCAGACACTGTGAAGAAAATTAACTCTACCTGAGCCAAAACCAGCACATATAATCAACTAATGAGTATTATTAATTATTTTGTAACTGAAACAATTTTGGAAGGTAACAGAAATAATGGATGTTTCTTTCATTGTGCAGACCCTTACATCACAGGAGCACGGTTCTCACCAGTGCTATGTCGGTATGTCAGCAAATAATAAGAATGTGATCATATTTATTGTAGTGACAGAGATGGTCCACCATTTCTGTTCCACTGACAGATTCCAGATTAAATGGAATCACATAAAGATGTGGAATCTCAAGATGCTTTATTCTAAAAAGATCGTTATTATACATAGGAATGTAACACTTAATATTTCTGAAGTATAGTCCATTGTGAATATTGTAAAATACAGTGAATAAAGACAAGATAAAATAAAATTGGTGAATGTAAAAAATTTAAAATGTGAATGCAATTAACACTGTATGTCTATCTGCCTTGAATTTTGTTACTATGTGCTATTTTCTTTCTTCAAAACATTTCTCTTTAAAGATGTTAAAGCTCATAAAAAAACAGTTCAAAAGGTTCCTTGTTCCTGAAGAGTCTCAGAACTAACTAGAATTTACTTATGCTCTTTTTGGCAAGAGGATGGCATTGTTCTTTTTCTTTTATTTTTTTTTAAGTGCAAACAAGCTATAAGTGTTTGTTGTGTAGCATGAAATACAAAATTTTACTCATAGCAATATCTTTTCTGAGAACTACCCTTTTCTAGAATCTCTTACATTCATTCAGGCAATAAAGATTAAAATATCAAATCTTGAACTCATTAAGGCAACAAATTTCCTGAGTAATATATTAAGCAATGTCTGCAGTAATGCTTAATTAATGCAATCTAAAAAATAAACCAGTTGAATAAACAGCATGTGAAAGATACTTTAGAATGAATGAAAGCTGTCCAATCCTGTGTTTAATTTTGGGCCCCTCACTACAAGAGAGACACTGACTGGAACATGACCAAAGAAGAGCAACAATGATTATTAAAGATCTGGAGCACAAAATTTACGGAGTAAAGCTGAAGGAACTTGGGTTGTTTGGCCTGGAAAAAAAGGAGGCTCAGGGGAGCCCACATCATGGTCTGTAAGCACCTGAAAGGAGCTTGTAGCCAGGTGGGGGTTGGCCTCTTCTCCCACGTTACGAGTGACAGGACAAGAAGAAATGGCCTCAAGCTGCCCCAGAGGTGGTTTAGACTGCATACTAGGAAAACTTCTTTCACTGAAAATCTTTTGAGGTGTTGGAACAAGATGCCCAGGGAAGTGGTTAAGTCACCATGCCTGGAGGTATTAGAAAGATATGTAAATGTGTCATTTAGGGACATGTTTCAGTAGTGACTTGATAGTGTTAGATTTATGTTGGACTCAGGGATTTTAAGATCTTTTTCCATCTAAATGGTTCTATGATTCTGCAAAGAAAAAGAAAAAATATTCCAAACAAAATTTTGTACACTAATAGGTGCTGGGTCGAATCACTTTTTCAGCAAAAATATCTTCTGAGCTCAAAAGATACTGAGAAATATTTCCTTTAAAAGTTCTTGACGAGAAATTCTACATTTCCAATAATATTTCATTTGAAGAAATTATTTTTTCTTCACAAATTTGAAAAATCTTGAACATCTCTCAACCGGTTCAAATTACTAATTCAAAAATGCATGTAATATCTGTAAGCATTTTTTCTCATAGGAATGGAGAAAACACCCAACTTACTAGTTATTACTGAACCAAAGCTATTCCTAAGACATCTAATAAAATTAAATTTAAAAAAAAGGACGAAGTATTTTTCTTAAAATGAACCAAGGGTGGATTTTACGGAAAAATGTTAAATTTTTATCGGGAAAGTTCAGAAGATCCTAATAACAAATGTGATATATTGCAAAATGTTATCCTGATTATCATGGCATTATTAAATGCATTTAAGCAATATAGTCATTCCACAAGCATTTCGTTTATCTAGACTGTTGTGAACAAAATCTGTCAAAAGTAGTTATGACACATGCATAATACCTTCCATGGCTGTGATGCAATAGAAGGTTAGGTAAAGCTCTACTGCCCTGAGATTTGTAGCTCAGCTTTGGGAAAAGGAAAAGCCATAAGTGAGCTTCTGACAACAGAGCTTTGTTCAGTTGGTTGAGGCATTTCTTTAGCCATATTCACTACAAATGCTTCCTATGCTGTAGCACTGACTCAGAGGCAGTTTGTTTTCATTTTATATTTGGTTTGCTTTCTCTTCCTCCCCCGCCCCCCAATTTATTTATTCTCTTTCTCACAGTTCATTATTACTGTAAAGTTATTAAAATTGAATAAACCTATAAACCTGACAATTGCTGCTGATATTTTTATGTGCCACATCCATGATCACAGATTAACTATGACTCCAAACTGCAAATCTTTAGTTTAGTACATACACAGATGAAGTTTCAAATTATAAACTTTAGGTGGCAAATTACAATATGTTTCAGTCATCCTAAGGGTATTTTTTGTACCTCTTGGGTCATTAATTTGTATGGTTTTGAAGAAAAAAATTAACTGGATCCTATTTAAAGGTTATATTTCACAAACTCACTTATTTCCATCAATTCTTGTTGTTCTGATATTGCAGAGCACAGGATTGAGATCACAATCACAATAGATTATGGATAATGCAATTTTAATGCTAACCCTTATATATATAATCCATAAAAAAGGAATATGCTTCAATCAAATGTTAAGTTTGCTGGTATTTATTCATATCAGGACAATTATATATTTGTCTTTTGATAGGACTGTCTCTGCTATGCTTCTTTTTTATTGTTGCACTTACCTCAACCATCAGTTGTATATCTGAATGTATACTGCCATGTGGATATTGTACTTGAGGACATGGTTTAGTGGTGAACAGTGGTGCTGCTAAGTTGATGGTTTGACTTGGTGATCTTAGAAGTGTTTTCCAACATTAATGATTCTATATTCCTATGTTACCATAAAACCTAACTTTTGCAGTTTAAAAAATTTGAGTTCTTAACTCTATCATCTTCATATTATGAATGAAAAAAATGCTCTCCTTCCTTCCTTCCTTCCTTCCTTCCTCTCTTCTAGGCACATGAGTGGGAAAATGAGAAAGGGTGAATATCCTGCTTTAAGATGAGGAGTAAAAACCCTACTAAAAGCAGTTGTTACCACCTTGTTAATTTATCTTGTGTTAATAGTGAGAACTGGTGAATAATGATGGGCTTCTGTATCTGTTCTGAATTTTACGTAAAGTTAAATATCAACATTCTCTACAAAAACTGTTCTCCTTTTGCTTCTTGTTTTTCACAGTTTTAAAAAGATGGACAAAATTTCCTGTTTTATACTCTTATAACAATTAGAATGTGAATTTTTATTTTTTCCTTCCAGAGGCATAGATTATGATAAAGCTTTCTAGATTCTTCTAAAATATTGGTATTACACTTACTCAAATTTGATTATAAAGAATAATGTCATGTATTAAATCTTTTACTTCCCTATTACCACAGTTGCTTCTATTTGCATATTAGTCCCTAGTATAGTAGCAAAAGTGCTAAATTTAGCAGTTTATACCTTCTTATTACAGAAAAAAAAAAAGAAACCTTGAATGTTAAACATGTAATTACTTCCATTTGAGCCATAGTAAAACTGTCTTTATTATGGTTGGGCTTTTTAGTAGGTAAACAACTAAAGGAATTCTGTTAAACCAGAGAAGGCAGCTATGAAAATTTATTTTGTAACTGAGACATCTTAGTAATTAGGTAATTTATTTTTAATGGAATAAGCACACATGAATTAAACTTCATAGTGCTTTTTGTCTGGACCTATACCATTAAATGAGACACATATAAAAAAAAAGCAAAATATTTATGTGCTGCTTGCAAAGCAATCGAAATATTCAAATTTATGATACCTAAAGCAGATTAAATACTTAATAGAAATAATGCCCCCACTGAAATGCCTGAAGGCATTTGTTAACTTAATTGTAAAATTTCATTATATAAGACAAAAGAACTGTACCTAGCCATGATACATTTGAAATATTGGTTTATTTTTTTCCTTAGGTCCCAGGATAATGATTTTCCAGTTATGGAGAATGCTTCTGTGTAAATAGACTCTTCCTTCAGGAAAATAAGAAATGGCTAATAAACAAGCTTGGCATTTTCAAAGGCAATTAGTACAGCTTGAAATTAGATATGCAAATTAGCAATGCTCCAATAAATTGGTGGTTGGTACACAGATTTCTCTCTTTAGATATAAAAAAATGCAGAATCCAAACCACAAAAGGAATGAATTTATGCTTCATTTTACTTTAAACCAGAGTAGAGATTTTAGCATTCTACTCATGGTAAGTAGCAGAGTTGATTATGGTAATTTGAGGGGTTTTTCTTGTTTACGAGGCAATAACCATAGTCCTGAGCATAAATTTTTAGGCCAAAGGTGTTTATTAGTCTCTTCACAACTTTTCATGTACTAAGTATTACTCTCAAATTACAGTCACACTATAATGTTGGTTAATATATATGTTATTTTTTTGTGTTGCTGTTGTTATCATTATTGATGGTTTTGGTGTTATTAACATGTATAGCACTTTTTTAGACATGTTAACTTAATTAAGAATCATGACATTTCCAAATAGGAGGGAAAGCTGAGGGATTCTTTCTGTTCCATTATTCTGGAAAAGAATTGGGCTGATCAGGTCTCCTACCAGATTCAGGCATTTGTTCATTGGTCAGAGAACAAGAACTTTTAAGTAAGAACATTACTGAAAATTAGGGCTTGACAAAATGTCTTGGAATTGTGCATTTTTCTTCACCCCTATAACTTAAAATACTATTATAAAAGTTAGTTTTGAACTGAGTTATTTAAGAACTATTATATATTATAACTATTATAAAAGTTAGTTTTGAACTGAGTTATTTTGCACTGGAAAACTCCTACCCACACAATTTTAGTCTAAAATTTATATCTAAATTCTACACTAACTGATTCTTTTTAGTAAGGAACTATCAAAGTTTCATAGATTATCCTGAAACTTCAAATATCCTACCTATGTTTACTGAAAAAAATTTGGAAAAATAAAAAGATCATACAGAGACATAGAGATGCCAATATAGCGAATATTGCATGGTTAGCAGCTCTCACTAGAACCAGAGGGAAAAAATTGTCTTATTAACCCTCTTACTCATAGATAAAAGATAGTGTTGAAAATTTTTGAAAACCACAACTTTTTTCAGCCATATTGTCATATTTTCTGGCAGTGATACTACTGAATGTCTCTCATAGGTATCTTATTTGGTAACTTTTGTTCCCCACCCATTACAGAAGCATGTACCTCCCTTCATCCTTCTTTCTATCTTTCTTTCTTTCTTTCTTTCTTTCTTTCTTTCTTTCTTTCTTTCTTTCTTTCCTTTTTTTGTTTTTTTTGGTTGGTTTTTGGTTTTTGTTGTTGTTATTGTTGTTGCTGTTGTTGTTGTTTTATTTTGTCTTCCAGATTTTTTTACCTCCTACTCTTTGTTTGCTTTGTTTCTTTTGATGTCATTTAAGTTTGATAGCATTCAAGTTCTGTTTCTCATGTTCATGCAAACTTTGAAAAAATGCAAGTAGACTTTGACTAGCAAGTCTGTAGAATGCAAAAAATTATGACTTGCCTTCTTGTCCAGAAATTCTTTGTTGGTATTCTTACAGATTATTTTTTTTCTGTATAAAGTCCATTTTTACTATATCTCATCAAGCTCACTGGAGAGTTTTATCATTCTCTAAACACAAGCAACTTCAATCAATGTTATGTCTCATAAAACCCTAGAGTATAGCTCTCAGTTGATATTTCTCTCCCACATCTATTCATTGGTATTTGTCACTTATGTGGATGCTTCAATTATGAAAGATACTTTATGCTTAATGAATCACAAAGATCTTGTCATTTATTGTGCACTGCGTGCAATAACTGACCAGCTTAAAAATATCAAAGGTAAATTATCAGTTTATAGGACCAAGGGGGGGAAAAATCAAATCTCAGAACTGAAGATCATTTTAAAACAAGTAATGATTCCTGAGTGAAATTCTGCCACTGCTAGCATCAGAGAAAAAAAATTGTTCAGATTGACTTGAAAAAATTTGCTTGTGACTATTTCTATAAAATTCAGGGAGAAGATGGGTGTCACTACACAGAGTAGCCTTACATGCGTAAGAAAACATTAGATTTTCTAAAAATCATTAGATTTTCTAGTCTTCAACCAAAACAAGAATTTACAAGCTCAATAGCTGATACACTGAAGAAAACTAAACTGCTTTTCTATTTTTCCAGAAAATTTTCCCCCCTTCAGGGGCCTAATATAAAAATTTCACTCTAGTATAAATGTGTGCTCTAGCATAAGATATATAATTACTTAGTGATTTTGCAAGTTAGAAAATTATTTTGTTAGATGGAAGAAAATGTTTCTCTTTATGCAGTAAACTCAAAGTTTCTTTCTGGGAAACAAACAAAATCAACCTCTTAACAGACTATTAGCTTATGAGATTTTTCTGTATGATTTTCACTATCTGCAGTCCTTTCTGATAAGATTACCAACAAGGACAAGATGTCCAAAAACTCCTGGTAAAGCTTGTATTTTAATTATTTTGTTATGCTTTTAAATTGGATCTCTAGAAATCAGCTGCTGACGAGGTTTACTTTTTTTAAAACAAGTCATAACTTTAGCCAGACCTCAGAGATACAGAAAATTATCTTCTCTAGTAGCCATTTAGGTTCCAAGTTTCTGTTTCTGCCTTTTCTTTTTCAGTAGATAAAACCTTGTCACTGCATCCTGAGTGTTTTATGTAGCATTGCTCTCTAAAATCATCCTGAAAATTATTTCATTATGATGAGCACTTTCAAGACAAAGTATGTACCCATCAATATATTTCTAAGAGTATGCTTTATAAGGCTATCTTGGTGGTAGTTATTCACAGTAAAGGCAAACTCGATAAATTTAAAAAGCCCTATATAAACCATGATGTAAAGTGCATTTTAAAGAAAATAGCAAACCCTAGATCTTAGGTCACTGACAGCTGGGACTTTAAAGAAATGGTACAGAACTGGCATGAAAATGTTCAACCAGGCTTTGTTCTGTGTGTGTGTATTTGTTTGCATGTGTGGATTCTGTTTGTGTATGGGATTCTATTTATTCCCTCAAGCTGAACTGCACAGCAATTCAATGCTGTTCAGAGTCTGAAAAAGCTGGTGTCAGAAGCAAAGGCTGGACAAACAGAGCCCAAGGCATGGGCTGGGGCTCTGGGAAGATATGATTTGCAAAGGCTTTTCAGTCTTTGAGAGACCAGCAGATGTGCATGTGCCAGTTGCTCAAGGGAGAGTTGGGGATGGGGGAAATGATAACGGGGGAACTCTTATCTTGATAAAGTGAAGAAAAGAAAGATCTGCCTGAGTTGTTCACCTTTGGGAGTGTTGATGGGGTTTAAGTGGGTGCTGGGAAGAACATTGCTCTGTGTCAATCCATACAGACGTGCCTCTGCACTGTGTGAATGTGTATCTATATTTTTGGACATGCTTAGTTTTGCTGCCATGGGATCATCTAAAGAGGAACATCAGCAAACAGACTGGGGATAGGAGCTCCCCTAAGTCTCAGATTTGGCCTGATGTTAACAACATTAATTAGTACATTACTTATTAAAAAAATAATTCTTTAACTGAAACATAAACTGCAATTTATAAATTGGCCAAAAAATAGGTAAAATATTAATGGAATGAGACTTTCCATTCCTGAAAACATAAAGAAATTTAATCCCATTTTTGGGAGTTATTGAAAATTTTAAGTCAGTGCTGTACTACTAATTAGACAGTAATGTCTAGTGAAAAAATTGACTTGTAACCACTGACTTGGTTTTGATTTTAATCTGGCTACCTTTAGAAAAAACTTTATTTCATCCCCTATCTTTAAAACAAGGGACAATGAAGCTTTAAAACTTCAAATGTAGAGGATTTGCACCTGAATAATTCATTTTGATGAGTTGAAGTAGATAGGACTTTTAACCATGTTTATTTTCTCACAATACTGGTCTTAGACCATCAGTTACAACAAATCATAAATAATATCCTCAAGCTTGGATTCAGATAATTTTACCTCTTTTTATTTTACAAACAAGATTGAAAAAATGGCTTACGAGACTGAGAAAATACAGATACAGTATATTTTAGCAACATTACTATCACATATGACATTATAGCTGGCTATGTAGAATAGAATAAAAATGTAGAATATCTAAGCTATAATCACAGGCAGACAATGCTTGAAATAGAGGATTTTTTAAATCACTCCCTAAGATTTCTAATATGGATTTTAAGCCATAAAATTTGTTCCTACCTTAGTAAGGTAATGACTGATTATATATCATATATATTCTGTGCCTTCTTAGACTATTTTTGGCAGTGTTATCTCATAAAGATGGGTTTTTCTTTTTCCTAGTTATCCTGCCTGTCTTTCTCTTCACCTGTTCCAGTTCAGCTCATCTTCATTACAACAAAGAACCAGAGCTGTATACAGAATTTAAAATGAATTCTCAGTGATGCCTTTTATAAGAAAGGTAGCACTTGTCGGTTCCTGACGTGTCTGTCTTGGAGTAATCTGGCTGTGCAACCCCCTTTCATCACAAAGCTTACTCAAAATTCAATTATTTCCAAATAATGAACACAATAGTTTATAGCATTTTTAATAGAACCTAGGACTGAAAATGTTCATTTCTAATACAATTTTTTTTCTTGTTTGTATCCTCTCATTTTCCAGTTTTTCCTCTTCTGTGATATCCTGGCTCTCTGTATTGATAATGTCTCAACTTTGTGCTGTCAGAAGACTTCATCACTGACTACCAGCTTTTGTGCCATGGGGACTAATTGGACTAATAATAAAAACAACCCTAGTAACACCTTTATCTAAAAAAAACAAGTGGCAATTCATATTACAATAATAAAATTCAGAATAAAACAGCAGCATGTGGAATGGTGTTAAATGTTGATTATTCCTATAGGACTGATAGCATCTATATGTTAGATGGTTTTCTTGAATTAATATTTTTAATTAAACAAGTGTAAATTTCAAGTAAATACACCTAGATTTTAAACTGAATAGATTACTTAAAATTAAAATAGAAACATAATATTGACCTCCTTTCTTGACTTTATGCTTAAAGAAGCCTACAACAAACCTTAAAATAAATAAATTTTTAGGATAATTCCATGAGAAGACTGAGACTACAGATAGCTCCTTTAGTCTCTATATATAAAGATGGTAGTGGAAGCTAACCAGATCCTATCTGATGCATCTTTCACAGAAGTATGTCAGGCTTTTTTAGGTAAAAATTTATGCTGAAGATTATCCTAAACCAGGAAATACTAAAAACATATTTCAATTTTCAAAATAAAGCTGCTTAAAATTTAGTTAAGCAAGCTGGAATTATGGAAAAAATAACAAAGTCTTGAAAAAATATTCAACAGAGAACAGACCTGCTAACAGAAATGGAAATAAAAAGTCAAATTCATCAAGACTAATTTTTGTATTGTACACCAGTTACATGACTGATTAGAACTGAATGCTTATTTCATTTTCATAATCTTCATTATTGTTTCAAAAAAATGTAACTGTACTTTTTATAACTAATTGCAATGCACACAACTCTTAGGAGAAATGCATATTAGGAAGCAAACAGTAATAGGAATAAGCTGTATCAATAGAGTCTAATTCTAAATTACATCATTGATGAAGTGTTATCTTGCCAGTGTCCAAATTATTAATGCTTGTAAATTGTCTTAACATCCAGTGCTGACAAACAATGTGCACGTATTGAAGCAGTGTTTTACAAAATTTTGGCTGTAACAACTTCTCTCCTCACACAGTTAGGTGCCATGGGCATGCTCTATCTACACAAAGGTTTTATAAGTGAACAGAGAAAATTCTAGAAATATGGCCTTTTCAAACTCATGTGCTTGTTTCTGCTTCCCCACAGCTCCACCGAGGAGCAGCAGAGCAAAGTGGCTCTGCTAACCCAGAGGCTGAGGACTGGGATTCAGTGCAGGGCAGAGGGAAGGCTGGAGGCCAGCCAGGCGCTCTCCTGTGCGCTGAGCAAGGTGAGCAGGGCAGCTCTGGAGCAGCAGCTGGGGCAGACACGAGTCCAGTTTCACCTACACACCCTTGGTGCATGGCAGGTTCAGCCTCCAGATGGAAAGGGATGTCTGGTGGGCAGGTTAGAAATATCATACCACTTTCAAGGCAAATTGGCCAAGTTGGTCAGAGATCTTGAATTTTAAAGTAAGTCCCAAGCAGAAGAGGTGCTGAACTCTGCTGAGCATCACAAAAACTGCTTCTTGTAGTCCTGAGGTGGCCATCAGCCCTGACCACCAAAGTCCCTCCTGAGGAGGAACACAGACCTGGAAAATTATCAGTTTGCCAAAGAAAAACTCTTCAAAAATTATGGACTGTATTTTAACAAATTAAATCCTTTTGTAAAGTTAATCCATTACTCTAATGTCATGAGAAATCTCGACACATTTAAGTTCATTTCTAAGTAAAATATATTAATTTTAAATAAATTAAAACCTCCTCATATAAATTACTACAAAACCACAATATACCAAAAATTAGGAAAGAATATGTCTATATCTTCCTACAGATTTATTCTGAGTTCCTATGTGGCTTCAACATTTCTATAGGTTTTGAGAGAACTGACTAGTTTTTTTTATAGCATTATCAAAAAGAAGAAACATTAAAGTTTACACAGAAGCTGTTACACAGATTTTAAAAGTACTCTGAATCTCCTCTATTTCTTTGTGAAAGCCTAAACACTACATTGCTGCTGCAAAGTGATTAAGAAAGTAACAAGATAATTGGTGTTTCCTCTGTTACAAAGGAAATGGCCATTCCTGTACCACATCATTCTGCATCAACTGCTAGTATGCTTCTGTAAGATAATTACCACCCATACACAAATCACTAGCATGAAGCAGAAAATACAGAATTTTTTTAATGTTACTTCCCCATAAACATCTTCATCACTGAAGAGTGACATACTCTAATGGCTTCTGGACTATTTCTTGTTATCTTTCTGACTTATTTTCTGGATGCAAAATAAGAAATCTTGAAAATCTCTGGGAGGATGAACAAAAGTCTCATTAGTAAAAATAAAAAGGAAACCTTTTATAAGATTTCAAAATAGATGTAAGAAAGGTGACAAAATATGAATAAGAATCTACAGTATAATCTAAACTAGAAAAAACTCTCTGCTTACAAAGCATGTACAGTACTCACAAAGAAAGCATACCTTTAGTTTCCAGAACTTATGTTATTGAATTTAGCATATCAGTCTAGTCTTCCTTAAGAAGTTAATCCAACTTCGTTGAAACATCAAATTTAAAGACAGTGAAGCATGTTAAGTTAATGCTATCATGCTCAGTATACTGAATCCTAGAAAATAATTACTTGTCCTGCTGAGAAGACAGATGCAGGCAATGCAGCACTTCAGTGTTAAAAAGGACTGTCTTTCATAGATTATATAAAAATGTAAATGCCAGTTTCTTGCTCTATAGTAGATAATACCCAGTTTTACATCATAGCTTTTTGCTTCAAATTATAAACTAGTGTCAGTAAAAATAGCATGTACAACACCTTATTGAGTAGAGACTATTCATTGTCCCATGCATTCAGTGGTACTGGATAGTAAAATGATATAACGTGCATGCAAACTGACAGCTAGATTCATATCTAACCTCACTGCAAAATACTTATTGTATTTGTATGAATGTAAAGCATACCATAAAGTATTATAATAAAGGAATGTTATATCTGACTTTTTAGCAATACAGATTTTTATTCAATTATTGTTGAGTAGTCTATTATTGTGGTTTCTAGATATATTTGCAAAAGGTATTTCAAAATTTGTTGAACTACCTAAATCTGAAGTTATTTCAGTACCTACTTTAAATCACAAAAAAAAACGTATCAACAAGTTAAAAAAATTGCAGGAAAATAATATGTGATAGTACTCCTTTTTGTTGTTGTTGTAAGCATTAATTACCAAAAGCAACAGAATAAGTAATAATTTGTACAAAGATTTTACAAAGTCACTAATTCCAGGAATTGATATGTAATGTTCATATTCAACAACTGTATCACACTCATCGATGAGGCTGGGGGTACACAATGAGCTGGGAGGAGACACAGCCAGGACAGCTGACCCCAACTGACCTAAGGGGCAATCCAGACCATATGGTGTTGTGCTTAGCATATAAAGCTGGAAGAAGAAGGAGAGGGGAGACATTCAGGGTGATGGTGTTTGTCTTCTCAACTCATCCTTCTGCGTGATGGAGCCCTGCTTTCCTGGGGGTGGATGAACACCTGCCTGCCCATGGGAAGTGGTGAATTAATTCCTTGGTTTACTTGTAAACTTGGATTTTCCTTTACCTATTAGCTGTCTTTATCTTAACCACCATGCTTTAAACCCATCTAGTGATTAAACCACTGCAGCCACTTGCCCACTTCCCCTCCACATCCCTGGTGAGACAGAGAGGAGAATCAGAAAAAGGTAAAAAACCATGAGCATTAATAAGAGTTTAAAAAGAAGCAGGAAAAAATAATACCTGAAATAATACCTGTAAT
>VZRH01006182.1:39850-54323 GCA_013397555.1 Urocynchramus pylzowi | reverse complement strand
AAAAAAAAAAGAGCGAGAGAGAGAGATAGAGAAACAAAACATAGGAAAATAGGAAAAACAAGTGGTAACAATACAATTGCTCACCACCTGCTAGCCAATGCTCAGCCTTTCCCCAAGCACTGATAAGACCCTCCTGGCCAGGTCCCACTAATTTATAGATAGAGCACGATGTCATGGCATGGAATGTCACTTTGGCCAGTTTGGGTCAGCTGTTCTGGCCATACTCCACTCCAGATTCTGGTACAAATCCCTGCTGGTAAAGAATGGGAAACTGAAAATTCTTGGGCATTGCTCAGCAACAACTAAAACATCAGTGTATCATCAGCATCATTATTTTATTAAACCCGAAATACAGCACTGTAGATGCTACTAGAAAAAAACACAACTGTTGCAGAAATAAACAGGACATCAACCCACAAGTTTTTTCATGTTTATTCTTCAAATTCTTTCCCCATCCTATTCAGGGAGAAGTGAATGAGTAGCTGTTTTGTGCTTAGGTACTGACAGGAGTTAATACACAACACTGCCCTTCAATAATGGCATATGATTAAAGTTATTAGACTAAATTTATCATTGGCTTTATTTAGAATTTTTATGAGGCATTATATTGTGTTCCTTAAGTTAAAATACATCGGGAATAAATAAATTATTTTTCAAAATATTTTTCTCTGCATTCTTGTCTAAAATGTCACTTGCAGGTAGGAAAAAAAAAATCCATGTGTTATGATCCAATTAGTGAGAGGTGCCTCTGCCTGAATAAAGCTAAAATTTAAGTATTCCTTAGTGAAATTGCCTGTGAATAATATTGTTATATGTTCAGTCACTTTTGCAGGCCTTTTTCACACTTAAAATACTAAAAGACAATCAGCATTTTCCTGAAAGTATATTATTTGAATGCTTACAAGATGATCTGCAAAAGGACACTCAAGTGGCACAACTTAGAGTGCTAAGGATTATGAAGGACCTTTTCATATGCTGAAGTCAATTGTGTGGATTCTATTTAAAAGGAAATGTGTGGAAGGAAGATAAAAAGAAATAGAAAAGAGAGGGGTCAAGAAAATGTGAGAGAGAATGAGACAGAGAGAGAGAGAGAGAAAAGCAGAAGATATTCAGCACCCCTGGATCCAATGGCATCCCTTTGGTCTTCCTTCACATTGGGCTTCTAGGTTGTGAGGGTCCCAGAGTTCTTCTTCTGAGAGTACCACTTTTATACAGTCCAAGAGGCTGTTTCCTACAGTTATCTGTAGAGGCTTTGCCCATAACTTGGGGTGATCTCTGTGTGACTGGTGATATATGTATAAGCAGTCACCTCCTTTCTCACAGTTTGCCGCAGGGGGAGTTTTTGTCTGGATTCATTAACCACGATGTGCGAACCAGATCTGCCTCACCAGGCTTGAAATTAGTACCTTCCTGTTGTAAATTTCTCCTGTCTGTGTTTATCTCAGGTTCCTGCTGTGGTGGTTTATCTTATGGCAATTTCCTTCTGTGGCCTTGACAGAGTTCTGAGAGAGGCAACAATATTCTTTAAGTACTTACAGCATTAAAAATTTCCAAATATCATGTTGCCACGTAAAAAAAATGAGTAACCATTGAGAAAGGAGGGAGAGGATAATTTTGAATCACAGGAAATGTATTAACATCTTGGACAAGTAGATAATTTATTAAAATACAGTCAAAGCTATGAAATTGGTGGAGGTCCCAAAGTTCTGAATTATAGTCTCCTAAGCAGAATATCAGTAATCAATCAACTTCTATATGGCCATTGTATTTCAAATTTAAAAGCTATTTAAGATTTCTCAGACATTTTCTCATTGAGTGAGTATGTTTACATATGGGTAACACCCTGAATACTTTTAAACAACTCTAACTTAGGATGGAAATTTCACATTTCAATAGGCTAAAAGTATATAATTTAAGTGTGTTTTTTATTTGAATTCCTTCATATTCAGTTCAGTCTTGCTTTCTTGGAAGAGATAATATTATGTTAAAACTAATACACATTTTTCCAGCAATTAATTTTATGTTCATAATTTATTCTGAGCTGAGTCCAGACTACTGACTCCAGGCAAGGAGAAATAAATGTGTATAGTGTGAGGGTGATTATGAAATAAGTATTTATTCAAATCCTTGACCATATAGCAGGACTATAAAATACTTCAGTCACTTAATAGTGAAAAAAATACCTGGGAATATTAGGTTTTATGGACTATGCATTTTATATGGATACAATCCTGCAATAGATTTGCTAATAGAGCAGAGCACTTTTCAGCATTTGTGTTTAAGGGGAAGAGGTGAATGTAGAGAAAATCATAAATTGGAAATATTGCTGAGGCACACCTCTCCTTCAGAGTCCCTGACCAGAGCTTACCCGGTTTGTCAACCATAGTGAAATATATGTTATACAAGACGCTTGTGACACCTTGAAGGCACACATGTTCACATCTTCATCTAGTGAAATTAACTGTAAAATTTCAGTTTTCCTAGAGAAGTTGTCTGTGAAAGCAATTGTTGGTCAGTCACTTTTTCAGATCTTTTTCACCCTTAAAAAGCCAAAAGTCATTCAGCATCATTTTCCTGAAATTATATGATTTGATTGCTATTCAGGATGATCTGCAAAAGACACTCAAGTGACACAACTTTGATTGCTAAGAATTATGAAAGATTTTTCCTGATGCAAAAGGTAACAAGACAAAGGTGGCACAGTTCATTCATATATGTTTAGAAGGCTCGAAAATTTCTAAGTTTGTCACTCTTGAGTCCGGGATAAGATAAATTAGATTTATGACTTAGAGGAGACATTGATGTCTGATCACTACTCAGATAGGTGGATACTGTGGATGCGAAACTGGGTAAGAACTGTCAATCCAGAAAGCTAAATGCATCCTGGGCTGTATCAAAAGCAGTCTGACCAGGAGCTGATGCTCCTACTCACTCTCACATTAAATCCCTGCAGGGGTACTGAATCCAGAACGGGGGCTTATGAGAAAGGTCCCTTCCAGTCCAAACTATTGTATGATACCATGACTCTACGATTCTGTCTTCATGAGCCAAATAATCATTATATGTATTTAAATCATGTGATCATTAGTAATGAGAAGGGAAACCTTGGGCATATAATAGCTATCTATTATTGCATTATTCATGTAAACATCAGTTCAGTTTCCAGTGTCAATTAATAAAACACATGATAAGTTATTTGAAAATAACAGGATATAAAATTATTATAAACCTACAATTTCCCTCCCAATGAATACATACTGCAGCACTGTAGAAAGTAATGGAAAGGCTAACAAAGAACTGACAGCATGGCCTCAGATTTTCTGACGTTCATTTTAACTACCTTATTGTGCTATGAAATGTGGTAGTTCTTTAGAAACCACCTATAGGACAGGTGACAGTGTTTAGCAGACATATGAAAATATAACAAAATCCTGGTAATCTATTGCTTTTTAGCTGCTCAATTTCTTTTTGTTGAGCATCTTCAGTTTAATGACAAATTATACACAGAAAAATAAGATAGGGGGAAATGTCAGCAAGGAGCTCAAGAGGCCAAGGTCCTAGAAAACAACAGCATAAAAATACAAGTAAATAAATTACTTCATAAGCTTCAAGAGAGATACTACTTGTTAACTAGATACTCACTGAGACAAAGTTAGACTAAAGCTGTGTCTTTTGGGGAATTCTGGATGAATGACTGTTAACTGGAAACTGATTAGGCCATTCTAATATGGCCTTTAGGCAAATGCTTTATCTGTCGAGATATTTATGATCAAGCAGGTCTACAGTCTAGATTTCAGAGTATGATTGCAGGGTACAGACAATACCTGTGTAATTTAACAGATATAAATGTTCCATACTAGATGATGACTGGGAAGTGTTGTTACGTGTTTATACTTTCCATATTGTGTGGAGAGAAACAGATACCGAAGAGAATAATAGGAACACTAAAATTAGTTCAGAAGAAAAAAACAAAAACCAGACTAATGATTTTACAGAAGTCTTAGTCTTTGAGTTATAATATAGCTAGAGAATAAAAGAGCAACAAACTCCATAGACCCACTGGCATCCACTAATTCATCTTGTAAAAGGGCACTGGGGTTAAACCATCTAGAAGCTGTCTCTTCAATTACTTTAAAAGGCTAAAAGAACTATGATCTTTTTCTAAGTCCTTGTTACACTGGATAGTCCCTTTAGGTAAAAAAAGATAATCAGACTGACAAAATTCAGTGAATGGACAGTTAGTGGTTTTTACTGCACAAGCCAACAGCCTGGAGACAAGGGAGGAATGTCAAGTCCCGGTTTATTATTGCTTCACTGGGCTTGTTAACTGTTGCTTTTTCCAGTTGCATAACATGGATATTTTGGATGTCACTTGAATCTTTTCCTGCATGATCAGCTCCTCTTGAATATTTGTTTTGAACAGTGGAGCAAATTGTAATCACGGTTACCAGAGTGTAAATCAAGAGTAACTCCAGTCCAGGCACTGGAGTGTCATATTATGAAGCTAAACTCAGTTCAGAAAGAAACTCACTGAATAAATGCTGTGAACCTGCTAAAGCGTCTTTTCTGGAACAGAGGTACATGTCAAATTATCCCTAATATAGATATCCAAGATCTCTGCAGCATGTGTATTAGTTCTTTCTTCTGTAAACAACAAAGCTATTCTTTCCTCTGTTCCTGACTCATCCAGTCATTCTCCCACCCCCAGAGTTTCTACTATATCTGTGTGTCTTTTAAGGAATAGGCATGACAAAAAAGTTCTCTAAAAATATCCCTAAGAATTTTAACACCAGGATAAGAAATGCATGGGTTATTAAAATCTTTTTAATGGGCAAAGAAAAAGATCACTTTTTGTACATTTAACAAATATTGTTGGTATAACTTGAATCCAGTAATTGTTGGCCAGATAATTATTACAGAATAAGAAAAATACTAATGCACTTAAAATTGTTAAATACATATTTCTCATCTATTACTACTTCTCCTGTTATGTTTTCCCTCCCCCCGCTTCTAAGTTTCTTTCTAGTGTTGGCATGTGTGATGGAGTGTTATTGGAAATTTTTAATATCTGAGCTACATTGCCCAGACAGAAAGATATAGTATTCATGCTATACACAGTTCTTCTACACAGTTTTTTTCCCCCTACATTTCCCAAGGAGTCATTTTTATGTTTAGTAGCATGATCTTTCTTCAGTGGCTTGCATCTCCAGACTACCTCCAAACTGACTATACATGCGGGTATGCCAGTACATGTTGCCTGTTTTCTTTGTTACACTCAAAATCAGTTTCTGTAACTGCTCATGGATAAGTTATTTATAGCCAAGGGGTGTCTAGTGAAAAGCCTACGTCCTATGCCTATACTCCTCTATGCTGCATCCCATTTCCACACTTTTCAAGGACTCTGCTTTCCTATCAGGCCTGCATTACTCTACCTTATATCACTTCTACGGTGGAATGAATAGCAACAGAAGACCAGGGAAGAACAACTGGTGTCATCTGTCTTGATAATGGGGGTTCACAACATTCTTACACCTGCAGTGGAGAGATATATATTTGAAGAATTAATTATTTGATGAAGGAGTTGGCTGTATGGATGCATCCAAAGTTGCAGGCAATGGCTCAATGCCCAAATAGAAAACTAGTGGTGTTCCTTAGGTGTCCATACTGGGACCAATACTATTTAATGTCTTAGTTCATTACACAGATGATGGGATGGAGTGCATGCTCAACAAGTTTGCAGATGACAGCAAGCTGAATGGCTCAGTGAATACTCTTGAGCAAATGGATAACATCTAGCTGGACCTGAACAAGCTTGAGGAGTGGGAAATGTGGACTCATGAAGTTCAACAAGGCCAAGTGTAAAATCCTACACCTGGGTCAGGGAAACCAATCCCCACTATCAATATAGACTGGGCAGTGAATATGTTGAGAGCAGCCCTGTGAAGGAGGACTTTGGAGATACTGCTGTACTCACTTAGAGCAAGCCTGGCCAACCACAGTCCTTATTCTTGCAGTCTTGGTATACACTTCATAGACTGCTTCTAGCAATACTGTACTGTATGATTAGGCTATAGACTAACACAGAACTTGCAATTACTCCTGTAGCTTATATTTTGTTTCTCTGGAATGACATCAGCAGCTGATATATTATGTAATTTGATGTGTTTGTATCACCTTACAAAACAAGCTACTCATCTTTATTCCGTTATTTGCTTTTTTATTACGATTACTTTTTAAAAATTTATTTTTAACTTTAAAGAGCATAGTTTCACTGCTTTTCAGACAGAGAAATAGAGAATCCATATTATTTTCTACATTCACTCTCATGTAAATAAACAAAAATATTACAGAAAAGAAAGATTATTGGCCTCCGCCCAAAACACAGGAGAAGAACTGTAAATAACATATTGAAAGAAATGCAGCTTCTAAAATATCTGTAGGTAATCAAAATGATTTACAAAGGGCTAAGATATGACATCTGTTCTTCTAATTGATGCAATTTCTCCTACTGTGCTCTTTACTGACTGCCTACTACATTAAGAGGAATTATCAGATGACACAAGGTAGGGTTAAAAACACAATGGAAATCAACTGACTCTGGCTTCTTAGATTTTTTATAGTATAATATTCAGGTTCACTCTTTTAATCCTGAAAAAAAGCTTCAGCAACTCATGCTATGAAATATGAATATTCATAAAAATTATCAATCAGCATTATTAATACTCTTGATCATATAATTATACATGTGAATGTATACATTTATTATACATATAATACATATGTATATAATACATATATGTATAGTTACATATGTGTGCCGGTATATTAAACAACTTTGCAAGTATGATATTAAGTAATTGCAACTAAATCTTTCTGCCTCATGGAGAAAGGAATGAATTATTAACCTCATATTTTTAATATTTTGATACAAGTTCTCTTGTGTCTTTTGGATATGCAATACAATCATGATGATTTTAATTTTTTACAACAGCTTCTATAAACAAAGTCTTACGAAGATGGTTTTTAAAAGTAATAGAAAACTAAGCTGAAATTGCAAAAACGCGATTTTGCTAGAAAGCAATGTCCTTATTTGACTTTAAAACCATGGGGTACCTACCTAAACAATGTAGAGGGAAGAGTTAAACACATCAGCATCCTAGCCATATACTCCCATGTTCATATTTCAGTCCTTCTCCTAATTGCATACACCTGCACCAAATTTTTGAAACAATTACTCTCTTTTTCTTCAAGGTACTGCAAAATGCATTTTACAGAGCAGTTAGACCCCCAGTAAGTATTTTGTTCACTCCTGCCCCTGCAGGAACTCTGAACCAGTTTTAATATCTCCTCATGGATTCTTTACTCATTGTAATGTTATAAAGCACTCTTCTATCATCTCGTTAACATGGAAGCAGTTACATTTCCATGTCATAATTAAAGACAGAAAGGCAGAGAATATCTGGTGTTCCAGTAGCTTGTCCAGAGAGTCACAGGAGTAGGAGGCAGAGACTTCATCTTGCTTCAGGTAGTCTTACATCACTTTAGAAGTACATTTTAGTGTTAATATATATGAGATGACTTTCATGCATAGAAATAGAATTTGAACAAGGGAAAGGGTCTGTGATGTGCTTCAAGCAGTGCTACAGAAGATGGAATTTTTCTTGCCTAGATTTGAAACTGAAGAAATTGCATCCTCTGTAAGTACACTGCAAAATTTTAGAGCAGCCACATTCACTTTTTTTTTGCAGCATCCAGTACCACCACCATTCTCTGATGGGTTGGGCAGAGGACCACCTCAGTCGCTGATGCCAGTGCACCCTACTTAATATCAAAGCATGTTGCTTAGAACTGTCAATAAAGAGAATTTTATGTTCCAACTAAGTTTAAATAAATAACATTTTACATGATATAGCATTCTACATGTTTCTTCAGTTTGTAGCTGTGATCAACAGCTCAATCTCCAAGTAAAAACCAGTGATGGGTGATGTTTCTCAGGGGTTGGCATTGGGACTGGATCTGCTTTCCACCTTTGTCAGCAACATGGACAGTGGACTTGAGTGCACCCTCAGCAGATCTGATGATGGCATGGAGACACTGTGGTGCTGTCAACATGTTGAAGTGAAGAAATGCCTTCCAGAGGGACCTGGACAGGCCTGAGAGGTGGGCCTGTGAGAAGCTTACGAATCATAGAATTATAGAATGTTAAATGTTGGAAGGGACATTAAAGATCATCTAGTCCCAACTCCTCTGCCATGGGTGGGGATGCCACCCACTAGATCAGGTTGCTCAGAGCCTTGTTCAGCCTGGCCTTGAACACTGCTAGGGTTGGAATATGCATAACTTTCCTGGGCAACGTGTTCTGGTGTCTCACCACTCTCACAATAGAAAATTTCTTCCTAATATCTGATTTAAACCTACCCTCTTGCAGTTCACAACCATTAACCCTTGTCCTGTCACTACATNGAGTGCACCCTCAGCAGATCTGATGATGGCATGGAGACACTGTGGTGCTGTCAACATGTTGAAGTGAAGAAATGCCTTCCAGAGGGACCTGGACAGGCCTGAGAGGTGGGCCTGTGAGAAGCTTACGAATCATAGAATTATAGAATGTTAAATGTTGGAAGGGACATTAAAGATCATCTAGTCCCAACTCCTCTGCCATGGGTGGGGATGCCACCCACTAGATCAGGTTGCTCAGAGCCTTGTTCAGCCTGGCCTTGAACACTGCTAGGGTTGGAATATGCATAACTTTCCTGGGCAACGTGTTCTGGTGTCTCACCACTCTCACAATAGAAAATTTCTTCCTAATATCTGATTTAAACCTACCCTCTTGCAGTTCACAACCATTAACCCTTGTCCTGTCACTACATGCCCTCATAAAAAGTCCTTCTCCAGTTCTCTTGGAGGGCTTTATGCAGTGATAAGTTCTTCCTTAAACCTTCTCTTCTCCAGGCTGAATAATCCAACATTTCTCAATTAGTCTTCATAGAAGAGGTGCTACAGCCCTCTGATCATCTTTGTTGTTTTTGTCAGGACCTGCTCGAGCAGGTCCATGCCTTTCTTATGTTAGTGCCCCAGAACAGGATGCATTACTCCAGGTGAGGTTTCACAAGAGCAGTGCAGAGGGGAAAAATCACCTCCCTCAACCTGCTGGTCACAGTTCTGATGTAATAAATATTGGCCAATGAGGTATAAATAAAGATTCCAACCTTTCAGGTGGAAATGGACCTGAACAGGCTTCTCCCATATCCTGAGACATCTGTGACTTCTGGTCCAAAATTAGCATTAGTAAATTTTGCAGGGATTAATTTTTCAGTTTAATATATTAAAAAATATTAAATTGATTAAATTAAAAGTTAAAAGCTCTGCTTTCAAAAATCCCTTATTTCCTCAATTAATATTTTTAAATATTTTCAGATGCCTAAGATGGAAACTTGGGAAATTTTACCTACTGTTCACTACCTTTTTTAGGAATTTCACCATTGTGTTCCATCCAAGTCCTGCTGAAGTACTTACACAGAATTTAGGAATACCTTGCAGTCTATTAAAAAGCCCATGTTCAAGTCAATGTCCTGGGAGATCTAAAGCAGCATTTAAAAATGAGATACTGTCTCAGTGGTTTCAACAATGAGGCTAATCCTGCTAGGCCTGCTCAAGCATAAAGGTAATTAGGAAGGAAAGCAAATAGAAATGAATAGTCAAGCCAATGTTTATTAGCTCTGTCACTAACTATTCTGATGGATTTAAAACAGAGATCTGAAACTAAATCCTATGATAAATGGTTATTTTCGTTTTTGAAGCTGTTGGGTATATAGAATTGACCTTCTGATGCTGAACAAACACTAAAGCATGAATCATTATAATGTGAATAGAGAAGCAGGTCTAAGTTTAAAGGCAGATATGAAAAACTTAACTTTATCATGGACTGAAATTGCCACATTATAAATAAATAAAGCTGTAGGATGTACTCTCATTACCTGGTTGTGGATCAAATTCTAACAAAATAAAAATAAATATCTCTAGTAGAGAAAAGTAGTAAATATTCCTCAGGCAACATTAATGGCTAGGCATAGAAAAACAGCTGTATGCAGTAAAGTAGGACTGAAACAGTAGAATTAAGTCTCAGGAATGGGAGGAAATTTCATGGGAACTTGAGACTAAGCTACATAACAATTAAATAGTCAATGAGACTTACGTAATCACAACTTCAAAATAATTGAAGAACATAAATTCTCATTGATTTAAACAGGATCTAAGAGTATAAATATCTTTAGAAATTTGATAATAGGGATATATATTTATTTTTGATTAACAAATAGATTTAAAGATCCTCAGAAAATATTTCTAGAAGGACAAATTAATTAGGTTTTCACAAACTAAATTTTTCAAGTCTATAATTTTTTAAAAGTCAGTTTGAGCCATTTCAACTTTATGAATCAGCTGAGCTCACCACGTAATGTCTCTTACTTAAAATGTTTACAGTGTGACCCAAGAAAAGAGATCTTTTTCTTTTTCTTTTTCTTTTTCTTTTTCTTTTTCTTTTTCTTTTTTCTTTTTCTTTTTTCTTTTTCTTTTGAATTATATCCAGACAGTTTTGCAAATCAGGCAATATATGATAGTTTAAATTTGAGTCACTGGATCACATGTCTGAGCACTTGCCTTCTAGTCTCTATATGATTTTTTTTATCTTCATTTAAAGTTACTGTAAATAACACCTCATACTCCAGCAACTGCCTAAGTTTCTTACACAATACACATGGCTCTATGTTTAAAATAAGAAAGAGAAAATTCATAGAATTCTGATTTTGATACTTCAAAATATTTTAAATGAAGAACACCAAAACAGGAGTTACAATTTTTGTTTATGAGAAAAAAACCCCAAAACTAAACCTGATGTGAGCATATTAAATAAAAGTGCATCTGGAGAAAGAATGAATTAAGTATTGACATTTAGGAATATAAAAGTAGCTATTGTAAAAAACTTGGTGTTCCTGAAAAGAAAGGACAAGAAATATTTTATTTGCATGAGAAAGACCTTTACAGGACCTCAAACATGAATCATTAGAAATTTCTACTAATGTGCCATTGACTAATCTGGAGCTTCTCCCCTCTATTTGCTCTCTGCAAAATACTCCACCTATACTGCATTGCCTAGAAAGTATTTGACAACTCTGACAGTACTGGTATCCTAAGATCAGGATGCAAACTTCTCTTCCCCTTGTCTATCTTTTTGTGTCATCTTCTGTCTCTTTATTCACACGAGAATTGTAAGGTCATTACAAGATATACTCATGTTCTGATTTCATGTGTATACAGCACAAAAATTACCATGTGCTTATGGGGATGTCTCCAAGGTACCAAAAATGCAGACATTAAATGATAATTTATTGGTTCAATATAATCTGAAGCAAGTTCTCTAAGCAGTTTAGCTGGAAAAATTATAGTGTGATACTATAAATAACTCATATTCTTTTTTTCTGTTCTTTAATGAACAGATTTAGTTTTCATTTTTGATTGCCAGTTAAGAAAAAAATGTTGTGATGTACAAAAGTTATTGTTAATTTTTAAATTATTTTATGTTATTTGTTTTTAAAACTATTTTGTTATTTGTTTTTTAAAATATTTTGTTATTTATTTTAAAATTATTTTATGTTTTATTTGTTTAAATATCTTAAAAACAAATTAAAAACTGTTACACTACTATTCTCCCCATCAGGGAACTGGATTTTACTTATTTTTATTCAATTATTTACTTCCAGGTGTATGTGTAATATTCATTATGTCTATATTTATGAGTGTATTTTTTTGATATCAAATTATTTGTAGAATCCCACATGTTGACTGTGGTGTTACCAGCATTACATAATACTGAGGGAAGTTAAATTTTTCCATTGAAAGATCTCATTTTCAAATGGTTGCTACTTTTCCAGAAGTTAAATTTTCAAGCTGAGATGCTATATTATGTGTTACAATATCAAACCATTAGGTTTGGATTTTTTAGTTTAGGAGAGAGACTTTTGAAATTTTCTAGGGTATCCAATTCAAAAGCTAGAAGAAGACAGATGAGTAGACTAAGTTTAAGCTCCTATTGAGACAGGGACTACCTTTCAGATAGTTCTAAGTGTTCTCAAAACTTTAAGGAAATTTAGATAATCTTGGGGTTCAGTTCGGTAGATTTTCAAATTGTTCATTTATTGCACAAATACTTAGTTGTTGCAGTTGTTGTTCAAAATAAAACAGATGCAGAAGCTATGGATGGTTTCTGTCTCATATCTAACAACTTAGAAGATGTAGATTCATCCATGACAAAATGGTTTTAAAATATCTGCTAGTTGAGGTAAAGTTAATCAGGCAGTTCCCAGGAGACTTTAAATATTTGCCTGTTTTTGTTAGGCACCACCTGATGCTTCTTCCATACCTTTAAAAAGCTCTGCTATTACGCAGAAAAAAAAAACCAAAACCAAACCAAAACAAAACAAAACAAAACAAAACAAAACAAAACAAAACAAAACAAAACAAAACAAAACAAAACAAAACAAAACAAAACAAAACAAAACAAAACAAAACAAAACAAAACAAAACAAAACAATACAAAAGCCCCCCCCCCCAAAAAAAAACCATAACAAAAAAATCCAGAAACGCTCATGGGCTGAAATATTAACAAGCAAAAACATTACTCTTTAATGTAGGAGGAGTCAGAGTATTCAAATGTTCAGAGAAGACAAGTATTAACAGCTTCCAATGCTCTGGTTGCTCTTGATTTTGAATTAAAAGGCTTTAAAATTAGAAATACAACAAGCATGGAACCATAGAACCATAGGATATGCTGAGTTGGAAGGGAACTATCAGGATCATTAAGTCAAACTCCTAGCCCAGTGCAGGAAAATCCAGAAACCACATCATGTGCCCAAGAGCATTGTCCAAATGCTTCTTGAACTCAGACAGGCTTGGTGCTATGACTACTTCCTTGGGGAGCCTGATCCAGTACTCAACAACTCTGGATGAAAGACATTTTCCTGTTATCTAACATAAGCCTCCCCTGACTCCCCTTCATGGCATATACTCAAGTGCAATCACTCGTCTCAAGAGTGAAGAGGTCAGTACCCTCCACTTCCCCTCATGAGCATGTTGAAGATCTCAATGAAGTCTTCCCTCAGTTTCTTCCAGGCTGAACAGACCAAGGGACCTCAGCTGCTCCTCACACATCTTCCTCTCCAGATCCTTCACCATCTTCATTGCTCTCCTTCGGATACTCTCTAATAGCTTCATGTCTTATATGCTGGCACCCAAACTGCCCCCAGCACTCGAGGTGAGGCTGCCCCAGTGCAGAGCAGAGCAGGACAATCCCCTGCCTTGCCCAGCTGGTGATGCTGGGCCTGATTCTTCCAGCTGGCCCTCCTGGCTGGCAACTGCTAACTCATGTTAAATGTGCCATCGACAAGAACCCCCAGGTGCCCTTCTGCAGCACTGCTCTTCAGCCTCTGGTCTATACACAGAACTAGGGTTGTCCTATCCCAGGTGAAGAATCCAGCACTTGCCCTTGTAAAAGTGCTTAAAAAATGTTTTAAGAAGCTGGACATGTCTGAAGCCAGGGAGAGCACTGAATTTTCTGTTCTCCTAATTCTTGAACAGAAGGTCTAAACACTGGGTCACTGGGACATCATAAAAAGTGTCTCTTTTCCCTCCTCTACAATGAGCTGCCTTTACAAGCAAATACAGTATGGAATTCATCTCCGAAATGTTTTGAATCTCCTGGCATGCTGTATATTTCTTCTAATCACATCTTAAAAAATTGGGCACCTGAGAGTATGCCATTTTCCTCTGCTTAGCTTATTACTTTTTTTTGTAACTCAGACTGAATGCTGATAGCTTGTATCTGCTGAGATATATGTTCTCTGAAGAAGACAGATTGCTAGAAGCAGGGAACAATAGCATGTTTAGGTAATTTCAGGGCATGGACCGACTGAGCAGAGGGAATACTCAGCTTTTATTTTATTTGAGGCCTGAACAAGTCCTCTTCTGTATCTGTGCACTTAGGGATTAACACTAAAAATATCTTTTATTTTATGCTCTGAAGGCTTGAAAAGCTAGAGTTCTGGGAAAGTATTTTGCATTAGGTGGCAGCATATACCTATATCCATATTTGTAAATTCAATGTACTTGACATCAGTTTCTGACTGTGAGGCTGGCTATTCTGGAATGATTTCCTTTTCCATTGTACTGTCATCTTCTTAACTTTGCTATGAGCCTCTCATCTTTTTACTTTTGGGCATAAGGGAGATAAAAACAGCAGGACAATATTGATACTGATAAAGAATATTCTGTCAAGCAGCTGGACCACAGCATGAAAACTGAGTCCTTTCTAGGAGGTCTTTCAGTAGAGAATTTTATTTTACTCTTATCATACCCAGAAGAAAGAAGAAACTAATTCCAGTCTAGACAAAAAAAAAAAAAAAAAAAAAAAAAAAACTAC
>VZRH01006182.1:0-39835 GCA_013397555.1 Urocynchramus pylzowi | reverse complement strand
AAAAAAAAAAAAAAAAAAAAAAAAAAAAAAAAAAAAAAAAAAAAAAAAAATTATTCTGTAACTATAAGTATTCATTTTCTTTCATGGCCAAAAATATCTTTCAACTTGAAGTGTTCTTTGGACTGATTCTTATATAACAAGAAATGGTAAATATAAAGGCCCTAAATGCTGTATCTACAACAGAAAATTGCATTCACCTTAGACTATTCTCTTTCACTGAGAACATCCATTGTCTAAATTACCTCATCTTATTTCTCTGAATAGCATTTTATCATGTCAAAACTGCCTTTTGGAAATTATCTCTAAGCAGTAGTAACCTATGAGCCTTGCTTGGAATTTATCTAAGAAAGGTTTTGCAAATCCATATCAAAGTTAAAGTGCGAGTTTCTAGTCTGTATTATAAGTGGGAAAATTCTCCCAAATTAAAGACACCAAGCTTGTGTGTCTGGAAATATTTCTTGTGTTCATTATTTGCCCACCTTTGGAAGAACTGACAGGCAACTCAGGAGAACTGTCTTAAGTCAGAGCTCATAAGGGTGTCGTGACATTATGCAGGGAAAAAATTAGAAGAGCAAAAACCCAACTAGAACTTAATATGGCTAAAGCTGTGAAAAACAAGATGTTTTTATAAATATATCAGCAAAAAAATGAGTGCTAAGGAGAATCTCCACGTTTCACAATTTGGGGGGTGGAATCATAACAACATGGGATGAGGAAAAGTCTGAGATACTTAGCACCTTCTTTGCCTCAGTCTTTAATAGATCAGCAAGGGGTCTTCAGGTTGCCCAGCCCCATGATCTGAAATATTGGGAGAACATGAAAAACTGCCATAGAACACAGAAGAAACAATCCAAGATATGCTACACCTCTTAGATACACAGAAGCCTATGGGGCCATCTGAGATTCACCCAAGTACTGAGAGAGCTGATGGAAGTGCTTACTGGGCCACTTTCAATCATTTACCAGCAGTCCTGGCTTTCTGAGGTGGTCCCAGCTGACTGTGCATTAGTAAATATGATACCCATCTGCAAGACAGTCAGGCAGGAGGATCTGGGGAACTACAGGCCTCACAGCCTGGCATCAGTGCCAGGGAAGATCATGGAGCAGATCATCTTGAGTGCCATCATATAAGACGTACAAGACAACCAGGGAATCAGGGCCAGAGAGTATACATTTATGAATGACAGGTCCTGCTCAACCTGACTGATCTACTTCTATGAAAAAGTGATCCACTTGGTCAATGATGGAAAGGCTGTGGATGTTGGCTGCCCAGATTTTATTAAAATCTTTGACACTGTCTCCCACAGCATTCTTCTGGAGAGTGTGGCTGCTCATGGCTAGGACATGCGCAATGTCCATTGTGTAAAAAACTGTCTGGATGATGGCCCAGAAAGTGGTGGTGAATGGAGTTAAATCCAGTTAGTGGATAGTCACAAACTCCCCAGGGCTCAGTATTGGGGCAAGTCTTGTTTAATATCTCTATTCCTGGATGAGAGGATTAAATGCATCTCATATAAGTTTGGAAATGACACCAAGTTGAATGGGAGTCTTGACCTGCTGGAGAGTAGAAAGGCTCTAACCTGGAGAAGCTGGATTTATAGGCCAAAGCCTAATGGCTAACGGCAATTTTCTAAAGCTCAACAAGGCAAAGTGCTGGATCCTGCATTTGGACAGGCTGAAGGAAGAATGTCTGGAAAGCTGCTGGCAGAGAAGGACCTTGGTGTGCTGGCCAACAGTGGCTCAGTGTGAGCCAACGTGGGCCCAGGTGGCCAAGAAGGCCAATGGTATCCTGGCCTTCAGTGTGGCCAGCAGTAACAAGGCAGAGATCATCCCCCTGTACTCAGGTGAGGCTACACTTCAAATCCTGTGCTCAGCTTTGAGCTCCTCAATACAAACAGGACATTGAGGGGCTGGAGAGTGTCCAGAGAACATCAGTGAAGCTGTAGAAGGGACTGGAGCACAGATCTCATAAAGAGCACCTGAGAGAGCTGGGGTTGTTTAGCCTGGAGTAAAGCAGGGTTGGGACAACCTTCACACTCTCTACAAGTGGCTGAAAGGAAGTTAAATCTTGAAGGGTGTCAGTCTCTTCTCCCAGGTAAAAAGCAATAGGATGACAAGAAATGGCCTCAAGTTCTTTCAGGGGAAATTTAGATTGGATATTAGGGAAAATTTCTTCACCAAAAGGGTGGTCAGGAATTGGAGAAAGCTGCTGAGGTATACGGTAGAATTATCATCCTTGGAAGTGTTCAAAATATATCTAGATGGGGCACTTGAGAACATTGTTTATTGGTGAAGGTGGCAGTGCTATTCCACTGGTATGACTTCATGATCTGTGATCTTGGGGATCTTTTCCAGCTGTAACAGTTTTATGCTTCTATGTTTAATTTAGCATATTACTAGAAATGTAGGCAGTTTTCTAGACTTCAGAGGAAGCTGTGAATATAGCATTTCAACAAATATCTTGGCTATCTTCTCTTATAGGTTTTCAAAAACTTATTCACAAAATTCCAAACACAAATATAAAGTTTTTTTATTGCTGCTTTGTCCAGTATTATGTGCTAAAAGTGTCTCAAACTCAAGTTTAATATAGGGTTTCAAAATAATATTCGAGTAACTATAAAAGTTCGTTTATAGTGCCATAATTTCCTGGCTGTAACTACTCAATTTAAGATTCAGTAACAAAGGGACACTGTGTTCTTCCAAATAATAAGTACTATGAAGATTCACATACTGAACAATTCTATTTTTGCAGAATTTTGATGTTTAAGTCATCAAGTTATATGTGCATTGGCTGATGTTATATTTTCAGATTTAAGTGAATAATATATTTTGGTCAAGGGAAGTTATGTATATACTTAGATAAGCAATTCACTTACATCATTAAATCCAAATACCAAGGTATACAGTAAACAAGTAATAGTTTAATACAGTATTCGCTGCTAAAAATTCTGTTTAAATGCCAGGAACTAACAAATGAGGCCAGCAAATGATAATTGAGTCAATTAATGTACTGTGACAAGCTGGGGAAAATGAAGTATTTTCGTGCTATATCAATGAAAGTGCTGCCTGTTGTAAAGCTGCTAACATAAGCATTGGTAGAACATACCAATATGAACCTTTTATCATGTTCCTCGTTCATGTTTTGAAGCCAGTGCAGGAGAGACATTAGAATCTGCTTTGCATTCTGTTTAACATTGTCTTTTTCTGTAGCAGTTTCTTAAGGCATCTGTGATGAGGGATTAGGACACACACTTAACTGAGAGAATAAATTTTTTTCTCTAGGAAAAGAACAGTTATAAAAACCAATTAGCAGGAAAAAAAATAATAAAAATAATGAAAGTCCTAACTGAGATAGTTCCCATTTTTCAGGAAAGTAACCTAAATTAGTTTAAAAAATATTGTTATAGGTGAATTGGTATTTGTAAAAGAGAGACCTTTGTCTTGGNTCGGAAATCACTTTTACAAAAACCAATTAGCAGGAAAAAAAATAATAAAAATAATGAAAGTCCTAACTGAGATAGTTCCCATTTTTCAGGAAAGTAACCTAAATTAGTTTAAAAAATATTGTTATAGGTGAATTGGTATTTGTAAAAGAGAGACCTTTGTCTTGGATTTTTTTGAGAGTAATTTGTGAAAATGCATTCAAAATTTTGAATTTTAGATTAGAGAGTGAGATATTCAGAGAATACCTAGTAAACTTTTGTCAAAAGATCTTTGAGGGCACAGATTAAGTCATGATTTAAGATAGCTTTAACAGCTTCAGTTTCAACTTGAAAATAAAAGAATTATACTTAAAGTAAGAACAAATCTGATGTCTGACTTTTCCATTTAAATTAACACCTCTGAAAACTTCTGAACAAGAACATATATTAATGTCATAAGTGGGATCAAACAAAACTTCAACTTTTACCATGAAGTGAATCATTGCCTCAGTATGGAGGCTTATTTCTGAATTATCGTGCATTAGTTTCCTGAAACCACCCTACATTTTATTTCAAAGGTGCATGAAAAAAAATAATTAATAAATTAGCTTTTCATTTGGAGTATTTGACAGTAAACAGGTTCATGGGATAAGTAATGTGAATTTCTAATTCATTCTTAGTCTTTTCACTGTCTAAAAGAGGTATAGAGTAGCTTGTTCATGAAATCCAAAATTTAAGTGAAAGAATGAATGAAAAAGACCTTAAATTTTTGAAAAAAAGGGGAAAAAAGCCAGGGAAGGCCAAAAGGATGTGTGTATGTATGCATGTGTGAATTATATATATATATATTTACACACATATAAAAATTATAAAATAATATATATATATATGAAATTATAAAATATTTTAAGCTTTATATGTTTATGCACATATATTAAACACAAAATAAGAGATGCAGCCAGGTACTAATGCATTCAGCCATTACATTTTTAAACCTTTTGCCTTTACGAAGGCAAGAAAGCTAGAAGAAGAAAGCTGTCATCATGAAAGTGAGATGAAAAGGACTTTAGAATGAGGAAATACAATACAAAAAAAATAAAATTATGGTGGAGATGACAGACACAATCTCTCATATGAGAGGAGAAGGAGGCAGAAAAATCAGCATTCCTATGAAAGAATGATGGAAGCACAGAGTAGAATTATACTATTTCTCATATGTAAGTAACAAAATAGTGTTAGCAAAAGCATAAGGAAATGCAAAAAAAATATTCACCAAAAAATAGTAGAGATTAAGAGGTCCATTACTGGGCCATGCATGGACTTCATAAACAACTATTGTTTGCCTTGTATGTTGAGGCCAAATACAGGTGTCTGGAATGTAAAATATAGAACAGTAGATATTTGAGAAGAAAATTAATAAATTACTGTATTGCAAGATTTCACTGGCAATTCGAGAAGGGTGGGGAGGTGCAGCTTTGTTTGGTAAACTGTCAGAATCGTGTGAAGGGTTGGTATTACATTTGTTGGGATACTTTTTAGTAGGGGATGGTACTGTGAGAGGTAGGACAGCATGACATGTAGGGTAGAATTTTGCCTTACCAGTTCTGGCTTCATGAGTGGTTATTGCTTATCAGCTCTGGGGGAACTTGCTCTGGGGGAAAAAAAAAAAAAACCCAGATTCAATCACATCACTCACAACATTAAAACTGTCTTTTTCATTTCTTTACAGACTATAAATATAACCTAGATGACTGGTGAAGCTGTAGCAGCTATTGACAAAGAGGCAATGCTTTGTAAACTGAATCCCAGCAAAATTCTTTGAATGTATCATTATACATAATACCTGCAGGGCAGGCTGTTCTACATATTGTTCAAAAACTTGGAATAATGAGAACCTGTACATAATTCTTGTGTTAAGAAGCAAACTAAAATTAAAAAAATGTAGTGTATGAAGGACTTAAATATTTTTGTTTCCATTATTTTATTAGAACTATGAAAATATAAATATTTTGTACTTTAATGTTACATCATTTTACTATTTGAACTCATAAATTCTGAAAGTCTGTAGAACATCCTAAGAAATAGGTCAAAAAGTGCTAAAGAAGTTTTACAATATTGTTTTTTTTTAAATGATTGGATCGAAAATACACATATAAACAGTCCTACTGCAAGAAAGCTTGGGCATATTTTTTAAAAAAAATCAGGTTGGCTAAACATGGATATTTCTTCATAAACCTCAAACACAGGAGAGATTATGTAGAAAAATTGAACCTTGGACCAGGTACTAAGCATAAACTGACCTGAACATAATCAGGAAAGCCGCTTCACAAATTAAATATACTAAGGTACAAAGTTACACAAGCAGTTATGCTGCAAGTAGGTTAACAGCAACATGGAAACTTTGAAATTTATACTAATGCCACAAAAATGAAGTAAATCACATTATACTAACTTGAACACAGAACAGATGGCAATTACAATGAGAAAGATAAAATTTTAGTCAGGAATAAGCAAGAAAACTTTAAAAGTGCTCAAGTCAATTCACACATTTTCCTTTTTTGGGTTAATTTAATATAAAAACACTTGGACTTTGGGTGATGAAGTCTCAGAGTTTAAGTAATTTATCTCTTTAGAATTCAGGGATACTTGTTGAGAGTTTGAAAGACTGGGTAAAGCTCTGTGGTCCCTCTGTTTATAAAATCAGAAAAGATTAATTACTAGATATAGATATACTGGCTAATAAATATTCCTTGAAAACTATTAGGAACAAGTAATCAAACCAACTATGTTTTCCAGTTTTCCTTCTTTCTGTGTTTGCATGTGAAACATCAATAATAATCGTAGCCAAGAAATTAAAGAGATGAGACATCTGGTGGTATGGATAGAACAGTTCTGAACTCCATTAGCAAGGCTTTGGAGCCTCCACCACCACTGTTTAAAACAGAATAAAAAGAACATCTGTCAAAAATGACTTATACTTAAGCAGAAACTGAGTTAGATACCTTCATGAGATACCTTCATGAGGTACCTTCATGATCTCCGTTCCAATCACAACATGCAATGAACTGAATAAAAACAATAGACATAAATATTCTAGTAGCATTAAAAAACTGTTCAGAATCAAGCTTCTATTTGACCATGGCAGTAGTGTCTATTTTAAAAAAATGGATTAAATAAATTTATTTATTTATTTTATGTGACTTTTTAAACTGAGTAGCAGCTGACAAAAATATGAAATCTTCTCATTCGAAAACATTAAATTCAAATGGAATAGAAAAGTCTTCCTTTAATTGCTTACAGTATTTTAAGCTACTCATATTACTTTCTAACTTAAAACTGCATGACATTCTATAAATAATCACAATTTCAACTTTAGACTTTACAATGGGTACCACATTATTTCAACCTGCTTGAAAATCTCTTTATCTTGAATTCTTGGCTTTAAAATCTGTTATGTCTCTTACAGGATCTCAAATATAGCATCCTTTTACCCAAAATTTCATAGATTGCCCTCCATATAATATAAAAACAACTTTTGTATCTTGGTGCAAGTTCAGAGAACTATGTTAATTATACTAAAGCAACATCTAAGCTAGTTGCTTTTTACACAAGCTTTTCACTCCATTTGTGCCTTTTCAATTGTTCAGTAATATATTCATAGTGCTTAAGCAGAGAGGAGAAAAAGAAAGTCATAGCTACATTGAGTTAAATACCACAAAGAATCATTGGATTGTGTCATTGGCCTGAACTACTTTTTTTTTTTTTTCCTAGTTAATCTGTATAAAGCTCAATTAGTTGTAAAGTCTTAGAGTTTTTATCACTTTTGTTTTTTCCAATAAGAAGTCATATAAAGAAACTTCCAAGATGCTATCCTGATCTGACGAAGGTCATTTTAGTCTCCTTTCTTGAAAGGAAATCAAACTCTCAAAAGACACTCTGAGGGAATACAGAGACATTAGATTTCCTGCATTAAAATGACATTTGCCAATGCAATGAATAGTTTTCATTGAAGAAGGGAGAGGGACAAGGAGGACAATGACACCTTCTCAGTTTCTTTCCTCAATGACAACCAGATATATATAAAACCCAGTTGTGTGCTCATGCATGTGAACTATCTCTCTGAAACCTGCAAAAGGTTGGGCATTCGAATTACAATGCAGTGGTGAGAGAACATTTATATTCTTGGCCTCACAAAGAAGTCATAGAAATTGGAAACTATCCAGAAATTACTGGAGGAGAATGCCAAACTGCCACTGACGTACAGAACAAGGTAGGAATAGTTCAAGGATGCCACATTTTAAAAAGTAAATAAAACTGTGAGGTAATTTAGAAAAAAAAAATCTCCCTGTTTGCTGAGAAATAACTTAAGGAACTTTTCACTTTTCTTACAAAGGAACAACTCAAGAGGGAGAATATTGAGGTAGAATAAACCAAGTACTCAAGCAACATAAAAGCTACAGGCCTCTTAGGAAGAAAGGTTGTTTTTAAATAAACTTAGTTTTGAAATGCCTTAAGAAGCTGATGATATTGCCTATCTATAGTTTTGTCTCACAGGGACTGTTTGCTATCTCTTCCTCTAGCATTGCTTGGTCTTTTTTTTTGTTTTATTCTTCTAAGTCTTTGTTGTTTTGTTTTTTTTTTTTTTGCATTTTCATTTCTTCATTCTGTGCCACATTGCATCAGGTATCACAAGGTATATTCTGTCTGATGTCTTTAAGTTGTTTCAATTTCCTTATGATCTTTCTAATTTATTTGATGTGAATTTACTTTATTGTATTGTCTGTAATTAATTTATTTTTTGTGTTCCTATAACCACATGTATGTCTTAAAATACTGTGTAGTATAGATTTTTTGAAGTGTGCGTTTATCCACATTTGTTTCCTCCTGTGTTTGTATATTGCCTGGCACAATGACTGACTCCTGAGTAATGGCATAACATAAAAAGTATAATATTAATAATATATTATTAGTAAATAATACAGTTAAAATATAGAGAGTATCTTATTATTTAATTAACAATATATTTTAATAAAATGCCTATGTATACCTGAATATATGGAAAGATACAGAGAAATGTATAGTTGCATCTTCATTTTTCAGCCAATAAAAGAGTAGACTGGGAAGGGCCTTTAAATCTGCCTTTTCCCTTGTACCAGAAGGAATATGCAAGAAACAAATTGTGAAATCTATTACTTGTACTCATCCACCAAAACTAAGCATGTCTAACCGACACAATTATTTTGCACCTTTTGTAGTGTTACCATTTAACCCAACAAATATGAGAGTTAAATTAGTTTCAGTTCCACCAATCTTTTTATTAAAAAAAAAATCTTTTTATCTTTCAAAATCATATGAATAGGAAATTGCTGACATAACTGTCTCATATAACAGATCTTATCTGTGGAATTTTTCTGACATTACACTGACAAGGATCCCCTTTCCTTAAATCTACTTATTTTCACGGGTTTTTAAGTAGCTTTATGCCACATCCCAAAACTTATAATTCTTACTAAATCTTTGCTTCCACAATCTTTCTTTCTGTGACTTGAATGTTTAAGATGGGTTTATCTGACTATTGCTGAAGGATTTGTGCGGACAAGTACAGAGTCCATGCTGAAGATGTGTTCATTTCCTCTCAAAATTATTGTTTGAGAAGTGGAGAAGCTCTCTCTCCACTCATTATACTGCAAACATTTGTCTTCCATGAGGAGCAGAATACTTCTCAGTCTTCACATTTTGGCATCCTGAAGCAGATCTGTGTGGAATCAAGTCCACTGGGGGAATCTAGAGCAAAAAACTACATTTGCCTCAGACTTTGAACAAATTCACCATAGTCTGAAAAAAGACAATTATTTGCAATCACATCTGTATTATGTGTGTGAACATATATAGATATATGAAAAATATATCTAGTATCTATTTAGTGTGCATGGGATTATACATATGTAATTTGCAATAAATCAGTCGTAAAATTCATAAATCATGTGTTCACTGTGATTTTGTCTAGGCTATTACAAGTGCTGCCATATTGAAGCCTAAGGAGAAGGTTCATCTATACTTTTCCTTTTGTCAGCTTTTAATAGATCTAATTGCCTAATTATCTGCTTCAGTGCAGTGGTGGAGTGCTGTAACATTTCTCCTCTCCCCCAGGGAATGTGCACATTCTCCTGGAAGTTGCCATCTGCTTCCATTTAGAATACTGGTGAAACACTCATTTAAACACTGAGGGTTGCCAACTTCATCTGTCAGTAGGCTTCATTCAGAAAAGATTGATTGTTTCATTATTCTGATTCCTTTTAAAGTTGTAAACATCCTAGTAGGAAGAACAGTTTATCATCAGAACTGAAAAGATGTATTTGTTACTGAAAATGACCGTAATACCAACCAAACTAAACATAAAAAACAGCTCAAGTCAGCTATTTCAGAATTATAATTTTCACTTTCTTGGTCCTGGTTTAATCAGTTGATGAAACACATGTTCTAAAATGTGCCCATGACCATGTACATCAGTGTTAAAACCATGCTAAAACGCTACCCCCTGGAAAGGAAGCATTTCTTGTTTATTTACAGTGTACAGTTAAACTCCCTTCAGTAGTTCACCTCAATTACTGCTTGTAAAATGTAAAGGAACTCAAGTGCCCTAAAAAACCATATGATCTGATGGTTATTACCTGGTACAACAGAAACCAGTGCTGGTATTTCTTCCAAGAGGTTTCACTCCATCTTGTTGGTTTGGGTAACTTGCAAACACAGAACATATAAAATATTTTAAAAGATTGTCAGTAGAAATTATGAGAACTTTTTTTTCTGAAGACTTGTCTGGCTGTGCAATCAGTTGAACAGAAAAAGCGCAGGCAATGGTTGAAATTTCTCCAGTGTTCTGCACAGTGTGGTTAGAAACTAGTCATATATCAAGTTCTATACCATCTAGAATTTTTTCAGCAAAAAAAACCAAAAACAAACTACTAATATTAAGAGAGAAATCAAGTAATTTTTGTTTGGGTCAGCAGATGCAGAAAAGAAAACTTTGTCAGAATTTATATCATATTTGTAAGTTAAAGATCTGTAAGGTTAATTTCTGACTTTCTAGACAATATTTTGGGTGGTTTAATCACCTTTTCCAAGATAAATTCCTACTGACAATTTACACTCCCATTTTTAATACTTTGAAACAGTTCTAATCCTAACCTTTGTAGCCCACTGTGAAAATTCCCTGTCCAATGGTCAGAATTCCAAACTTTTTCTTTCTTAGGACATGCCTTCTGTGATACATATTCTACACAGCAAAACCATCTACCCATGACTACTATGGAACAACTGAAGTAAATTCAAGAAGTGCCATATTACTTTGCTTAGCTAAGGATGTGTTTTTAAAGTAAGCTGTAAAATGTTGGCAAAAATATTTCCTTAATTTTGTATATGCTTAGATAGCAAGGTAATGGGTATGACAGACCTTACATTTATGAAAAGTTAACCACCATGGTATATCATATGTTATTTCAAATAGCTTCACTTTAAGTGAAATTAAAAACTGCTAAAAGAAAACAAATTTAATGCCAGGAGGGCATGGTTATATACTAACTTACCATATAAATTCCACTCCAGTAGATTTTTTTTTCCCAACACTTATACGAAAGTGATTAATTGTATAATCAAGTTACTGAAGCACCAAGTTCTTCTAATAAGATGTAATTTTAAGTCATTAATTTTTCTCCAGAAGACAAAATAATTGTTGAAACCATAGAGTCTGTATCTTTATCACACCACTGCGTGTCTCTCTTTGCTAACACTAAAAGTGTGAAATAATGGCTAATTTTAATCATTTTGATATCGGTATCCCACTGCTATTATGCAGTGTTCATATAATAAAAGCCAAATAGGGAGTTAAAAAATCTCTTTTCAAAATTATATTCTGAAAGCCATAGAGAATCCTCATCAAAGGTAGAGAAGATTCCATCATAAAGCAGGAGTTTATGTTGATTGCATTGTGATTGTCTGTTATCACTCTGTAAACCCTGATCACAACTTTCTGTATAATTAAAGACCATTGGGTTAAATATAGAAAGGGAAATAAAACAAAAACAAAACAAGCAAAAACAATTCATTGAAGTTAGTGACAAATTAGGAAGAAAAATTTGTTCCTAAATGCTTTGAAATCAAACTACATTGTGAAACAATTATATCCTCTTTTCATCTTCTACTCCCAAAAGAGCTGAACCAGAACTATCAAAATATAAAGCAAGTCTAATTTAATGTTTCTTTTAAAATCAATATTTATACATTTTTATAGCATCTTTTTAAAAATGCTTGTGTTCTGTAATTACTAATGAACATACTCAAAAAAAAAGAGTATAGTAAATCTTTGTACTACCCTAAAATGAAACTGTGATTATATTCATGTTAATTTCTAGACATCCCCATCCATGTCTTCTTTTTCACATCTTGATTTCTTTGCGGAACAATTATTTATACACTTCATTTTCTGGCTTAATTTGGTCTTGTAGTTTGTGTGCAATGGTTTACCACAGAACTAGTCTGTGTGGATCCATCCATTATAGCTGCATCTACTTCATACACATACATACATGCACAGATATAACATATTTTATGAGATTAACTGCATTAATTTAACCTTCTTAATTTTTTAAAATGTCATGCATAGTATTTACCATTAAAGTATTGTTCAGTCATTGTCATTTCCCTGTAACAGATTTCAGAACCTGCATATTTAATTTGATTCTCGGGAATATATAAATTTGTGTATTTGGTCATTATTTCTACTTAATGTTGCATCCAACTCAATCTCTTTACATTATGTATTTTTCATAGGAGAATCACTATTTCAAAAGCTGTACTAGTGCATCAATAAAGCAAAAATGAAAAGGAGGGCTGACACCTAGTCATAATATTCCAAAGCCTAAAAGACGTCTTCCAGTTTGACTTAGAAATCCTCAATGGTTTAATCTCTACGTTTTCAACCACTTCGACATTCTCCAGAGCTTTATATCTGACTTCTACCTAATCCACTTGGGCTCCAGAAGATTGACACAATGGTACTTAAGAACCCTCAGAACCCAAACTCAGCAGTGTATCACTAAATTATCTACCATAATTATCTACAGGATCAGCTCTTTCCACAGTGAATCTTGCCATCTACATTTTGAATTTAAGGACATTGTGATGACCCTTTTGCTGTAAGAGTTAATGGATAAGATTCAGAAATGTCTTTCAGGTCAGTGTCAAGCCATTCACCTTCCCAAACAAATTTCTTTACAAAGTCAATGAAGCCATTATTTGTCACATCTTGAATCCACAAATTGGTATTTCTTTCCAAACGATGTCAGAAGGTAAACAAAAGGGTTTTAGAGTTTCCAGCCCAGTCTCTGCTATGACCTGAGGTTTAAAGTACCTCTCATGGGAAAGAAGAAACATTGTTTGCATCCAAGCGTCCTATTTTCAGGGGAAGCATGCTATCAGCTGAGAGTTCAGAGCTCCTCAAAGGGATTAATGTCATCTTATGGCAGTGTGGCTAAGGTGATAACTGCTGAAGCAGGGTGGGAATTGAGTCTATTTTAATGACTTCATAGCTGAATGCACAACTCTAAGTGTAATTATCTTTAGCTGCAAACTTAGCAACACCACTAATTTCATGAATTACTCTGGTGTTGCTGATATTTTTGATGCGTCTTTCATTTTATATCTTTCTTGTGCAAATACATGCTGTGTGTTTATCTCTGTTTGAAATTCTATTACCACCAATTGGTTTTTAAGGGTTTGAAAGAATTGGTCAGTTAATTAAAATTAAATAATTATTCTTGAAAGGGTTTCTTTTGTAACTTCATTTTTCTGTGTTAATCTTTCTGATATATTTCTGAGAATTGCATATTGTCAGTACTCATGAAGGATATTTGCTTGTCAACGTTTCACGCAATCGTATTTTTTGGCAGACTACACACAATGTGAATGTTTGCATTTCTTTAGATTCTGAATGCCCAAGATATATTCCTTAGCATCAAGTCTTTTGTTACAAATTTCCTGGTTTTCATTTTTTGGTGAGATTTGCTGCCATGCAGGGTCTGTATCCTTTTTATCCTTCTGTAAATGAGAACTGTCTGTAAACTCACCAATGCACTGTACATAAACGCCTTATTTAGAGACTATGAGAGAACAGGATTCTCAGTAACCAAAACCTCTTTGCACAGCACGCCTAAGAAAAATGAATTTCCCCTTTTAATTTTGATTTTATATGTTTTTTATTCTTTTCACTTTAAGTAATTTTTTCCCCCCAATTTTGTTTTGTTTTGTGTTGTTTTAATTTCAGGAATAACACACACACAGAGGGGATAATGTGACCTGAATCCCCCATAAGGTGTCCCTGCCATTTGCTAAAATATTACTATGACTAATAAGCATGGCTTTATCAGAGCTATTGCAACAGAAAGTATCTTGGAACTAATTCCAGACTTGTAAGATTCAGGTCATTATGCATGCTATGGGATTTTTTATTCTCTTCAAGAAAAAGATATGACACAGAATTTATCAGTGTCCATGAATTGATGGAATTTGAAACATGCAAATTATTTAGTCCTTTTTACATATCCTTGGTCACAGTACAGTATTCCCCTTTATTTGAACCAAGTCTGTCTTTTACAGATCAATATGCCATGCTGATAAAATGGTGTCACATAGTCTGCAGAGAAGTCTGGTTTGTTTCACACCTCTAATAGACCTATAGAGTTACCAGTTTGTTCTCCCTCTATGTAGTCCACAAACAGATCCCCAGTACACTCTCAGTTCTCTCATTCCAGACTGTAATCCAGATTACTCCATGTCTAGAAATAAGCAATACTGCATCGAACCTGAATATTGCAGATAGCTAGCATGATAAAGGGGAACATTTTAATTTATTCACATCCTGTGATTAGAAGCCCTAACACCCCTGAGGGATTCTGGACTTTAAAAAATCTGCCTTAAAGGAAACTAAGCAAAATCCCCATGATATCTAAAGATTTAAACCATAGATTTGCAGATAGTAGATTCACCCATGGGAAGTTATAGGTTGAGTGACAACAAAAAAAGTTAAGTGAAAGCAAAAAAAAGTTAAGTAACCTAATTATTATGAGATCAAGAAGACAAGTCAGATTTCTGCATTTCAGGAAAGGTTATTTTCTGTCTTCGTCATCAAAATGTAACTCTAAAATTATGTCACCTATTCTACCTTTTTAGATTTTAGCACAATTATATTTGCACATAGTTTTCATCTGAATTTTCCTCTTCACTCATAATGCTGGACAAAATTAGCCTATTAATTTTATTTTTGTTCCAGAAATACATGAAAAGGTACTTTAAAGGTATTTTTTTCCCAAACATATCATTACAAAATAATAATAAAACTCACAATACAGAAACCAACAACTGATAGATTTACTAGACAGAAGGCATACATTTACACCAGATTCTGAGTTGCTTTTAATGAGTTCCACTAAAGCAACTTAATATAAAACCTCCATTCTTTAAAGACTGTTACGAAAAGCTTAATGTTTAGCCTAAAATGGATGTTTTTCCATTCTATTGTTTCACAGAAAACTTTGCAACTTTTCATACTGCACTGAACAATCTGTCTTCACTTGCATCTCTATAGAAATCTTTTCAATAGTAATCTTCTCCACTTAATCTAAATTTATCCCTGTTTACCACTGTCCTTCTTCTAATGTAATGCCAGCCTTGCATGCCCACAGAATTTATTTAACCATGACAACACAGAAACCATTGTCTTATTTGATCCTGAACATAATTCCTCAAGACATCCACTTGCATGCATCAATAAATATCAGTTTCTCCTCCCTCAAATATGTCTCAGCCTCACTTTTGGAGTTGTAAAAGTTAAAAAAAAAAAAAAAAACAAACCAGAAAGAGGATCAGAGTCATTAAGTCCTAGACACAAAATCCTACCAGAAGGTTCTAGGTCCTAAAGCCAGCAGTGTGTTTGGAAAACAGAGCAAAAAAACAGTAATCATCTTTGTGTTTCTAAGAACCCACAGCAAATTGTAAGGAATTATTCCCTTGAGGTGAATGTAAGTTGAAGACCCCTCTTTGCGGGACTTGGTTTATAAAAAGCAAAAGCAAATGCAGTTCCAAAATTAACTGTCACTCAGATCAAGACTGTGACATGTGAGAAACATAAGTTATGATGCCACATACACAGTGGGTGTTTTATGAAGTTTTCATGGTCTATTTTGAATCTTATTGGATTGAGCAGGGATATTTTTTTTTTTTTAGAATTAGAATAATAAACAAAATTCTTTCATTAGAATAATAAACAAAATATAGTCAAAATTTTTCCAATATGATGTCTTGCCTAATGCTTCTGAGACTGAACTGAGATGTTCACAGATGCAATATTGTTCAAACACTATTGCTAAGTGTTGATTTGCATAATATTGAAAGCACTTTTATACGCTAAGAATGCAAGTAATCTGCAATACTACAGCATTTATTACTGTGACTCCTAGTTCTTCATAGTTGACAAATGTCTACGGTGTTCTCATATGGCAGATTTTACAAGAATTAGAATGAGACCTAAATATTGTCTTAAGGCATTATAGGATATCTCCCATCTTTGTTTATATTCAAAATAAGTTAATTACCAGCAGCTGCCCTCCTAATAGTAATGAGCTATCAGATATTAATAGCAAATTTTAAAAAGAGATAACAGTATCTTATTTCTGTGTGTTTGTGTGTGGGTGTGGATACTCTGAATTTTGTGCTATATTTAAATGGAATGAAAGAAATTAGGATTTTTCTAAAGACCAACATGAAGAAATTTTGCTGTGTTAAGAAATAAAGTCTGAAGAAAATAGTCTCTTAGAAGTGCAGTTTATAGTGCAATGTGGTTTTTTTTTTTTTTTTTCTCTTCTGGAAACCAGTTTACTGATACTGTTATGGTAATAACCAATTAACTTTTTTCTAAAAAGCAGAATTTCTGGGTGTAGTGCAAATAAGCAACATTTTGATTTTAAAACTGAGCTTTGAAAGTTAACATTTTTTTCCTTGGAAAAGTAATTATTTATTTTGCTTTAAACTTTTTAAGTATAGTACTCCTACTGTTGAAATATTTATTTTTCATTTATCACAATGCAGACTATTGTAATCTGATTTATAGAACAGTTTTCAAAATAAGAACTATTTTGGAAAAAAACCCAAAACCACAAGAGACTGGCAGAGGCATGTATATTCAGATGTGTCTCTCTCAGTGATAGATAAATAGAGAGTGAGAAAAAAAACCCAACTATTTAGCTATTTATTGTGTTCTTCAAAGTCTTGGATTTCACCAAACTTTATAATAAACAGAAGACCAGATTCAGCACAAGACTTAGACACCTAAATATATTTCAGAGAAAAATGAAAAGTAAAACCAAAACAAAAAGCTAACCAAAAACCAATTAAAAAATCCCCAACAAAACACAAACCACACCAAACAAAAAATAACTCCCAAAAGCCCTTCAAAGAAAACCAGAACCAAGCCAAAACAGCCAAACCCCCCCACCCACCAACGAACCAACCAACCAACCAAAATAATTAAAGACAGTAAAGGGATTCTTCATATTCCTGAATTTGTTTTTAATTTATATATTTTAAATATAGAAACCTTGCAGACACAGACTGTAAATGTGTTATTTTTAGATCTTTAGGTAAACATTCCAGAAAATTTTCAAAAACTTAAACCAATTTGAGCAATAATTGAAGGAATTATTCATATTGTTTTGGTTTAAGTCTCAGCATCTATCTTTTGCAAAAACATAAGTTGGACAGGTATATGAAATAAAATATACAAGTTCAGCTTGTAAAAGTCTTGTGTCTCAGCAGCAAAAGATGGACATCTAAGACTGATTTATAAATTTTGTAAACTCTTGAGTCTAGTACTTCATACTACTAAAGAACGACTCTTTGACACTACCTGTGAAAACTGGCCAGCAGTCTCATTCTGTAAGATAGATGCTCACAACTTGTCCTTCCAAGCAGGAAATGAAGTGTGACAATAAACCTAATGCTTGTAGGACTGCAAGGTAATGATATGGTGGGCTCCTGTTGAACATTTCGAGCAATTCTGTAAAGATATATGAGCCAACAGTGCACAGCTTATCAAGAATAGTGCAGCCAGCAGGACTAGTAAGGGATCACCTCCCTGTACTCAGCAGTGGTGAGGCCACAACTGGAGTGCTGCATTCAGTTCTGGGCCTCTCACTTTGAAAAGGACCTTGAGGTGCTGGAGTGTGTCCAGAGAAGGGCAGCAAGGGCACCTCATGAAGGGTCTAGGAAATGTGTTCTATTTGTTGAGGCAGTTGGGTTTCTTTGGTCTCAAGAAGGGAAGGCTAAGGGCAGATCTCACTGCTCTCTAAAAGTACCTGAAAGGAGATTGCAGCAAGGTTTGTAGCTGGTTTCTTCTGCTGTGCCTGCAGTGAGAGGACCAGGAAAAATGACCTTCAGGTGAGAAAGAGAAAATTCAGTTTAGATATTGGGAAAAAGTTTTTTCACTATAAGGGTGGTCAGGCATTGGAATAGGTTGCTCTGGGAGGTTGTCACCTCTCTGGAGTCACCTGCCTGGAGGTGTTTAAGAGATGTTTGGATCTGTCACTGGGTGTTGTGGTTTAGGGGTTTAGGGATTACTGTGTTAGTGCTGAGTTGATGGTTGAAATAGATGATAAAGGTCTCTTCCAGCCCTGATGACTCGATGATTCTATAATATTAGTACTTGTTGCCAGGCTAAAGGAGAAAGGTGGCATGTAGGATTTAATGGCAGAAAGAGATAAAATCTTATGCAGATCTCAATATCTGCAATCCACACAGACCTTGAGATGTCCTATTAATATTTCCATTTCAAATGGACTTCAGAAATAAAGCAGCATAAATACCCAAGACTGGTATTCTCTGATCATTTGTTCAAGTCAGAGAATCAATACGTCAATTGTGCATAATTCCACACTTATAGCAGTGAGAATTTATGGTGACAGATATTGTTATTGAACTTAGAAAATTTTCAGACTTTTGTGAAATAAAGCTGTGCTTTTAAATTACTAATGTTTGTCATATTTTGCAATGCTTAGTGTTAGCACCAGAGAAAAGGATGAAAAAAAATCCAGACAAGCTCTTCCAAATAGATGAGGACTGATCAGAAATAGAGATTTAAGTATTTATCTCACTCTGGCCAAAGCAGGCAAAGCCTTTAAAGTCTTCTTAAAAATCGTGTTATGAAGTGCTCATGTTTTTGACACTGGGCATAGGTGCCATGGGGAATGTTTCAGAGACATAATTTATATTGCAGCTTTTTCCTACAATAGAGATTTTGTGTATTATCATTTCTCTGGCTTGCGGTTTGAGCACTAAGTTCATTGTAAAAGCATTAGTAATCATGATAGTGCAAAATTATGATACAGATAAATATTTTTTTTAGGTTCTTGCCTGCAAATCCTAATAACAGCATGGGTAGATTAACATAAGTATAAAATCTAAAGGAAACAATGCAGTTAGATCCATAACTACAGTTGTTGGAGGGACATGAGAAGAGAGAATTATAAAACCTAACTCTTTCAAATTCTCAAATTCCTTCAAATACATTTGTAGGGGTGTTTTGAAATGGATTTATTTCCATTTTATTTCACCACATGTGACAGAACCTGCTAAAAAGATGGCATGCTAAGACTAAGAAGTTAGCTTCTGATTGGGATGCATTATGTGATCAGACTGAACTGCAGGGCCCTGATGGATAGCTAATCTGAACCCCCTGCTGTAAAAGAAAATCAGTCAGCAGAGGACATAAAGGCCAAATTTGTCTGGTAATTAGTTGTGTACCCAGAAACTACAACAGACATTTAAGATCCTACAGAGGATACTCTTCTCTTCTGCCCTTCTTTTCAGACCCTTTATCTGTATGAAACTAATTTTGCAGCTTTTTGACTGTATAAAAATTATGGAAAAGGGTTTAGTGTCATGAAGTGTTGCTATAACTTATTCATAGTACTCTGCTTAGATAATAATGAATTTCCATTCTAACCTAAGAGCATCTGGAAATCAACAGGAATTCTTCCATATAAGAACAATTCCTGTCTTGTTCTATAAAATGTAACAAAATAGGCTGTTATTTTATATCTCAGCCCCTGTTCTCAAAGCATCAGTTCATGTAGAGGCCCAGAGAAGCTGACTTTATTCATGGGGTGGATTATGGTGGTGTATTCCTCCTGCCAGGCCTCTGGGCTAAGCCCCTCTTGAACTTTACTGAAACACTGTCTGTGTGTGATCCAGAACAGCTCCCTTAATGAGAACCTGCTTTTAATAAACAGCCTTGAAAACTTAAATTTCTTGCATGAATAAAAACCCAAGTGGAATAACATTTTTGTTATTGAACCTTCAAAGAAAGTTACTGAGTCGAATTGAGGCCAGGATGGAAAATTGCTGACTAAAGCCCACTCTTGGGACATTATAAACAGTGGTCCAAAGTGAGACCCTTTGAGCTCTCAATTCCCAGAAGATTACAGGCTAAAGTGTATGTCTAAACACTGATAACTGCATGGCTGTGGAGTCAACCAAGGACAGTTGGTATTAAAACATCCTAAGAAGGAACAAGATTTGGCTGGAAAAGGGGGTCCAAGGGGACAGAGAGGCCAAGCAGCACTTTTCTGGGAAAAACATCCTATCTGGCAATATACAGCACAAGCACAAGAATTAGGCCAAGAAGTGGGCATGGACTGTAGGGGTGGATAAAGACTACCAAGGACCCTTCTACCCATTTCCAAAGTGGCCTGAAAAATAGACTGCACATGACAGTTGACTTACATAAAGCCCATGAAACCTATCTTCTAATGGGAGAAATCTATCCATAAAAAGAAACCCTGCCCAAGCCCAGGTGGGGCCTCCAGGACCCTGAAGCAGCTNCTCTTCTCTTCTCTTCTCTTCTCTTCTCTTCTCTTCTCTTCTCTTCTCTTTTCACTTTTCTTTCTTTTTTTCCTTCTCTGTCTCTGTGTGGGGAGGATGTGTGTCTCCCTTCTCTTCTTCCTTCCCCCACTTTGAATTAATTTCTTCCTTTCTCTCTTCCCTTTCACCCTAGTGCTTTATCCAAAATCTTCTGCCAAGTACTTATATAATAGGTCAGGGACTAACACACCAATCACACCAATTTCCATGCTAAGTGTATAATTTACTAATAAAACTTTCTGATCATTTTGTGGGCCTTCTGAATTTAATAACTCATTTCAACAGTGACCATTTACAAATCTTGAGTGCTACCATCCCCTTAAGGGTGGGACATCACACATGATTCCTCCAAACCAGTGGGTTTTAGTTTGGCATCTCATATAGACTTTTAAAAGTAAGCCCAGCCATGCTGATGCACTGCCAAAGTGTACAAAATTTTCCTCACCTCTGAGTCTCACAGAAAATTGTCTGGGAAATTACTGAATTTCTTTAAAAAATACCAAGCTGAGAGGTAATGTGTCTGAACACTTCTGAAACGTTTTATTCATGAAAGAATATTGATGTCCAGCCAGTAGGGTCCTTATTTAAGCAAAAATAATTTATGAGTAGACTAAGCTTTTCCTAATTTCAGCCAAAGATAGTCAAAAGCAGGATATCCATGAAGTTGTTTAGAGGGTTTTTTTATGTATTTGTTTCACGATCTAATTGTTTTCCCTGTCAACACTGCTCAACAACATCTGACCTTTATTACCCATAGAATGTTTTGTATTCATTAAAGTCTTGCTCCTTACTGCTATCCCTGAGAACAGGTATGTCCATCTCCCAGGGTTGTATTCTTTTAGTGATCACAATTGACCATAAGTATTTTTTACCTTGGACCCCCTGTTATTGTCTCATTGTACTTTCAAAAAAGTTGCTATCATATTGTGCTTTTACTTTCAGGTGTTTCTATTTCACAATCTAGTACTCTGCAACATGTCAGAAAAACTGTCAATTGATCCTGAAGTGAATCACACATTTCAGTTACTATTTTGAATGACTTGAGACAGAAAGAGTAAAAAACCAAACCCTCTGGGTTCTTACAAATTCATCAAATAAGGCAAAACCTGTCCCAGACTTGGTGAAAAGGCTGGGGACAGTGGAAAGTGGATGCAGTGTGTGACACAATCACATTAAATTCTAGTGTTATTTGATCTAAATCTAATGGTGTTCATTGAGTTTCAGATTTTCTGAAATTTACTGAAATTTTTGAAATTTGAAAATTAAGTCTTTATCCAGCCTTTATTAAGACTTTGTAAAGATAAAAGCATACTTATTTTGAAAGAAAGAGGTGTAGAATTTGGTGTAGTTAACTGGCAGCAAAAGAGAAATTTTGGCTCTCTTCTGTCATTTACTGAATTGTTCAAGCATCTTTTTGTATATACCATGTAATAGTTTGGCCTGAAAAACTTCACAGAAAACCTGGTGCTATCTTTTGAAAGAGATATGGTAACATCCATGTTAAAAAAAATAAAGCTTTATCAATCAGGTCCAGCCTAGCTTTGGACAAAATTATTGGGATATTTTAATATTAAAATATTTAAAACCACATTTATTCCTAGAATCAAGAGCAGCTGGTGCTTTGCTTCAGTGCTAGATGAGTCCACAGATACTACAGTTCTCAGTGGATTATTTATGAATAAAAAACTATAACTAAATCAGAGCTGTTGGAATTTGTTTAGCTTCACCCCCCCTACCAAACTGAATGCACACAGAAGAGGTATTCAGACACAGATTATGTGTTTTCTTAGAGGAAAATGGCATAACCACAGAGTAAAGGCATACAAGTGTATGTTCAAGGATATCAGCATGCTGGTTGCTGCACATGTGGCAGCTGCTGCAGTGGTGAAAGGAACCTCTTCTCCCAGCCAGATGCCTACTGCTTCCCAAGGCTCTTAGGCTCCATTCACATGGTCCTGTGCAATCTAAGATGCAGATCACATTTTCTAATAAATTAGAGCTGGCATGGGTGTGGGATAATTAAGCACCCTTTTATTTAATTAATTGTAAAAACATATCTGGTTTTTTTTTACATGCCAGGTAACTTGCTACAGAGGCAAATGATAATAAAGAGAAACTTCAAGCATATCTTAGATCAATAAACAAGAAAAATCCATTAACCATATTTAGTCTTAGATTTTTTTTTAATATTGTTTGACTAAATTTTCTTATATATGAAAGAGACAAAGGACTAAGTTGACAGGGAACCAGAAGAAGCAAAAACATTAAAGACACAAAATAAATAATAGATATATAACTAAAACAACATGGTATAATTTTGGAACTTTGTTTCCAAATTGGAACAGGAGCTGTGTGCATAGACATTAGCACTATTCCTTCTGAAGTTCCAGAAAACAGACATTCTAAATTCCTCTTTAAATTTGTGAGACAGGACTTTACAATAACAAAACTGATTGCATTATAAATTTATCTCTTATCTCAATTGTAGACAAATGTCTAATATGGCAGATCAGCACAAAGCAGCAGGTCAAAAGGTAGTCCTTGAAACTTGGTTTGCATCTTAATTTCAATAAGCAAAGGTGTGATATTCCCAGACTCATGTCTAAATTTTTTTCAAATTCCTATCTCCCTTTTTCAGCCAAAGCACTGTGATGAACACTCTATAAACTAAAAAGAAATATTTCTGTTCAAATATTAAATTTAATAATGATTTTACTTACCTTTGTCAAATATAAGACTATATTGTTATAAAAATGAGCTAATAAACCCAAAGAATTATTTCATGAAAGTATTTCTTAGATTAAGGATAAGCATTGTTCAAGCTGTTCTGCTTATAAAGTGAGACCTTATTTAACATTTCCTTTTAGTGAAAGTACAAACTAATTAACATATCAATATCCTACTGCAGACTGGGATTTTCTGTGATATTTAACACAAATCTCATACTTGAACTTTTCTAATTATTTTAATTATCTTTACCTTTTGTCACTTGTCATCTGACAGTGAGTGGAGGATGTTAAAAAGAGTCTAACACCTGGACTTCATAGTATGAATGTAAATCACAGAGAATATGCTGATATATTATTACCAGTAGCAATAGCAATGGTGAGACTGAAACAAAATGGTGGATTTAGAACTGCAGAAGTACCTAAAGATTTTTTTTTGTAATTTGTGTTCAGTAATAATAAGAAGAACAAGCAATGGACTGCAAGATGCAAGTTCTACAGGATGCCAGACATAATTTAGAAAGGTAAAAGGAGCTCTCATACTACTCCACCAAATCACAATCATTAACCTATTGCACCTGTAGGCTAATATTCCAAGTAATTATTTCTGGAATGTCTGGAGACATTCCAGAAAGCAGTCAACAAAGAAGTAAATGAAATGAACAGTCTGTTGAAATGGGGATGGAAAGGTAATGAAAATTGTCTGTAATGAAAATTAGGAAAAGTATAAAAAAAGAAGTATTCTTATAAGTATTCTGTTTGCACAGCTGCTGAGTCAGTCAGCTGTTAAGACAACTAGTTAAGACAATTAACTGAGGTTATATGAAACTACCATCATGAAGTTTAAGTTGTCCTTTCTGCAGTGAGAGAATTTTTGGTCTTTTATCAAGATTCTCCTGATTTAGTTGGAGATGCCACTGTTCATTGCAAAGGTTTGAGCTAGATGATGTTCAAAGGTACCTTCCAACCCAAACTATTCTTTAATTTTAAGAAGGAAAACAAAAAGAAAATAATATTAAAGAAGTACAAGAAAATGGTGACAGTATATTTTGAGAATGTCACTGTTGGTCATCCTGTCTTCTGACATAATCGCAGATAAAATAAAAGCAAAAAGGAGGAAGGAACTAAATTTTGGCCTGTTCATTTTAGTTTAAATCTTATAAATGCTTTTAACTATAGCAGCAGTTTTTTAAAAGTATTTTGCATTTAGTGTCATTTTTTTGGACACTCATGCACCGAGGGATGCAAGATGTAGCCATCACCTATTTCTCACCCTATGTAGAGAGAAAAGGTTATGTCAACCCTGTTATCATCATAAATGGCTATTTTTTTTTTCTCCAGACTTGAACTATGGTCTTGTCATCCCTTTCCTGATACTATTTGTTTTACTGTAGTTTATATATTTTTGCTTATGTATAATTTTCCATAGGCATTAGGAAATCCACTCAGTGTAAAAATAAGTAACAACAAAAGAAAGGAGGGAGGGCATTCCATATAACTCTTAGTACTTAATGCAACTTTCAGAGGAATTAAAGTATTTGCAAATGGTAAATGAAATTTAAAACATTAAGCTTTTTCACATAAAAAAGTTTATATTTGAGAGTATGATTTCAAGAAAATATGTAAAAAAAGACATTATTAAAAGTACTTGGTAACAAACACATATATTTGTAAAGGAATGTAGGAATAAACAAACAATCTTAATCCTGAAGTATGCAATATTTTTTCTTGAAAATCACTACCACATGTAGCTACACTACCTACTCTTCTTTATAATGAAAAGAATCAGTTGTGAAAATGTCTGTCCTGTTAGTCTTATAACTAAATTGATTTTTCTATTTCTAATTAACAAAGCATCTAATTAACTAAGCATTTCTAAGATGGGACTTTAACCTAATTATTCCTAAACTGATGAATTTTATATCTAGTATATCTTTATGCCAAATTGCTTACTGACAGCTCTACAAACAATCTTCATCCAAAGTTCAGGTAAGTTCAGAGAGACATTGGCCTACATGTAGGAGGCTTGTGGTGATCTTCAATGACTTTTGAAATGTCAAAATTTTTTTGTCTTGGTTTTCTGTTTCCTGGTTTGGTCATTTTCTGAATTATGGAAAATTAAATTTTATATGCTTGTAGGTAAATTTTTCAAATAAGAGTGATTTAGATTTTGTTTGTTTGTATTTGTTTGTTGGGTTCCTTGTGCTTTTGTTTCGTTTTTTGTATTTGTACATATGCTGTGAACTTTCAGACCATAGGCAAAGTGACCAGTAGCAAGAAAGGAACCAACATTCTATCCTTTATCAATACATGACTGCTAAAGCTTGGGGGAAAGTCAGTAATATGAAAGACAGCTACAAAATATTTTACTTGCAATTGCACTGGACAAAAGACTGAAGTATTTTTCTTTTCTTGGACTACAACTTTGTGACCCTGTGCTTAGGTGAAAATTTAGCCTATAACATCAATTTTTAACTGATTTTACTTTAAACAACCCTCATGCACTGAAAATTTCAGATACATTACACACTCTCTCAGGTAGTCATTGTTTGTAAATCACTGTAAAATCTGTAATCACTTAGTAACCTTTATCTTTCTACCTCTTTTAGAAAACACAAATACTACAGGTACATCTTTTCATGTAGGAAAAGGTTTGCAATAAACAGCCTTGTTGGAAAAAACAAAATGGATTCTGTCATTGCTGAAGATGCATAATGACAACAGGGAAACCATAATTTCTTGCCTATAGAGCAGATTTTCAATTCAAATGTAGTTAGAGGAGATCCCTCTTTGAAGTACATTTTATCACTGTAGTTGAAAATGAGCCAACTATTTAACTTATTTTTCACTCATATTTGAGAACATTGTAGGGTTTAGGGAGGGGGGTTCTCAGTTGTTATCATTTTGTTTGCTCTTTTTCTTTTTCCTTGCTTGTATAAAATAAACTTGTCTCACATTCTGTCAGGGCTGTTTTTGATCTGAGTGGAGTTAGTTTTCTTCATAGTATAATCTACTTGAGCAGGGCATTTGTTCACAGAGAACTAGATAATATGTAGTAATGGTACATAGAGCTAGTATGTTTAACTTAGTGGTATAGATATGGTCTATATTTTCTCACTGTCTGCTTGCCCTGCTCCCCTTTTCTCTTTAGGGCCCTGGTCCCTTACTTACCCCTGGGAGTAAATGATTGTTTGCCCTTGGTTACCCCCTGGACTGACCCAAAAATTTCCTTCCAAAACAAAATCATGGCAGAACTGGCAGAATAACTTCCACATTCTGTCTCTGACACAGAATGTGACTGTGAATGTGTTGTGCATGACTTCTTCCACCTGCCATGGTCCTCTACCTCAGTCACATCACCATTGTCCTCACACTGTGCCCTAAGGCAACACGTGGTGCTATTGCCCTCTCATTAAAGGCATCACTCTTTCTTTATGTGAAGTGCTTTGAACTGCAAAATGCACATGAAAAACATACCTCAGGAAAATGCAATTCAAATGCCACTGGCTCTGTATTAGTGATCAGTCCACTTCTAAAAGAGCTAGAAGGGAAATATATCTACACCTGGCTGGATACACAGCTCCTTCCCCCAGAGTGCTTTGCCTGTGCTGGAAACTAGCCATAGGCACTGAATCATGTGTTTAAGATCTCTCTAACACAAACTTTAGGACTGTCCCTTCCTTCAAAACAGGAGTTCCATCTCTATTAAAAATTTCTAAGGAGAGGAAAGGGGCTGATTCTATCAGCCTGGTGCTAATAAATGTCTTCTAACTCCAAGGGCAGGATCTTATTAGTCAAGATATTTATGTAAAAAATTAGTCAAGGTGATGTCATCTTTTATTGCCTGTGTTGACTCTGTGTTGCAGTCCAGACAAAAGCATCTGTTCTGAAGAAAGCTAACTTTATATAATATCTCATAGCTGATGTCATTAGGACATACATTTTCAAAAGAGAAGGTGGAACTTTTACTTCAGATTTGGATTCTGACCAAAACTATTGTCATGCATACATAGTTAAAACTAAAATTTCAAAATTATTTTGTCTAGTTATTCTAAAATCTGATTCAATCTGCTCTTTATTTTTTTCCTTTTAAAGCTTCATAAGCAAATTATATGGAGGATTCTAGCAGTAGGTAGAACAATATCTAAAAAAACAGAAATACTTTTAATAGTTTAACGTTTCTATTCTCTCTACAAGAGATGTAAGCATGAAGTGGATAGCAGAAAGGAAAAAGGGAAAAAGACATCTTCTGAATTGGAATTACTTTTTTTCACAAGCCTTAATAATACATGAGGGGCAAAAAAGGAGGCTGTGTCTCCCAAATCTCCTTGTAACACTATGCCTTAAATTGAGAGATGCCAAAAGTCCTGAGAGTTTTTTCACTGCAGATGCTGTTGCTGCAAGCTCTTCTGTATTATATCTATAGTGTGAGTGCAGGTGATTAAGGTATCAGGAATCCAGCAGGCTGCTCTGAGATGTGGGTGTAGGAGAACACATACCAAGGTTAAATACTCACTTTGTCACTTTGCTGCTGTGGTTACATGTTTTCATGCATTGTGTGACGATGAACATTGTGGCAAGGTTATAATTGCATACAGCTATTTTTTCCAAAAGACAAAAAAAATACAAGCAACATTGTAACCACTACATTTTAGATCAGTTCTTTCATGCTGAACAAACAATGTTTAAAAGCACCTGAAAGCTCACTGCTGCTTTTCCTCCCTATGACAACACAGAGCACAATAGACTCTAATTTATGCAGGGTTCTGAGTCATTGTGCACCGAGCACAAACTGCATTTAATTCTGTAACACCTCATAATAAAACAGATGAATCATGCCTCAAGGAAGTATGAATAAACTATTGAGAGAAAAGCCACTTACCCTCACAAATTTGAATTTTGGAAGAGGTTTCTGAATGTTCCAGATGAACAAAATGTTGTCCAGAAGGAATAAAAGAAAAAACACACATGCAGCTTGCATGATTATACTGATACTTAATGGTGTCCAATAATTGTAATAAATATGAAGTTAGTCAAGAATAGTGGTGGCATATGTGGATGAACAAGGTGTTCCTCATCAGACTCAAACAGATAAAGGGAATCATACAGGGGTAAGAAGCAAGCAGGGTGTGATAACACAGGAGGAATCCAGAAACATTGTAGGAGCACCCAGAGATAAAATTAGGAAATCTAAATGTCAAATGGAATTGCATCTGGCCAGAGATGTCAAAGTAAACAAGAATTTGTATAAGCACATAGGAGACTAAAGATAAACTAAGGGAAATGTGACCCCATTGCTCAACAAGATGGGGACCTGGAAAAGGCTCTGGTATGAAAGAACATCTTTGTCTCAGCCTTTGCTAGCAAGACTGTCCTTTGAGAAACCAAGAACCCAGAGACAATGCTGGAGCAAAGAAGACTGGGTGAAGGGCACCAGATCAGGCAACACTTATGCAAAATGTATATACACTTAGTCCATGGTCCCTGGTAGGGAGCACACAGTGAAAGGATGCCTGCCCATGGCAGAAGGGCAAGAACTACATGATCTTTAAGGTCCCTTAACCCTTCTGTGGTTCTGTGAAATAATCTGTTTAAAAAAATACTACAAACCTTAAACTCCACTGAATTCTGTGTGTATGCTTGAATATGTAAATACATGTAAAATACATTTAGATGATTTGGAACAGACTGTGAGACAATCTTATTTCATATATAATGTTTAAGAGTTGAACTGACAGTTTGCTCATATATTCAATCAGATTACTATACATATGTGGGGAAAAAATAAAATCACACACAATTTGTCTAATCAAATGATTTTTCTTTTTCATAAGAATAATGTATAATGGAAGAATGGAATGGAACTTGAACTCAGAGAAAATATGTATTAGCTACCTGTATTGATCTATTAGGCTTCACTAACAATATAACTGCAGGAATTATTATTAACCTGTAAAAAAATTATTGAAATTTTAAATGCCAAGTTATTTTTTATTAGTATCAATCATATAACTTAAGAACATGACTATTTCTAGATGCTTGCAAAAGACATACATTTCAATGGAAACTACTTTATATCAAAGAGCTAAATGTTACACACAATTACAACCATTAAGTGTTTTATTTGTATTACATGAAAAGTGTAAAATGACATCCTATATGTAAGAAGTAGAATCTTATATATGTATGATTCATTTCAAGATTGTAAGATGAATTAAAATCACAGCAATTCTAATCAGGACACCAATTCCAATTAAAAAAACCATGGAATTAATTTACCACACAAAATGGGGCTCAGACATAAGAATTTTTCTAAACTGCTTTCTCTTTTTTTTGCTTTTGTACACCAGAAGTTTTTTATCTGTTGTGAAGGAGGAGGCAAAAGAAAGCATAGTTTTTCCATATTATTTTGGGCTTCCTAGAAACTCTTTTTTTTCCTGGAGTAATTAATATTTAATTTTTGAAGACATAATATTGTCTGTTTACTTTGTGAAGATGTTCTAAATACTCAGAAATAATTTTGCCCAGCACTACAAGGAACATTTCATAACTTCTGTCAAGATTTTCACTTACTGATACAGTCATTTTGATTTTTCTTTTAGGACTGAGGGATTAATTTCACAATTAATACCTTTACAGGTCAATTTTCTCTTGCCTCATAATCTGAAGTTTGGGTGTGTGTAATTTCACTTCAGCACAATGATTTATGTCCTTGCTGTGCATATTTTTTCCTTCCTGGTTTTCTGTATGTGTGCTTCCTTTTCTATCTTTGGGAAAATTTCAGGAAAATCTTTTGCAGAATCATTTTATATATGCTTGGTGTCACCATCTAACTGTTCACTGAAATAGTTGGCCTTAGTTCTGTCCCAAGATTCTTATTTCTTGTCACACACCAGAAGGTGAGCGGAGACATCTCATTTTGGGCTTTAAGGGCTCGCCACTGAGGGTCAGTCACTGCAGCATCTGATAAAACAGTAAGAAGATAAAAAGTGAGGATATGCAGAATCTGTTTGCATAGGAAGCACTATCCCAAATATCTAAAATTCCAAGAACTCCCAAGATGACCCTGGGATTAAGCCACATTCACTTTCGGACTTTAGGGCAGATGTAAGATGATGTGTTGGTTTTGATCAGATATTTTAAAATAATTAGGCCTCTGATGAAAGCTCTAGCTTTGTGTGAAAATTATAGATGTGTTAATATGACAGACTGACTGAATACAAAGTGCTAAGGATAGAAGTGGAGACTACAGCACTGAAACCTCAGATGAATGGTTAGGAAAAAAGAATGGATTGCTTAGGGGTAGAAGGATCAGCAATTTCTACTGTTGTCATCACATATAGCTGCAACTGTTTTTAACAGTAGTACTTATGACCTCAATTTTTCTGGCACTAGTGGTGATGACTTTATTAGCCTCTGTCTGACTTTCTCTTTTCTTGTTATTATATCTTTCAAAGCTGCTCCCATCTTTTTAAGTACTTTCAATGATACCTGATCTGTGACAGCAGAAAAGTTGGATCTTTTAATTTTTATTTATTTATTTAATTAATTTTTATTTGATTCCTCTCAATTTCCTTTTTGGCTAATTAATATTGTTTATTTTTATCACATCTCTGCTTTACATTTCGCCAGGATTCATTCATCTGCAGCACATGAAAAAGAATTGTGTTTTTTGGACAATCGGTTTTCTTGCAAGTCCAGCATTAAAGCATGAAAGATTTATAAGAATTTATGCTGCTGCTTATAATTTTTGTCTTCCATAAAAACACAGGTGGGAGGGATTTGTTTATGATTTGGAGGAGAGATGTTCTTCTTTTTTTTTTTTTTTTTCATAATACAGGTCTGATTTTAAAGACAATAAACACAAAGCACGAGTTATTTTACACTCTTGACTTTTTTTTCAGACTTTTTGACAATTTAAACAGTCTTTTTGATGCTACTTTATTAACAAGAGTAGCTATCCTCTTGCAGTCAGTTGGAGTCTCATAGCCCTCAAGTGCCATCTAAGGTCTGTTTACAATTCTTGTGAATTTTTCCTGCTGGCATGTCTTATGCATTTCCTGACTCCCCTGCCTCTTTCTTCTTTGTTTTGCTTTTGACTGTTCTTCATCTGTCAAGTCTCTCCTAGCAGATGAATCTAGCATCCTCCTTTTTTAAATTCTGTAATCTAGTTCAAGTTCATTACTGGAATGTATAATCCTGTGACATGTGTTTATTTAATTTCATCCTTGTGTTTACCATGTTGAACACAAGGAGCTTTTATTTTCCTTTCCATTTTTTGTTCATTTGATCTCAAGTCAGCCAGGCATTTTGAGTGTGATACTGATTGCACATTCAGGGCTATTTAAAATTTTCAGTTGTCTCATATACTCAGCATAGCTACAGTTTGGTTCTCTATTTTCCTTTGAAGTTCAAAAATTGAGTTCTTTCAAAATAAAAATACAATTGAACTTATATTTCCAAATTAATTTAAAAGAAAAAAAAAGTTTTAAGTATGAAAAAAAGCTACAAATATGATAGTATTTTGCAAAAATAAAACTAATATTTCCAGCTACCGACTTTCTGTTCAACAGTGAACAATGCTAGTATACTGGTCTATATTTTTTAATAGCAATTATATATACATATTTACAATTGAAACATTACCCCTTTAAAATAATTTATAAGAAATATTTAAATTTTTCTAAAACTTGTATTTAAAAGCTTCTAAGAAAGTAATATATTATTTCTGTCTTTAGAATTGTTGCTTTTAAATCTTAGAAACAGATTCACTGGAAGCCCTCATTCTTCTGAATCAGATTGGGAGTTCATTTTCTGGATGAAAGTGCCCTTATTTCATGAGTTGTCCATCATCTTGACATTGCCTTTGACTCCTCTGATGTTCATGGTCTTAGTTTTGAATAGTTCCACTATTTTTATAGTTGGATGGATATTGAAACTTTCCTAAGTCTAAAAGGAAAACAAATAGCTTCCTACACTCACATGTGGCCCACCAAATATTCAGTAATCAAGTTTCTCTCCATTTGCTCACATTCTTATGGGGTTTCTTAAGATTTTCACTTTATAAAATTTTTTGGGGAAAAAGCATTTTCTTATAATGAAAAATCAATAAAGAGTATAATGGAAATTAATTTGCTTTCACAAATACTTCTCTGCAGGGTTCATTATATAGCACCAGATGTCCTTAATTTACCTTATAATTTCCTCCAGTCAGAATTTCAATGAGCACCACCAGACACATCATTATTTATCAGTTTCCCACACCTGTATAACCTTTAATTGCAGCTGAATTTAAATTACAGAAGAGGATCATCTATATATGCAACTATAGTCAGTGTAAGTGTAACCATAGCTGCACAAACAATACCTAAGGTATTTCTGGAACCTGTTGAATTTATCAAAATTTCTTTCAAAACTTCCTAAAAGCTAGGACATAGTATAGTCCATATTGTTATATGTATGTGATTCCCTGGAATTGCAGCTATAATGCATTAAAAATGAAGCAATATGAAAGGTGCATCAGGTTTTGGGTTTATGACTTGAATTGCTTGTATTGGGAATGTACTGAATTTCAAATGTATTATGGTACTTAAGGCACTTGATATTGACTTAAGACAAAGAAAAGAAAGGAAACTCCAGGTCAGAGGCTGGATCTACACATATGTACTGGATCTAATGCATAAACACAGGCCTATCAGGGTGACATAATAAAAAGGAATTTATTGAAATTCACTTGTTATCATAAAAGAAGAAAAAAGGTTAATTTCTATCGGTTCCTCTGGGTCTGGATTGAAGGCACGTGAGACAGGAGTTCCTGTTCAGGCTCAAGTGTTTATTATTTCTTAACTAAGTTGCAGTCTCACTACCCTGAGTTCAGCAGCTTTTCATTAACAAGGCGCAAAATGGCTAACAATCTCTTGTTACAAGGTCTTTAAAAGCTAGAATATCCAATTAAGAACTGACACCTAGTTTATTTTCCCTTTTAACCCAANTATAATCTATTTCACACTTTTGTGGATTCTAGTCTATCTTGAAGTCTAGGAAACTTTCTCCATGAATAAGGGTCAAAGTCAGTGCTCCCTTGGAGGTCAGGACACCCCACAGTGGACAGAGAAATATTCCCTGTGCCCTGGGTTTCCACAATTTAAAACTTATTTGGGGTGAAAGTAAGAGATGTAAAAAGCTTCAGCTTTGCTATAACTTCTAAAAGCTCTGAAGTAAGCTATTACTGTCTGTTGGTACAAAGAAGATACTCAACCTCGCTAAACATTTCAAAAAGAAAATATTTAAACTTACCCTTATAAATGGTTTAGTTAATAGTCCTATGTCATGAACTGGAAAAAAGCCTTTTTTCTTCAAACGCCAGGCAACATTACATTTGTTAAGAAATATTTGGAAGCAATTTATTTCAGCCAGCTAAGTCCTGAAAGTACAAGAAAGTATTCTTAACTACATGCTGCTTCTGCCATCTTTGAAGTTTTGACTTTTTCTTCTGTGATAAATGAAAAGGGCAGCAGTCCTGTGGAAAATCTGATTTTGAGCTGGAATGCAGCACGTGTTTCACATGGGACCTGCTAGGATATTGGGAATTGAACGGCTAGCAGTATCTTGGGAGTTTCTATAGCAAAGGACTGAAAAGAAAAAAAAAATCTTTTCTTAAGCACATTTTCTAGGTGGCTTATAGTTTGCCACATTATTGATTCTGAAATACATTAATTTTTTATTTATCTACTCTGGGGAGTGAAATTCCACAGGGGTTTAAGATTTGTGCTGATTCAAATGGCTTTTCTCCAGATCAGAGGTTTTTTGAAAGTACAGTAATTCAGAAATCAAAGATTTTCTGGCTAGATTGACAGCCACGTGAGATATTGAAGTCAGTGAGAAAATGCTTACACGTTGATTTCTCCAGTGAAAAGCTGTAGGTCATATTCTTATGTTAAACTTCCTTTGCAGTTCAATTATGTGAAAATTAAGGGCCTGTTTTCCCCTTTTCTTCCAGTTAATTTTTATATAAATGGGAGTATCCAAGTGATTAAATGTATAAAAAATATGTGTGCATCCTATCTGTTTAGAGGTACAACTGACAAAGAAGTCTAAAAGATAATTTTGTCTTCGTGTTTAGTCAGACTACTACGACCTCAGTTTCCCCTTCAACATGAAGCAAATTTTCTCGAAAAGAAAGTGCAGGTAAGAATTTCAACTACCTAGGGGGAAAAAAGAATCTCTTAATTAATATTTTTGAAGTATATTGAAATATATTTTATTAGTGTGGGAAAGAAAGTTAACATGGTGCCAATAGCTGACTATTTGTTCTGCATTCTTTTTCATAGTTATTCATCTTTTTAAAAGGAAACGTGTTGTTTGGATATATATAACCACTTCAGACATCTAAAAGACTGCTCTAGAAAAATATTCATGTTTGTGATTATTTAGTGTAATAGGAAGAGTCAGTGCAGACCTTTTGGAATTGGTAGAGTAGAAGTAATCAAGATTATTAACTTGAAAGACTGCAAAAGAACATGGAAGTAGCAAAACCTATTTGACAGTGAGAGATTAAAGTGAGCCTCTGCGCTTCTCCATGTGCTGCTAATGACAGTGAGGTCTTGTCTGTAAGATTAAATTTGTGCATAGTTTCGTCTCGTACTGACACCTGAAATATGCCACATATGGGAAGATTTGTCATTATTGTCATTTCCTCTTGGGATGTCTGTTTCAAGTTTTCTGATGAAGGTTTCATATTACATTCTAGTTACTTCTTCTGATCAGTAACTAGACAGATATCTCTGACAAAAGAAATATCCCAATATACCTTTTATTTAAACTTTATAGATGACATGACATTATTTTTTTTTTGTACTTCCTTATAATAAATGTCTTCATGTCCCTGAACTAATCTACTTTCTTGACAGAATGCTTAGAATAGACACTAAATTCCAAGCCATAGTTGTTATATCTCAGCAGGTGAAAAGAATACTCCTTGTACATCTGTACATTATGATTTGAACAAGGTAGTAAATAAGTCATCAAAGCACATTTAGTAGAAAACTGGTAAGCAGTTTAAACTGCAAATGCCAGCTGAATGATAGCATTATTAGTAGGAAATTGACTATTTTTTCAATTATTGGAATTATTGAAACAGAGTGAAACAGTATTTCCATTGTGATGTAAATTACTGGCATTTTCACTATTTTAAGTAGGGTGACAGACCATATATTGCATTTCCAAGAGCTGGTGCAGACTACCAACTCAAAGGCTCTAAATATCTTGAAGGTGAGCTCCTTTATTTTGTGATTTACTGTGAGGCATGCTGCATTTCATGGTAAGGAATTATTTTCTTTTGGTTTTATTGGTGAAAAAAACAACAAGTAAATCTATAAAAAATTCTGCCCGTCTTTCTCTCCAAATGATTAGAAGAAAAGCAAAAAGAAAAAAAAAATTCTTACAGAACAAATTCAAATTGTGTCAAAACCAAATACGACTTCAACAACTGTGTCAGAAACAACTGCTCACTTTGAAAATTTTAAAAGGTTTATTAAACCTTGATGAAAATACAACAAAAGGACTACATAAGAAAAAGTTTGCAGAGCTGGGAACTGCCCTCATGGATACCACATGTGTGGTTCGTCTTCAAGGTATATGTTCCGTTTTTATACCCCTGGGGGCTGCATCAGCCAACCCTGGCCCCTCCCAAAGTCTGTCAGTCAGCTCTTCTTTGCCATTGATCACTGGAGACTGCCTTCTTGTAACTGGATTGGAGGTCAGGTGTTGCCATGCTGCACCCCCTAAGCAACAAGCTTCTCCATTCCCAACTGACCCATGTAAGGGGCATTTGTACATGCTTTCTCTCTACCTGTCCTAGGCAACACAGGCTGTCTGATGGAAACAATACAGAGGGGGAGAAAAGGGAGCTATGGGGAGAACAGAGGACATCTAAACTATAATAACATCACTAAAGTTTTTCTTAATATTCACACAATAGTAATCCCTTAAATGCGAGAGCAAATCATCTCATTATCCATCTATAACAACTGTAATCTTAAAGAAAAATGAGTAACCTTCTAAAAGTTTCTGTGTTCCTCTTTTTTTCAAGAAATGCCAAAATATATTTCAGCCTTTAAGTATGATAGTAAATTATTGTGAAAGAAAATTATGTTAATTTTGCTGAGAGCAGCATTCAGACACTTAACAAGAATCAAAAAGCATACATTAGGAAGAGGATTATAAAACATTAACTTTTTTTTGTTTACATAGAACAACAAAATCGTGTCATTTCTTCTTTTCTGTATCTCAAGACGGCAGTGTTTCAGAACACTTCCTATTTCTCTATTCTACATAATCTTCACATTTGTTTGAACAGTGTACTAAGCTTAATGATTGCATCTCAAGCTTCAAACCAGGTATGGGCAATATGTCAGATACTGGAGAGATCAGCAGTTTCTATCAGCTCTAGAAAATCTGCTATAGGAAAGTTATATAAATTATGGATCTTTCTTTCAAAGGCCTCTGATATGTCCTTTCTTACATTGATTCTATACATTTCTGAATGGAAACAATTTTTTCTTTCAGCAATGGAATCATGACAGAGTTTGTTAAGATGAGCTCCCTGCTCGTGCCCAGGAAATCCACTGACTCACAGAGACTGGGTCTGAAATAGGTTCAGATCTGAAGCTGTAAGTGTTAAAAAGCAAGGTTATTCCATCCATGCTTAAGGATGAGTTGCATGGAAGCTATTAGTAACAAAAAAGAAATGGGTTTAATCAGCAGTAAATCTCAAATGCTTCTGAATCAATTGGACAGTCTCCTCAGCTAGTTCAGTGTTCACAATAGCTTTGATGGACATAGATGGGAATGCATGATCAAGTAGTTTTCTGCTCAGCCATGATAACACTTTTTATGTTTCCTTATGTGGACAGCTCTCCGTGCCTAGACAGAGCCAGGCATAGCTGTTAGCTCATAAGGAGCTGCTAGCTTCTGTTAATCCTGGTATGGATGAGATTTTCAGAGTAGTCATTCTATGGAAACCCTTCTTTGTTCCCAGGAAAATAAACTGTTTGCCACTCCCTTAATTCAGGCCAGGATTAAAACCAATTTTTATTTTTCTGTTAATAGCACGCAAAATAGTGTGTCTACATTAAGAACACATTTTATTTAATGCGTAAGTATAAAGTTTTTTCATATAAGTATGGGATTGACACTTGAAGAGTGAGGAGGGAGAGAAAATCCCCAGCACCTCCTGCCCCTCCTTCTGCACTGACCTTGGTGTCTGCAGAGCTGTTCTTCTCACATCATCTCACTCTGTTCTTTGGCTGAAATTAAAACTGTGCCACTACTTTTTGTTCTGATTTCTTCCTAAATCTGTTATCACAGAGGTATTGCCATCATTTCAAATTGGTCCAGCCTTGGCCAGCAGCACATCCATCTCTGGAGCCACCAGAGATTTTCTCTCCTGGACACTAAGAAAGCTTCTAGCAGATTCTGACAAGAGCCCACCCTGTAGCCACCCATGCCACCAAAAACAGGCCATACAAACCCAATGCACATATCTTCTTTGTCATCAACGGATTTACAATATCCTTGTTACAAAATAGCTGAAAACATTAAATATTAAAGAAAATTAATAGCTTAATTTCATGAAAAGTTTCAGGGATAACCGCTTAAGTCTTGGAATATTTTATGAACATATAGAGGTTTCTCTGCAACTCAGCCTGGCACAAAGCTGAATATCACCTTAAGTGTTCAGAAAACAGTGAGGAAAGCATGTATTTCTTTTTTTTTCTTTCTTTTTTTTTTTTCTTTTTTAAAGGAAGGATTGGATATGCAGACAGGAAAATAGTTTAGTACAATTCAATTACTGTGATGGAGGACTTTAAATAATGGAAACGTGTTTTTTGAAGCAGAGTGAAAACGATGAATGACAGTGATCTAATTAAACTCTGTAGGTGGAAGAACTATGTTATTCTAAAAATAGTATTAGAAGATCCTTCCTTCATACAGAAAATTGGGAATAAAAATTGGTGATTCTAAGCTATGATGGACAGGTTTGATGTCAATGCAGAGAAAATAAAAATACACAGAATAGAAAGGAATAAAGGAATGATGCCTGTAGGATTATTATTCACAAGATATCTTACCTGATTTCTTTCTCCAGACTTCCTGTATGGTGTATTTCAAGACAGTTTCTTGTACTGGTTTATATCTATCTTCTACTTTCCCATTTCCAGTAAAATGATATAATTTATTCTCTTTGAATCTAAACCATGTTCAGATATTTTTGTGTGCTTGTCTCTGTAGGATTCAACTGCCATATTAAAAGTTTCTTAGGTCAGTTTTAAAAAGCTTGCTGTTAACTTGCATTACAGACAAAAAAGTTTTGACTTATCCAGACATACATGATGTGCAAAGTAGTGAAAAAAATTCACTGTGGGGTGTTTTCTTTTGTGTGGGTTTTTTTTTGAATTTTAATTTCTTGTTATTTACACAAGGTCAGCCAAAATCTATCAGAGAGTCAAATTGTCCTGTAATATATTCTGCTGCAAATCTTTGATGTCAAACAGGGTATTAATGAGCCTTCATTTCTTTCAGATGGCTGCACTGACAAGTTAATTTTACAATGCATTTGGTGAAAAATGTCTTAGTATTGTGATTGATGGGAAAAGAGAAAAATAAAAGATAATTACAAAAGGTTAAGAATTTCAACAGGGGCTCAAGTCTGCATTTTTTGATGACAGCGCTGTTTTTAATACCTTTCTGTAATTGTGTATTTTATGTCTCTTTTTAATCTGTGATTTACATAACAATTGGCTACACTACGTTGAAAAAACTGTCTAAGGTCCTAGAGTAACAGAATTATAGGGTCATAGAATCATTAATGTATGTAAAGATTCTTAACATCAGAGTACAGCTGTTAATCTAACACTGCCAAGTCCACCACCAAACCCCATCCCATGTGCCACATCTACATTTCCTTTAAATATGTCCAAGGATGGAGCCTCACTACTTTCCTGAGCAGCTCATTCTGATGAGCTTGATAACTCTTTCTGTAAATAATTTTTTCCTAATATCCAACCTAAACCTCCCCTGGTGGAACTTTAGGCCATTTCCTCTTGTCCTATCACATGTTAATTTGGGATAGAGACAAACACCCACCTCACTGCAACTTTCTTTCAGGCAGTTATAGACAGCAAGAAGATCTCTCCTGAGCCTCCTTTTCTCCAGGCTAAACAACCCCAGTTCCCTCTGCTGCTCCTCTTAGGACTTGTGTTTCAGACCATTCTATCAGCTTCTTTGCTCTTCTCTGGACCTGCTCCAGCACCTCCACATGGTTTTTGAAGAGAAGGGCCCAAAATCTAACGCAGTATTTAAGATGCTGCCTCGCCGATGGTGAGTACAGGGGGAAAATCACTACCCTGCTCCTGCTGGCCACACTTTTTGTGACACAGGCCAGGATGTCATTGACCTTCTTGGCTACTGGGCATAGGCTGGCTCATGTTCAGCCAGCTGTCCAACACTCAGAGGTCTTTTCCTGATGGGCCACTTTCCAACTCCTCTGCCCTCAGCCTGTAGCACTTCATGGGTTTGCTGTGATCTGAGTCAGGATCTCGCTCAACTTGGTCTTGTTGAGTGTCTTACAGTTGGCCTCCATCCATCAATCCTGCCTCTTCATATTCTTCTGTAGAACCCTTCTACCTTCTTTCGTATTCAGGACATCCCTCTGGGTGC